>CM034150.1:216163143-216763143 GCA_019776745.2 Taxus chinensis
GGAGTCGCCAGATGTTCTTGCATGTGCCTTAAAAGGCTGAGTCTTAACAACACCAACCTACCAAGATGAAGTGGTAAGGTGCTTCAGACCTATCCCATTAGGCGTGCTAAAAATTTTAGTGTAAAATCATAGCACCCCTAAATGGCCTTGGATCTGAGTGGGGCATTCGGTGTGATTACAAAAAATTAGACCATGTCTCAAGTTTTGGGACTTGTGGAATTGAGATGGACCTCAAGAGAAGGCTGGTTATTGCTTCCTAATATACCTTCCACAAGCTACTCCAATGCAGGAAGAACCTATCTAATACTAATATAACATTTCCAAGGAGATAGGGAGAGAGAGAGTGAAAGAGATCCTACACTAAGAGGTAATATACTAGAAAAGAAATTGGTTGATCATGGATCCGACTACCTGAAGTGGAGAGAGGTGAGCAAAGGAGGGGGTGGACACGATGCACCAAAAACCAAAGATGAATTTCACACGTAACACCACTTCAAGACCCATTAAGCACAGCTCCTAGAACCTGCAATAAACATCAGAGTATGCACCTGGTACATAATCAGTGGGAAAGAGGAAATAAGATGCCATTACATAGCCATAAGGAGACGCTTAGACTCCACATTCTACCCTAAGGAAGAAAGAGATAGGGTGGCATGAGAGAAACAATGGCTAACCTTTTCAAAAATTCCCATCCTTTACAATATAGAGGAAGAATAAGAGAGAGAGAGGAGGGAACAATTCAAACCCTACTCCAACCACCCCTATAATGCATTGAATCCTACTCTGAAAGCTCAACCACCAACCATCAATGCCCCTTGCAAATCTACCTACAATCTGTCGATTGTGGTTCCCCATGTCTATTTGATGTGTTAAAGAAGGAAGAAAGGTGGATCAAATCAAATCTGATCTAGTTGTTGAAGCAATCGGATCCTACATTAATTACATGAAAGATGTTTTCCTCTTTTTTACCCACCTATCCTTATGAAAATTAAATTTTTAGGATTCTATGGCATAAACAAGGTTGAGACCTTTCCAAATAGTCTTTTCTTTCTCAAATCTGAGTTTCCAGTCGAAAGACATGGCTATCTGAAGATCAGGGTCACGGGTGCGTAATATTTCACACATTTTGAAGATTCAACTCCTTCCTTTCACACATTTTCAAGATTCGGCTCCTTCCTTTTTCTCTTAAAATTGTACTGGATTGACATGTGGTGGCTTTTGTGGGCTCCTCAGTTTCCTTTGTATTTGTCCTAAGTCCTTCCTATTGGCAAAGACATTATGCCTGACCCAAAACATGTGGAGGGTTCACACTCATTTGGAAACTACCCCTATATTTTACCTTTGAAGTTGCGTGGTTGAGACACGTGGAGGCCTCCCCAGGATTTTCAAATTTTTAATGGCCACCCTCACCTTTTCAAGCTCTAACCACATGGTGGGATGAAACTTGTTTGGGAACTACCTTTCCGGCCGCGCCTTTGAAATTGCACCAAAGAGACATGTGGCTCTCTCCACAGTGTTGCACTTTTCTTTGTGTTTTGGCTAAGTCCCTTTTCCTTTGTAGAGCCATAAGTCTGACCCTAGACATGTGGAGGCTCAGTGCACATTTGGGAACCCACTCAAAATTTTACTTTTGAAGTTACATTGTGCTGACACTTTGCCCCTTCCCCTGGCCTGCCTCTGCTTCGAATTTTCAATGATTGCTTCTACCTTTTTGAGCTCTAGACATGTGGAGGGCCAACACTTATTTGAGTCTCCGCTTTGGGTTGTGCCTTTGAATTTACATTGATGCGACACGTGGTGTCATCCACTGGCTCTCTTATACTTATTTGATTAAGGCCCGCTCTCTCCCCTTTGTTGACTCTGACCACGTGGTGAGCCTGCGCTTCTTTAGGGAACTACCTTCGGAGTTGATCTTTGAGGTTACGTTGAGTTGACATATGGAACTTTTCACTAGCTCTGCCCCATTTTGAATTTTTAACTATTGAATCTTTCCCTTTTCAGACCTAGAACACGTGGAAGCTTGGTGCTTGTCTAGGGTCTCCATTTTGGATCTTATCTTTGGAGTTGCGCCAATGAGACACGTGGCACCCTCCGTAGGTCTGTAAATTTTCAACGGCCGATGAGACCCCCATGGACTTGCAGGATTGTACTTGGAAATTGTGCCATTCTGAAAAGGGTGAAAAAAGTTTCAAATTCCCCCATAGACCCGTCGGCCCGCATTCACACTTAGGTAAAATTTCCTCCACGGCCCCGCAGACTCACTTTTGGTAAAATGTCATCCTCGGGCCTATCGGCCCGCATTTTCCACTTGGACAAAAATAAATCCTTCCCGGAGCTACGGGCCTAAAATTATAGTTGTTCCCCTTTGCAAAAAGTGGAAAAACGTCAAAATATCTCCTTTCGCCCTGTCGGTCCACAATTTTCCATGGCAAAAAAATCTTCCCTAGGCCCATCGGCCCATAACTTGAAAAATATGAAGAGTTAAAAGGACTTCATTATATCTCTGGAAAGGGGAAGAAATTTCCTATATGATGTAAATGCTTTCAGGGGACCTTAAGTGCTTAAAATATGTAAAGATTCATATTAAAGCACAAAAATGGGAAAATGATGTCAGTTGACCCAAAATAAGTGTGAGCTTATTTTGGTCAACAGTCTGCATTCATAACTAGAAGGAAAGTGAGCATGCATGTGTGTATGATAAAGATAATGACATACAAAATATCCATCTAACATAGTAAGAAAAGTGTAACATGCGAGTATAATTAAGAAAGAATAATGTGTTACCAAGATATGAAGTATGTTGTGAGTGTGAGTGGAATGGAATGTAATGTTAGTGTGATAGGATCAACGTGCCCCCTGAGAGAATGTGAATGAGCATGAATGAAATGAGGTTCATTTATAAAATACCCCTCAACCTTCAAGAATTAACCATAGAATAAAAATGCATCATCGAGAAATGGTTTTAATAGTGTGCACCACAAAGATATGATTTTCAAAGCATAAAGCATAGAGAGAAAGAAGATTTAGACCCCCAACGTTCGAGTATGAACCGTGGAACTAGAGTGCGTCATTGGGTAATGTGTTGTGATGAATGTTATTCAAGAAATATGTGTCGTGAATTCATCGAGTGTGAAATGTGTAGTGTTTATGATGTGAGGTTCATGAATGTAGTAATCCCTCAACAGTCAAGTGTGAACCATAGCACAAGATTACATCATCTGTTAATTCCAATACAAATGTATCAAGATGTGCAAGATGTGTATGAATGACTAGATTCAAAGTAAGAAGTGAAATGGTGGAAGTACGAGAGACCTACCAATGCTAGAAGTGGGTGTAAGTATGATGCCTCCAAAGTGTGTAATGGTGAGTGTGTTATCCGATAAATTGAAGGGAAAGGATCCTCCACCCGATGCATGAGGAGATAAAGACGTGTGATCATGCTCTAAAGGTGGTGGAAAATGAGACTGAAAATGTACATGTAATGGAAGACGAGGTGGTGAACACCTATAGGATGGAGATCATGAAGGTAGTGCATACCTATGTGAAGGAGAGTGTGGAGGTTATGTCCATCTATGTGAAGGAGAGCATGGAGGTGATGAAAACCTATGCATAGTAGAGCGTGAAGGTGTTGAACACCTATCGGAAGGAAATCAAGGAGGTGATGTTGACCTAGATAAAGGATCCACATGAATAATGGACCTAGGCTGATGAGATGGACTAATAGATTGATAAAGCTAAGTAGGATGTGCATGCATAGGAGAGCTAGGAATAGATTTTGCTATAGATTTCAGAGGTCCAGGGGACCTAGATGCTCTAGTAAGTGTAACAAAAACCTCAAGGGGAGGTTGTGGCCATGGTATGGATGGAAAAACACCCTTGATAATAATAACTTACTTGTTGTGATTAAACTTGAGACACAAGTGATTCATGGAAATGATTGCTTGACTAGTACAAAGCCAAGGAAAACCTAAGATCATGTCACACCCTTTGATTGAAGGTCCCACCAGAAATGGCACAAGCATGGTAAAAGGACCAACTGTGATTGAAAGCTTAACATAGCTGTATGATTTAGGAACCAGAAATGAAATATGTGAGAGTGGATAATTGATAACATCAAGAAACATAATAGAGCATGTGCTTATGCAAAACAATGGATCAACCATGTAATAGAAATAGATCTAATAGAAGCACTGATATGTAATGTGTTACAGAAGAATGTAGCATGATAATAATAGTAAAAAATGTAATGAACAGTAGAGATGCATCAACGTGAACACCTAGAAACTAAAGATCCCCTAATGCAGGAGGAGGAATTACACGATATGTATGATTGGCCAAAGAGTCAGCCACTTGTTTTTCATGTTTAGGGAGAGGGTCATTAAATATTTTGATATTTTTTTATTGACCATTACAGATTTCGTAGGCTCAAGAAGCTTAATTGCATTATTATTAATAAGATCTTGAATAAGATTTCAAAGTTTGAAACATTATTCTATAGAATGACCAATACATTTATGGTAATCACATCTAAAAATTTAATTGTAATTATGACCTTTATGACGAGATGGATCTAGATTGAGTGGAGGAGGAAGCATAATAATATTACTCTCAATGAGTTGCCACAAAAGAATATGTGGATCACAAGGAAATTTAGTAAATGTGCACTTAGGAGGTTTCCATTGAAGCTTTTCAAGATTGGATACAACATTGACAATAGCTTTAACTTTAGTAGGTTTAGTAGATGGCTTGAAATTTTATTTACTTTGAAAGCACGTAGAAGATGCAACCTGCCCATGATACTTAAGATTTCCCTTACATAATAGTTTTCTTTTGCGTAACTTAAGAGTGTGGAAAATATGATAAAATGAAGGAGAGGTCTCAAAGATGACACTGTCCTATAGTGGATAAAAGATACTTTGAACAAATAGATCTTGTAATTATGAATCAACGAGTACATTAGTCATCCTAGCTAGGTTGTTCTTGTAACGTAAGACATAATCCGCTAGATGCTCATTATATCTTTATTTGATTTATGTGAGTTGAGCATATGATATTTTTGAGCTGATTATTATTAAAAAATGAGAAAGAAAAACATAAGATAAATGTGTGAATGATGTTACTGAATGACTAGGTAGATCATAGAACAAACTCATAACATAGTCTTGGATACTTCTAGGAAAGATATTTGCTAATAAACTATGATCATCCTCATAATCTAAACATACCACATGAAATTATCAAATATTCTCTTGACGGTCACCATGACCTTTGAAGGTGGGTATCTTGGGGGTGAATTTTTTTTGATGAAATGCATAAGCTGAAATGATGGGTGTGAAAGGAGTGTGAAGGAGTAAAGTGGGATCAAGAGACGAAGATGTGCGAGAAGTGGACAATTGGATTTGATGAATTTGAGTTTGAAATTCCTGATATAAAGAAGATAAATCAGGTGTATTTGAAGAAGTGTCAAGTTGTGCATTAGAAGTATTAGGTTGAATGATGGAAGTGGTAGTATTGGGAATGAAAGAATGAATATGAAGGGATTGGGTGGAGGCCATGGTAGTCGAGGAAGAAGTGACAAGAGGTGCTAAAGAAAAATCACGAGAGTGTTTAGCAGTAATCAAAGGATGAAGAATATGTGGAAGATGAGAAGGATTAACACACAAAGCTTGATGAATTTTTTTGAGTTTGTCTAATTGTTCTTAGTCAATGTTTATGTCTTCATCATAGGAGTGGTCACTATCATATGCTTTAATGTTTTTGAGAGGAACTTCTTGAGAGTTAGAGATTGGATTATTAATTTCAACCAATGATTTAGAAACCCTACGAGAAGATGGAGGAAGATCAAGATACTCAAAAGACCCAAAATGACCACTACGGGTAACATGCATAAGAAGAAAACCATAGAAAGAAGGTATGATTTGAGTGATGGTTTCACCAAATATTGTAAAAAATATTGAAATATAAATGTTTAATTATAATTTTAGAGTCACAACGAAATGATAATGCAATAAAGAATAGATATGACCTAAGAAATAAACGATTAAATTTTAAACCCTGGGTGCAAAAGAAGGGATAAAGTAATTATCTGATTTCATGATTAATCCTAGACTGTACCGAGCTAAAGAACTGACAAATAGGAGGAAGATGGGTGTCACAAATGAATCCATAAAATTATGTGATATCTAGATCATCCTGGACTGGGGCACCTAGACTTGGTTGGGGGCACCTAGGCACCAAATACTACTCTTGGGAGCCTCTGACTACGAAAATTGTCAAAATCTAAATCTTACAATGTTGCAATATGTTCTCTAGATGTCACCATTAGTTGTTTGTATAGTGTTGGTTAATCACAGAGTTCTCTTAAAACCTGTAAATAGAAAAAGTGTCTACAAAGAGAAAAAACACATCAAATCCTAAAAAGAAAAAGATGTAAATGGGGATTCATACTTACCCTAAAGGTCACTTTATTTAGTGAAGTTACGATTCAGGTTTTGTACTACATTTCAAACTCCATGTAGTTTTTTTGTGTGTGTGTGTAGAATCATGCACTAGGTGTATTTTGTATAAGATGCACATGATAATGAGAAATAACTAGATATAAATAGATGTTTGCATGGAAAAAGGAACTTCCCCTCCTATGAAGTGTATTAAAAAAGAACGTACTCCCTAATCCCTTGAATGATAGCTACATGGATGTTTTCACACTCTTGAAGTGCCTTTGGGTACAATCTTAGGTGATAGTAGTAGATGCTTAGAGATTGGTCCTTTATTATGATCACATTGCTTTGTATTTATATGATTCCCTTGTTTGAATTTCTTAATTAACCACTAAAATTTTGACCACCAATAAAATGAGATGCTCAATAGCTAGAAAATACCTAAAAGATGCAAGTAAGATACAAAGAGGTGGAGGGTGCCTAGAGGGGACGAGGGCACCTAGGTGCTAGCATCCCAGTTGGACAATGGTGCCTAGATTCATAAAATCTTAAGTGATGAAGGTCAAACTAGGCAGTGGGGTGTGTAAGACCAAGATGAAAACTAGAGAGAAAACTAAGAGGCTAAATACATTGATCAATTAATAATTTTCTTGTTTAGGAATCATATGAATAAAGGTATGTGACTATGACCTATAAATGTACCTAAAGTGTATGATTTATTGTCTACATTCATTTGCCTAGACTCACCACTACCTAGAATCCATTCTATTTCATTAGAGGCTAAAAGAGCAATAATTTACTCATCCTTATTACTTTGGTTTTTAGATTGATTCTAATTTCTATTCTTCTTATTTTTAGTGTTGAAGTTTTTAATTTTAATATGATTATAAAAATTATTAGCAATAATAATCAGTTAATTCATGACCAATTTTTCTACATTTAGTACAAGTTCCATCAAACTTAATCTTAAGGCTTAAAATTTTTCTTATTACTATTGTTTTTAGGATTATATTTCGATTTAAAGTTTGATTTAGCATTGGTAATATTCTAAATCTTAACAGCTTTCTGATTTTGGGAGAATAATGCTTGAGAGATATTCTCTTTTGAGTCAAATTTCTTCATCACTCTTTCTTCTTGAATGAGTAGAGAAGACAAGGTATCTAAATCAGGTAAATCAGAATCATTTTGATATTTATAATTCAAAGTAGAGATATAATTTATAAATTTCTCATGAATATTAATCTGAATCATAAAATATAATTTATATTAAAAAATTTGACATCCACAACCATCTAACTAATCCTTAATGTTATAAATATTTGATAGATAATTAACTATCTTTCATCTCCTTTCATCTTAGAAGGGTATTTACCTTCATGCATTGTTTGCAATTGCATCAATACATCAACTAGAGACTCCATGTGTCTTATATGTAACATGAATTCATCATGAATACTTGGTAATATGATTAACATAGCCTCTTGGGACTTTTGGGAGAATATGCTCAAGTTAGCAAGGGTAGATTATCTCCAAGTGGGTCTCTTTTCAACACCACTAACCAAATTAGAAGCCACTAACCAAAATCTAATCTAACCAAAGTAGATTAGATTTTCTTTTCTTCATCTAGCAAGAAAAGAAAGGGCATGAAAACTAAGATCCCTACTTCTCAGAGGGTTCTTAGAAGACACAAATACCTTGATCTTACCGAGAACCTCCTGCACATTAGCCAACCGGTGGAGAAGCCTAAGGAGGAGGATTTGATGGTCATAGTGGGTAGGATGGAAAAGGAAATTCAAGAGCTCAAAAGGGTTATCAAAAATATGGAAAAAGCTAAGGGAAAAAGAATACTTCAAAATGATGATGAGGAGGGTGTTATTGCTGAAGTGTTCAAGAAGTTACAGTCTTTGGATGGCAGAATGGGAAATGCAAAAATTCATAATGAATTCATCCTATCTGCACTTAAAAGTATTTACAATTTCATCGAATAGCATGTTCATAGTGTATGCAGCCTAAGCGGGATTACTGAAGACATTTGGGGCCCCAAAGAGAAAAGGGATATGGCAATTGCTCAGGTGGATCTGAAAGACTCTTCTCAGGCCACAACCATTGCTTTCTTTATCTCGCTGCAAGCGATCAAAACCAAGATTGACAGGGCTATCAAGTAACGTGGAGTTGTGCTACTATTTACTGGTTGTGAAGTTGCTAATGACTGGCGGATCTGGAGCTGTTTTTTGGTGGAGATATTCTATGTTAGATATCTATTGTTTGTTTTTTGATCTCTTCTGTTGTTTTTTGGATAATTGTACGACTAGATCCTTTCTATTAATATGTTGTTTTATCTGGTTGATGCCCTCTGAGGTTGGTTGTTTTTCCCTTCTCTGGGTTCTTTCTTCCACTTCTAGTATCTGGCTTTTGAGCCCTTTTGTATACAGGGTATAGTCCCTTCAAAACTATTTGCCCTTAATAAAAAAAACACAACTAATCAAATCACATAGATTTCTAGCCATAAGTATATATTTAAGCCTAATACTCCAACTATTATAGTTAGATCCATTCAATAAATTTGATTTATCCATTGAAAAATTAGATGAAGAAGCCATATTTGATAAAACTTAGCAATTTTTTGAAAAAACTAGTGTTGTGTGGGTTTTAATAAGTTGTAGATATTTGCGATTAGAAAAAACTAACTTATATGGATTTTAAAAAATAATCAAACTTAATTTATAACTTTAAAATTATTTTAAATTTTTTTTTATTAGAACTAAGAAGGGAGACCAAAAAACATAATGAACTAGCTGTGAGAGACCATGAGGCAATAGAGAAAAAGTTATAGAATTTTCAAAATTTGTAAAATTGCGGAACAGAGGAACAATGTTCCATAGGTTTTTGAAATTTTAGTGTTCCTAGGAATACTAAGGAAAAATCCACTGAAAAATGGAATACATGAAACAATAAAATGCAAGATGTGTAACAAGAAAATGCAAGCCGCGAAACAAAGTAATCTATCGAACAAAGAGAAAAAACCATGAAACAAAAGAACTATTTATCCACGAATTTGAAAAAAATGAAAAACTTTAAAAAAAGATATGAAGTGACTAAGGAGAAGCTACAAAGCACAAAAAATCAGCTGCAAAGAGATGTAAGAAAAAACACAAGAATTTATAGCTTATCCAAGTTCAGAAGACCTGAAACAAAGAAACAGTGTTCTGGGTTCTTTTGAGATTTTAGTGTTCCGTGGAATGCTAAGAAAAAAGCCACAGAAAAAAGGAACACAAACTACGAGAAAATAAAAATGATCCACATGAAAAATAAAAGTATGCAAAATATAGGTATTCCACATAAAAAAAAAAAGTTCATAGAAAAAAGGAAGTTTGTGGAAAAAAAGAAGTCCATGGAACAAAGAAAGAAGTCTGCAGAACAAAGGAATTCCACTGGACAAAGGAAAATAAGTTACATAATAAGAAAAAATTCCATAGAACATGGGAAGTCCGTGAAACAAAGACAATAGTCCACAGAAAAAAGATATCCTCTGCAACACACAAATAATCCATGCAAGATTCTAAAAATTTTCGTAACACACGAAAGTACCATGCAAAAAGAAAAATGCCACAAAATACGTGAATCAGCCATGAAACAAAGAAACAAATGTGCAAGAATCCAAAAGACAGGAAACACTTAAATATGTCGTGTAAGATGTAGATAAGCCATGAAACACTAAAAAATATTGTGAAAACACTTATAAATGTCACATAACAAGTAAATTGGAATTAAAACACAGAAACAATCTGTGAAATACTTAAAAACACAAATCCAATCACATTTAAGGTTGCGAAAGGAAGAAACACAATATTTTGTTCTTCCAACTTAATTCAAACTTTCAAAACTTCCAAATTAATAGTGAATTATAATTTTACACCTATAGATCTTGAAAATATATGTGAAGCACACAAATATACATTTGCGTGTTTTTTAAACTTCAAGTTATCTTCTTCAAATGGATATACAAAGGATCTTGCACCTATAATTCAAGTTTATCATGCACAATCAAAAACATATAGCTCTGATACCATGTTAGGAAATGTGGGGATAGATAATACTACAGATGTATATATCCACCAAAATAAACAAGCCAAGAATTATAGTTTATGATTGAACAAAAAGTTAATATGAATTATATCACAATATGAATTAGATATTAGATTGCATGTATAAACATAAAAATAAATGAACAAAACACAACACAAGAATACAATATATAAGTTGGAAAACCATGAGAGGTAAAAACCCACTAAAAAATCACTTATATTTGTTGAGAATATATGTTTCACCTAAAAATCTCACTAATCCTTTAAATACACACAATTACATTCACCCATCATCTATCATCTATCATCTATCTCACATGATGGTTCACTCACTTGGATGATGATCAATCACTATTATTCATCTATGTATTCTAATCTCAAAGAGACCACCTTGATTTATATCAAGGTGGGTGGTCTAGATCCACTCTTAATGCCGACTCAGTTCATGTTTATATTTTAAATTTAATTCATAAGCCATTACCAATAGTCTTTTGTTGTTTTCTATAAAGTTAGTTTCCTGATGAATGTTACAACCCCAATATATACCCCTATACCTAGTGCATTTATGGATATGTATTTAGTTTCACACAATGTCCATTACAACTCTATCCCTCTTAGGTTTCTCTCTAGGTTGTAAAATAGGGACGGAAGCCTGTAGAATTATATTGATCAACCAAATCCAATTACAATAGAGAGGCTTCAATTCGTATAGGAATTGAACAACCGTGTGCAAAAAAATGCAAGGTTGCATAGATACAACCGAAATCACAACAACTTCCAAAGTACATATGAGAAGCAATAACCAAATACAAACAAGTATAGTTGCAGAAATAATGCAAAAAATAAACAATACGATATAAAATGAAAAATATTGTTATAAAACTGTATAACAATATATAAAGTAATTAACTTAGTAAATAATTAAATATTTAAGATAATATAATACATAAATTAACCTAACATTCCCCACCTTAATTTTGCATTGCCTCAAGGGATGAGGAGAGGAACTCTCTGAACAACTTGAACTTGTCACATGTAAGTGACTTTGTGAAGATATCTTCTAGTTATTCAGTTGTTGGACAAAATTGAAGTTGTATATTGTGCTTCAAGACATGTTCACATATGAAATGTACATGTACCTCAATATGTTTTGTTCTTTCATGAAAAACTGGATTGCGAACAAGTTTGAGAACACCTTCATTGTCAACATACATAGTAGTCAGTTTGTCATGTGGTATTCCAAGTCCTTCCAGTATACGACATAGCCAAATCAATTCACAGACAACTTCTCCTATAGAACAATACTCAGATTCTATGGAAGAATGAGAAACAAAGTGTTGTTTCTTGTTTCCTCATGATATTGGTCTAGATCCCATAAAGAAAACAAATCATGAAGTGGATTTTCTATCATCAATGTCTCCTGCATGATCTGAATCTGAATATCCTAACAAAAATAATTTGTCAGTCTTATTGTATTCTAGACCAAGATCCACTGATCCTTTGAGATATCTCAAGATGTGCCTTGTTGCTTTCCAATGAAAAACTTTGGGTTCCTACATGAATCTAGATAGATAGCTCACTGCAAAGCTGATATTTGATCTAGTGTAGCTCAGGTAAATGAGACTCCTAATCAACTACTGATAGAGAGTGGCATTTACCTTAGGAGATGGATCTGAATGAGATAATTGCAATCTGTTATCCATATGTGTAGCAATCATTGTGCAATCCATCATCCTAAATTTCTTGAGCGTTGTCTTGGTATATTTCAAATAAGAATTTTTTTTTGATTCTCTTTCTACCATACTTCCAATCCAAGACAATAGTGCATTAGCTCGAGATCAATCATATCAAATGATCTATTAAGATCTTTCTTCGTTTCATCAATCATCCTCGTTAAACTTTCAGTGATGAATAGAACGTCGACATAGACAACAACATTCACAATCTCCCCCCTTTCTTTTTGAGGTAAAGATTGGGATCATATGGATTTCTAACAAATCCATGCTATACGAGATGCTCATCAATTTTGATGTACCATACCCAGGGTGCTTGTTTGAGGCCATAAAAATATTTCCTAAGTCTGCATACCTTTGCTTCTTGACCAGGTACAAAATATCCCTCAGGTTGAGTTATATAGACTTATTCTTGCACATCTCTGTTCAGGAAGGCAATTTTTACATCCATCTGATGGAATTTCCAACCAAACTGTGTATCTAGAGAAAAGATCATCCTGATCATTTTTATCTCACTTGTGGGAGAAAAAGTCTCCTTGTAGTCAATGCCTTATTTTTGTGCATACCCCTTTGCTACTAGTCTCACTTTATACTTGTCCATTGTCCCATCTGCTTTATACTTCGTTTTGAGTATCCATTTTAATCCAATGGGTTTATTACCTGGTGGAAGATTGACAAGTTGTCAAGTGTTATTTTTCATTATTGACTGATATTTAGAGTCCATGAAATCTTTTCAAGATTTTGACTGTAGGGATTCTTGGACTGTAGAGGGCTCATCAGATTCAATAACTTTACTCATTAAAGAAAATTTAACTTCTTCTCTTGCTTTACTATGATTCTGTGGTCTAGGGGTGGATGTATTCGGTGGAACATCCATTCTTGCATCTTGTAACATGTTAGTATAACACTTGGGCATATGCTAAATAGTTCCCATGGGTCGTGATTATATCAGATTATCACCATCATCCCTATCATCACTTTCATCATCAGTAGGAACATTATCTTCATTTTTTATAACTAGTGAAGAATCTACATCAAGTGAGTCTAGAGGAGGAGACTCTGTTACCTTCTTCTCAAATAAATCAACATTTCTACTAGTGTAGACTCTCCTAGTCTTTAGATCTATAAATTTGTACCCAAGAGTCTCTTCATTATACCTAATGAAGATGAGTTTTTTTGATTTCATATCCAGTTTCTTTCTATTCTTCTTGGGTATGTGCATACTTTATTTACACCCAAATACTCCGAGGTGTGCAACAGATGGTTTATTCTTTAACCATGCTTCATGTGGAGTTACTCCATTAAGAGAAACTATGGGCACTATGTTCAACAAATACACAGTTGTATTTGTTGCTTCTTCCTATAATGTCTTTGCTAGTCTAGAGTCATCGATCATACATCACACCATTTCCATGATAGTATGATTTCTTCTCTCAATAATACCATTTTGTTGCAGTGTGTGTGGAGGAGGCATTTTTCAACAAATCCCATGATCTTGTAGGTAGTCTTTGAACTCATTACTGGTGAATTCCCCCCCTTGATATGAGTAGAGAGATCTGATGTGATGACCGGTTTCATTCTCAATTGCTACTTTGAAATTTTTGAAGGTTTCAAAAGATTCACTTTTCTTGGGAAGATAGTAAACCTAGATTTTTCTCAAATAATCATCAACACAAAGCACGGAATACTGAAATCCAGGATGACTCGGTTGCATTAGACCGCAAAGATTAGTATGAAGTATATCAAACTTACCATGAGCTTGAAAAGTAATCTTTTGGAATGAGCTTTGTGTTGTTTTCCTGATAGGAAGTGAGGACACTTGTTTGTATCCTTATGAAGAGATGGTAACCCATGTACCATATTACGCCAGAGAAGTGTCTCTAGATATTTGAAACTAACATGACCAAGTCTCTGATTCCATAACTGTACTAAGGTATATTTCTTAGCCACAATTTCTTGATTATCTCTATGGAAAAAATCAAGCTGGAACATGCATCCCATATTGGAGGCTTTTGCAACTATTTTCGAGCCTCGTGATTTATCATGAATTAAACACATTTTCTTGTCGAAACGACTATCAAATTCAATTTTCAAGTTGTGATCTAGGAGTTGACTAACTGACAGCATATTTTTAGTCAACCTAGGAACATATAAGACATCTGATAGTCTACAATTACATGGACCAAGGGGTAGAGAAATGTTCTCGATCCCTTGAACTGTATATGAAGAATCATCACCCAACGAAACATGGTTTTTCAAAGGCATGTCCCTCACTGAATTAAACCATTCTCTTTGGTTGGTCATGTGTTTATTGGATCCTAAATCAACATACTAGACATCACTAGATGATGTGGAGGGTTCACTTGATCGAGCAGTGTACAAGTAGTCTTCATTATCTGAATGTTCTTCTTGTTCAACAATATTTCCTTGTTGACGGGGTCTTATTTTCGAGTTCCCATTTTTCTACCCTTGATTGTAGTATGTATGTCCCTTGTGAGATTGTTGGTGTTGAGGTCCAGAATTACTTGATGAACCTTTCTTGTATGTATTATACCAACAATCTTTCAACTCTTGTCCTCTTTTACAGATTGGACATTGCTTCTTCTATTGTTTGTCCCCTTGATGTTGATATTGATTCTAATGTTGGGAATTTTGATAGGAAGTAGGTTTAACTTTTCCTTTTCCTTTCCATTTTTGATGAGAAGAAAGTGCTTTCTCCTCTTCATCATCCTTATTATGCATGGCTTCCTCTTATTGTAGTAGGTTTATGAGCTTATCAAAACTAACTGTCGTATCTGACAAGTATAGTGTTGTTACAAAAATGTGGCAAGAAGAAGGGAGAGATCTCAAAATAATGGGAATGAGATATTCAGCTGTGAGTGTTTCTCCTAGGGCTAGAAGTGAAGCCCTCAACTATGTAATTCTTCTCAAGAAAGCTTTGATTTTTTCATTTTTCTTGAACTTTAGTATGTGTAACTGACTCTGCAAATTCAGTATAACATTCTTGTTTTTGGCCTCGTATGCTGTGATCAAATTATCCCATGCTTCATGGGCTATTTTGGTATCTCAAATGTGGGGTTACACATCATCAGACACTCCAAACAAGATGATGAGTTTGGCCTTCTGATATGATCTATAAAATTGTCATTATTGTGTTGTATCGATAGTTGATCTGGGTAGAGTGCCATTCACAACAGGACAGATCTCTTCAAACTCAAGTTATGTCTTTATTTTTGTCTTCCATGGAACATAGTTGTTTCCTATTAGTAGTTATCAATCTGGAAGAAAACATTTAGGGGCATTGGTGCCCATTTTGTAGAAATCACTGACAGGGTTAGGCTCTTATCACTCCAGGTATAAGATCTCCCAATCTATATAATGTCAATCTAATATATTGAACCTTTCTATATACGTTCCCTTCTGATATATCTGTCGGTGAGTGGAAGAAGCTCACCCTTTCTATGAAACTTGGCGGTACATGAAATAGGTGTTAACGTACGTGAAAGAATTTGATACGTGGTATATAGATAGTACTGAAAAGGGTCTATGCGATTATTGACATCAGATCAAATAAATATCCTCATAAGCACATGTAACTTCACTATATACTCGAATAATTTCTCAGTCTAGATTTATTTCATGCAATCGTTCATAGATGGATGAGATGGCTCATAGTGTGTGCACTATGTCCTTATTACTCCCCATCGATTTAAAGGGTCGATGCCCAGATGACATTGTTGCAGCTATATTAGGCATTAAGTGCAGTAGTAGTCATGGCAGATTTACCCGTAAGTGCTTCCACAGGTACTGTATATACCAAATGCTGCGAATGAGATCTAGGATCTCATGAGTGTTTTAGAACCAAATTTAACTATTTTTAATTATAATTCTCTACCAGTTTCTGAGAAGTTACAATGTTTGTGGTTGACTATGGAAACCTTAACATTAGTATAATATACTAAAGTATACAAATTACATTCAAAAATTTGGAAAAATTGAATGTCAGAAAATAAATTGTTTTTCAGGCCCTGGTGGCCTCCAGAGCCCAATACAATCCTCTATGCCAAAAATTGCAAAAAAATAGCTGAAAATGCATTTTTTAGGCATACCTCCTTTAGCAAAAGTTGCTCGAAATGAAAAAAAAAAGAGTTCTAGGAGAATCTTTTTTCCCTAAAATAGGGTTTTTCTCACTAAAATTTTAGAGATGGCTTTAGTGATAACTAACAGGTTGGAGGATTTTTTCCCGCTAAATGAACTACCAAAGTTTGTGGTTTTTGCTAAATTCACTACTAACTCATATTGTATGTAAAAATAAATTGAATTTAAGTGGGGTCAAACTCTTAACCTCTTATTACCAAGGCATATCCCCTATCCAACTTGGCTCTATGAGCGCTTGGTATGGAAATGAATGAATAAAAATTTATACTTTTAGCAAAATGACTAACCTATTGAAGTCGACTAGGGTGCCTTGTTGGAGATCCAAGTGGAGCTTGCGTGGTGGTTGGTAGTTTAGGTTTTCCACATTAAATGGATTTGAGTCGATTTTATCTCCTTTTAATTTTGTTTTCCACTGCTTTTTTATTGATAAACTCCTTTGATCTCTCTAATTAACTTTTGACATTATTTTTTATTGTTATTATGATCCCACTATTTGAGTTTCCAATATGGTTTTGGTTTATACACAAGTCGTAGGGTGAGGAAGTTGTTTTTCATTGATGCAGGTTCATTCAAGCGGAAGCTCACCATATAAGCTGGCTCGGTGGATCACTTTCCAAAACTCATTGTTGTTTTGTATTGTAATTTCCACCATTTGTTTCTTTGTGCAGGTTCTTCGATGTTGAGGAGCTTTGAACTCAATGTTGTGTTCGCTTTCATAGTGGTGGCTCAGTTTGAGCACAGAACAACTCATCCTCAACTAGGCTTCTTTAAACTTGCAACCAACTTAAACAACTCAATGTAGAGCTCAGCTATTGTGGCTTGAACATTGAATAACTTGTAGCTCATCCTCCACACAATGCAAAACTTGTATGACAATGCATTTGGCTCAGCTTGGTGGAAAATAGATCAGCCCACCCAATCCATAAAGGAACTCTCCTTTAGCTCACTTAGGAGCTCAATTAGAATAGCTCAATGGAGAACAACTTGACTCGGTTGGAGTAACATGTTGGCTTGGTTCGCAAATGCAACTCGGTGGGTAACCAGTTCTCTAGATGTGGAAACAAAGATAATATTATCTGTAACTAAGTAGTCCTATAGATTTAGAGGGAAAACCCCTATTGGGGAAACATATATATATATATACTTAATTCATATTCCTGCAACAAATTTTTCCTAGTACAAGGTGCATTAGTGCAAAACAAATTGCATTCCAAACACCTGGAATGAATAGGAGGTTGTGGGGAGTCAGGGATGGGGCTGGGAAGTTGCATGAGGCTACATAGGATCTCAATTGCTACAAATGCCTCTCTAATCTCCTCTATTTATTTTGCTCTCTCTTTCCTCACCTTCTCTGCTCACAAGTCCAGATTAACCAGCTCTAGTACCAAATGTAAAATATTTATCAACCAAATCAAATTACAATAGATAGGCTACAATTTTTATAGGAATTGAACAACCATGTGTAGACAAATACAGGGTTGCATAGGTACAATAGAAATCACAACAACATCCAAAATACATCCAAGAAGTAATAACCAAATACAAACAAGTATAATTGCAGTAATAATGCAACAAATAAACAATACAATATAAAATGACAAATATTGTTATAAAACTATATAACAATATATAAACTAATTACCTTGTTAAATAATTAACTATTTAAGTTAATATAATGCATATATTAGCCTAACATAGGTATATGGTCCTACCTAATACTTATCATAAGTGTAGCTCTCTCAGGTATCCTAGTAGGCCTTTGGTTGCACACACTACCTCATACAAATCTAGCTCTCCCAGGTATCCTAATAGATCTTTGGTTGCACACAATGCCTTGCATGGCTCTAGCTCTCCTAGGTATTTTTATAGGACTTTAGTTTCATGTAATATTTCTCATGGGTTATCTCCTCATAGGATTCTATCTAGGTCCTCTAGTACACATGCTCTCTTCTATACTACCCAAAGGGCTTCTAGATCCCATATTTTATCTATGAGTATTCTCTCTTTTGCCTCTCCATGTAGATCTTCTATTTTCCATACTCCTCATAAATCTTAATGATCACTTGGAATTTCTATTACAAACATTACCACTATTGTACCACTTGCATTTGATTCACATCCTTCCAAAAAATTAAGACATAATCCTCCACCTCCTTCCCTTGTTATTCTTCATCCTATAGAAACTCTCATTGGATAGATCAATGTTCCATTCTTTCTTGTACATAGCTAAGCACCTCGAAATTGAAATTGTTTTTTGACAAAATCTCAAAATATAGATAACATCTACATATTTACAAAAATAATAAATTAGGATTTATAAATTTTACATGAGTTAGTAGTGCTTTACATTATACATGTTGTTTGTCACTTTGCTATGATAGATTTCATGTTTCTTTACCCGTTACACACATGTGTTCATAAGGTATTTTGAGTATGATGCAAGGCATATAAAAAACGTTACATGATGATAGGTTTTGGATGGCCCCTTTATCCATACTTCATATACATCTAAGGGAATCTATTTTTACGACATCCAAGTTATATTATTCTATTATAGTTCTTGTTATATATTTTTACCCCCTAGTAAAAATAGCCAACTTGGAAGGATGAGTTTAAGCACTAGGTAGAGTTTCACAAGACAATCTAGAATGATACAGATGAGATTTTAAGTTTTGGGAGCATTGTAAGTGGTTTTGGGAGATTCAGGATTCATACGTGTAATTTTCCTTTGGCTATAGGCTCTGGTGTGTGCTACTTCGGGCTCTGTTGTGTATGGCTACAGGAAAGTAAGAGTGCCCAGAAGTGAGTTCTTCCACTTCCTCATGACTCACCCATGCTACATACATGCATCCTCCACTCCCAAAATTTGGCACATTAAATTTGTTTCATCCATCATTTTTTGTGGGCAACTTGTAGCTACACAACCACTAGTTGCGGGTGACCTGTAGGTGCACAACCTCCCCTCCAACCACCATATTTTTTTATTATAAAATTTTATTTTTGGGGCCTGTACTTTAACACCCCCACTCAAAAATGATAAAACATGAAGATTAAATGTGTTGGGTGGGATAAAATTAAAAAATACATCTACAGCCCCGAATTTAATGCCTAGGCCTAAGAATCCATGTATAAACTAGAAAAAATGACTTACACTAAAACTGCCATAACTTTCACTACACTCAACCAAATTGGACACAGCTGTACTTGTTGGAATTGGGATTACATCCTCCACACTTTAAAGTCAAGAAATTAGAGATTTGGTGAGGGTAAGGGGGTAAAAAGTTCATAAACATCCCAGGTTCAAAATGATCACTTCTAGGCAGCTGAAAAGTGCATTAATGAAGCATGGGAGGCCATTTTATTCTATTCCAAGGTAGAGTACACTGAGGGATGGGTTTTTTAGGGTCCTCCATAAATTTTTCAGGTAATTTAATGCTCATTTTTGGTAGTTGAGTGCCAATTTCGATTTCTCTCTCTCTCTCTCTCTCTCATTCATTATTCTATATTGTAATTGAGAGCTCATTTATTAGGATTATATAGGTGTTTTTATTGTATTAGGAGTATTTGTAATATTAGGTTAGGAAGAGGAACCAATATTCTATAGAGTGCCATCTCAAGTATGCAAGTCCTATAGCTTGAGAGATGGTGCAATGTTAGAAAAATGTAGGGATCTAACAATGCCATATCCCATGGTGCTAATTTTTTGTGATAAAAATTCTGATGCACCCAGTGGGACAAGTAGGTGAAGATATATATTTCATAGGTATGTATTTTGGTATTCATTTCCATTTAACTAAGTTTGTTGTGCCCTTGGTGGAATATCATCTTTTGGAAGCAATTTTAAGCACAAATGGAAACTCCATTGGCCCATACAACCCATCTTCTAAGTTGAAGATCATTGCTTCCATCTATTTTCATCCATTTTTCTCTCATCCATGAAATTATGAAATCATAATTTCATTCCCCTTATGAAGTTCAGACTTGCAACAGTACTATTTAGAGCCATCTCCAGGTTACTTTAACACACCTCTAGAAAGGTTTCAAAATTAAAATCAACAATATGCATATCCATGTAAGCTAGATTCAAATCAATTTAGTCATTTTGTAAACTATGCAGATGTTTCAGAGCATGGATACACACATTTTGTAGGAAATTTCACAATTGAGGATGTTGGTTTCTAAAGGAAAGTTCATAGAATGGAAGAAAACATGGTGCAGAATAGGGATACATCTCATTTGAGAGCATTCATAATTGGTTTCAGGTAACCTTGTCTATGGGTTGGCCCTATGCCAAGAAATTACAACCCTCAACAGAAGCTTGATTTCAACATTAAAATGTTGCCTCAACTTACAAAGTGGATAGGGGAGATAAAGGCTTATGAATTTGATGCAAGGAAACCTTATCAATGGGTAAGTCCTGCACCACTACCTCATATTCATTCTATTTCTTCTTCCCAATCTACATCATTTCAACATGAATATTATTATGCTAACTTGTTATATGATTCCCTAGTGTGGATTACCTTTCTCCATCTTCTAGTATCCCACCCCATATTACTTTTTATGCCCTTTTCCCTTCTAAAACCAAGTTCCCTCCTTAGAAAAAATAATATGTGCCTCTTATAACACCTCAAGCCATAAAAAAACCAATAGAATCCCAACCCACCTGTCCTCTCATAGTCCCAAACCCATTTTGGGAGGAGCAAAAATAAAAAATCAGTCAAGGGAATGAGAAGATAGAAAAGATTAGAAGAGAATAATTGGAAAGAAATTTGAATGAATGGGCTGCCAAGTTAAACATTAAGTAGATTCCATTAATAAATAAGCCTTCAATTAAATTTTTGATTCAATAACAAGAGGTGAAAACTAATTTTGTAGTAGTAGCAGATCCAGAGCAAGAGCACATTGACGAAGATCAACAGTCAGTATATGTCAAATGCAGTTTCAACAGTGGCACTATATTTGTAGAAGTTGTTGATTATCTACCAACTACTAAATCAATAATGGAAGAGGTATAAGTAACTCCAATCCCATTGAAGAGGAGCATACATATGAAAAAAAATCAGATTTGGAGACACTGAATGAACATGACATCATTGAGAGTTTTTTGGTTCCATTTAGAAAATCTGATTTGGTTGATGAATCCATGATAGAAGAGGACATCCAAGATGTCATTTCTATCCATACCAATCCCCATGAGTGGAAGATTGAATATTTTGATTTATCAAACTTCATGTTACCAGAGGAAATCATTTAAGATCATTTTGTCTTCAAGTAAAGGGGAAGGAACTCCCAAGTTAACAACATGTTTCAGCTGATTGCAATGATCCATAAATGATCCCATTAAATGTTGCAATCTATCCTAAGAAGTTACATGTTGAGGAGGATTTCCATGTTTCTAAGGAAGTATAAGGAAGTAAGGATGAATCCATAACAATCATTAATGTAGAATATCAGTTGTTTGTAGATGAGCCACAAGGAGAAGATTAAATCACTGAAAGTCACATTTTCCAAAAATATCTACATGAAGACTTCCTTATTGAAGTTGAAGCTTAGAGAAATGGGAAAGTATAGAAGATCAGACCTTGTCCAATCATGTATCTAGCCTCGTTGGATAATTATTGAGAGTTTCCACCAGGCATGTTCACTTATGAGCATGAGGATGAGATACAAGACTCCAATGTTTAGCACCAAAGCCTCCAAGATCTAGACATAAATCAGCTTGAGAAGGTAATTTCCTTGTTTATTGTTGATACTTTGAAAAATTTGGTGGAAGAGTGGCATCATTTTTTTTTTTCACTCATGTACAAGGCCATGTCCTTCACACAATCAGTTATATGGTCCAAGTTTGTGAGGAAGGAAAGATAATTCTCCTTGTCAGTGTTAGGATTTGTTTGATTTTTCCATTCTTTGGGTTAGAGTAGAATAGGTAGGTCTGTTTTCAGCAAATGAAGTGATTTTGCACACTCTGCATGCTTCACTTGGGAATGTCTGATTTGTTCTTTTGTATATAGTTTTGTTCGTGATTTCTCCAAGTAGTCTATTGCATACTGCATCATGTTCCCCATAGGAAGAATCTCATAGTTGTATGAAGAAGTTGTAATCTTCAAGTCATTTCAAATGTAGAGCAACTAAAACCCGTTATGGGACATATTTTTAAGGATTTTTCATCTACTTTTTCCTTCAAGAATAATTGTAGATAAGCTTCTCATGCCCTTCACAGAATCAAAAAATTAGTCTTGGGGAAACTTATGGTGTTGTAACAACTGGAAGCCCCTTAGTGCCTTGCATGTTCCCAATTTTTCCAACTCTTTAGCAGTATCCAAGCAGCCTATGAGAAGGTAAAAATCAGCTTGACAACAAATCCAGTGTGCTTTCAAATCAGCATATGCTCCAAAGTTTGCATTTCTTCATGATTTTCAAGGAACCGTCTATGTTTTATGCTTCAAATATTGGCAAGAATACAATTTTTTGAGAGATTCAAATCCATATTTCATCCTGATAAATCATCCTTATAGGGAAAAGGTGAAATTCAATATTAAGACAATTTTCCACTCTCACAAAACCTTAAATCAAAGAATTTTGTAAATGGTATGGGAAATTTGAGTAATAAAAAGCATTCCAGGTTCAAACAATAGTGTTTCAATGGCTCAGTGGTAGAATTTAGAATTTGGGATCAATTTACAGTTGTATCAAGTTGAATCCATTTCCCAAAGGACATAACAAGGAAACTGGTCACACATCTAGTAGGAAAATGTCCCTGGGAGGTCACCAAATTGTTATCTATTTCTACCCCTAGTAAAAGTAACCAACTTGGGAGGATGAGTTTGAGCACTAGGAAGATCTTCACAAGATAATCTAGAATGATATAGATGAGATTTTAAGTTTTGGGAGCATTTCAAGTGGTTTTCAGACATTCGGCCTTCATAGGTGTAGTTTTCATTTTGCTACGGGCTCTGTTGTGTATGGCTATGGGAAAGTAGGAGTTCCCAAAAGGGTAAGTGCACAAAAATGGGGGGCCAAAAAGGGGTAAGAAGGGACACCTTTTTCCTAAAATTAGTAAACCGTAAACTTCATCGAATAATTTGGCCTGCCTATGCTTAAAATTTGACAAAGTGATAAAAATAAGTACCGTAGAGCTTGAAATCTAGTTTCTAAAATACTATTTTTTTAAATGGTTGAGATTAAGAGGCTCAAATGTTGTGTGCTCACAAATTATGTTTATTTTTGTGTAAAAAAGATAAGAACCATTTTTTGAGTTGTATATATTTTTTTCAAGTACCTTTGGTAGAAAGTTAGCTAAGACCATGTATAAGGTCCCACTGATTTTTCATAATTTTTTGATGAATATATAATTTTTTATTAATTTTCAAAGTGCACATATCCTGAAAATGAAATATTTGTATGTGCACCCCCATAACTTTGAGAAAAAAATTCATTCTTTTAGTTTTTTTTAGTGCGTGTAGAATGGAGTTTAGAAAAAACCACAGTTTATTTTTTAATTTGGATGAAAATATTGTAAATTGTGCACTAAAACGTATGCATAGTGTAACACCTTTGGCAAATTGTTATATTTCTCTTTTGCATTGAGAGCATTGGCATGTGATTTTCTTGAATGACGTGTGTTTCCTTGATTGTCGAAGATCATGCTTGTTAAGGATAAATCATTTATGCTCTTGGATTCGTTGGACTGAAATGATATGGCTTGCAAGAATCCATTTTCACATCTGATAGGTGAGTTGCAATTTGGTTTTGAGAATTACAAACTTATCTCTTTAACTAACTCATCCTTGGATCAATTCCAGTGATCCAAGGAAGGTTTAAATCTCCTCACCAGACTAAATGGTAAACTGACATTCATAATCTTGAGAGACGTAGCGGACTAAACTTTGTATGTTAAAAATTATTTGATCGTGTAAGATCATGCCTGCATTCGATTGTATTTTTGTGCTTGGATCTTTGGGATTGACCTCTTTAGGACATTGAATAGCATAAGCAGAATGAAGCTTGCTTCATGACTATGAAGGGAATCTAAATCCTAAACTTAAGGGATTAACCTAACAGTATTCTAAAACTAGGTAAATGCACCTACTTCCTGGCTATGTCTACTTATTCGGGTTAATATCTAACCTAAGCTTCATATTCTATTTTGTTGGGAAGGTGTCCTAACCTAAGTTTTTGTGCTAAATGGAATAAGGGAGAAATAGATAAGTTAATGCTAGGCTATTTTAACCTAATACCTAATATTTTGTGGTTAGGAATTTTGATCTAACATAAGGTGGAAATTACTTATGAAATGATTTTGACTAAACCTAAGGTTATAACCTATGTTGGGGAAATATATCCTAAACTATTAAAAGGGAACCTAGGGTCGCATGGAATTTTGTCGATGGTTCCAAAGGCATTTATTTGATTTGATTTGTTGAATAAATGGGAAGTAATGCCAGTTTTGGTAGAGATAAGTAAAATTAGTGGAAGCATATGTGGATTCTTCACTAAAGTTGGAAATGCATGCTGAAGTAGAAATAGCATTCACCGGTTTTAGGAGGCAGTGGAAAGGAGAGATAGGTGGGAGATTGGGGAGTAATTGTAGTAATGAACCTAAAATGTTGCATGTAAATCATCTTGGAAACAAGGAAGGTAGATTTATTAGAGGCTGTTTGGTCTTGCATGCCTCACAATTTTTGCTCTACATGGAGCTATTTGGTTCTTCAAACCAGCAGTTTGAATTTTACTTTGTGGCTATTTTTGGTTTCTATGGTTTATTTTCGATCCAAGGAAAGTATATGAGGCATTGGAGAGAAATATGTTTGGTTGTTGATCTTTCATGGAGGAGAAAAAGAGTTGGTAGCTCAACTGGAAGTCTCCTTTGAATTAGCAGAAGCACTATTAGGCATGATAGGCTCTACCCATTAAGATTTCTTTCTTTTAACTAAATGTTTCATTAAAACAATTCTGCTCTCATGAGATAAATGGTTGCATGTTTTGTCTAGTTAATTACTTTCTTGGGTGTATGAATCTCTGTGATTTTTGGATATGAATCCATTACATGATAATGTTTACATTTGGAAACTCTCTCTCTCTACACAGGTTTGATGGTGATAAGTATGTGGAACTTGTATTCGAAGTATAGTGTTTGGTTCTAAACTTGCGTTCAAAGCTTTGTGTTTCATTCTAAACTTGTATTGGAGACTTGTGTTATTTTGAACTTGCATTCAAAGCTTTGTGTTTCATTTTGAACTTGTATTGGAGGCTTGTGTTGTTATGAACTTGCATATAAAGCTTTGTGTTTTGTTCTAAACTTGTGATCGAAGCTTTGTGTGGTTTGAATTCATGTTTGGGACTATTTGTTTGAAATGAGCTCGATTTAATGGCTTTGATTTAAGTCTTTTTTGGAAACTTCTCCTGGATGCATCTTGAGTTTGGAATGGTTGTGGTACTTCTATCCCAAACTGTACCATTTACCTTGAGTATGTGATGGCGTGTAAATGTGGAGGATCTTCTACTCTCCTCTGCTCTGGTAACCCACCTCTTGTTTGAAAGTCCTTACTGTCCTGATACCTAGACCTTTTGTGGAAATGTATCTGGTTCAATACTGTACTATTACTTACTCTTTGGTTTGAATTAGAGCTCATTTGAAATAGTTGATAATGTTTTTTGAATTTTATAGATATGCAGTATGCATACTTATTCTTGTGTTAGTTGAGGGGAAACAATTACCTTCTCTGTCTCGATCTTCATGTACTAGATGGAGTTGTGAAAGTCATTTTGTTTTGATTTCTGTTTCAGTCAAGTTCGAGGTAATGTTGAGACCTTGCTTGACTTAAATGTGTATTGGGTTTTTTACTCTCTTTCTGATCCTTTTTAATTGATTTATGGGTTTTTACTAGAAAGAAGAGTTCAATAATCTCGTTTACTAAATATTATTGGTTGGATTTAATACCTCTAGTTTGAGATTGTTTTGTATAATTTTTTCTTCATTATGACCATGAACTATATGTCTCTTTTGTATGGAGCTGTGTAATACCTTGAAGTTGGGATTTCAGTTTCTATTGAGTTCTTGAGTATTAGAGAAACTTTCTTAGCTTATATTGTTGTTGGGTTTTGTATTCTTTGTTAGATTCATTGAATGAATTTATGGGTCTTTAAAAGGAGAAAGGAATATATTTCTCTTGTGGATAGTATTCTATTTTTGGGACTATACTATGTACTCCTTTTTGTGAAATGAATTTAGACTTGTGTTTAAATAAATTGGAATAGATGAACCAGGTTGTATTGATTTTGTTTGAATTCATAAGGGAAACTAGAAGTGTTGCTTTCTATAAACTGTGTGATTGGTTTTGTGTTCTCTTTTGGGAACTAGTAAAAGAACTTCTGAGTTTGAAATAGAAATGGGAATTCATTTGATAGTATAAAAGAAATAAATTCTTGATTGGATATTTTCTATTTGAGATCCTTTAACTTTTGTAAAGATAAGTTCATTTGATCTAACTTCTCTATAGCTTGACTCTCTTCTTGGTTGTAGAGTGATTACTCTCTTAGGTCTGTTTGACTTCTTGGGTTCAGATTTTATTTCCTTTCTGTCTAGTAGGAAATGGTTGGAAACCACTCTTCTGAGATTGAACCTTCCTTGTGGATTGTTTAGTCTATTTTTATACTAAGTCGATGCTGTATTGGGAAAGTGAACATCTGAGTCTATCCTTTTGAAGGGAAAACATAATCATGTTAGACTGATTTCATTGTTTGAATGATTCATGCTCCATTTGGATTTTGTTATTGGAAGTACTCCTATTTTAGCACTCTAGCATGATATGAATCTTCCCTGGATGGACACGGAAGAGACTATTCTTATGTAAGTCTTGCCTTGATTTTTTGGAACAAATGGTTTCAGATCTTTGGATGATATCTTCTATAATCTAGAATTTATTTAAGGCTTGCAAGTAGATTGTTTTGATTATATATCCCTTCTTCGATTGAGTTGGGATTCTTGTTTTAGATGTTGTCTCTTTAATGTTGAATCCTTATATTGGTTTCCTTTAACTGAAGCAGTTATGTGGGTAATCAGCTGAGTACTTTATGAACCTGTTTCTATCTTTCAGATGATTAGTGAATGGTGGATAGTATGTATTGATTCTTCTTCTTTTTGATTAAGTTGTGGGATGAATCATTCTAAATATGTATTATGCTAAAGGTAAATATTTTTGTTACTTAGTAAAGATAAATTTTGTATTTCAATTCAGAATGAATTATGAAATAATTAGATGATAAGATCTGTTGGTTGTTTAAAAAGTAATTGATTGGATCATTTAAACTATATGTTATAATGCAGTTGTTGCTTATTATATTGCGCTCTTTTATTAAAAGTGAATTTAGACTCATTATTGTACTTCTTTTCTAGTTGTTATTACTTATGCTTAATTGTATGATACTTATTAATTGTTTCATTAAAGTAGAGTTGTTTTAATGGAAAAATTAGTGGAATGGACTTCATTTTAATGCTTTGTGTTTATCATGCCTAGTTCAATGAACTGACCGGTGCTAGAAATTTTTTCAGATGGACATCGTAAATGATAAAAGAAGGCAAATTTTTTTATGACGTATTGGCTTATTTAAGTATGGATATTTTGTAAAGAATTTCGATTCATTTTTGAGTTGTATTGAAAAATAAAAGTTATGTTTTTTTATGATCTTAATGTTGATCAACATGTAGTATGCATGAAATGCATAGTCTTGTAAATGTATATTTTTATCATGATGAATTGAAAGGTTTGGAGACTGAATCCAAATTGTGGTGTAAATTCTCTTGTACTTTGTATGAAGGAAATAGTAATGCTATCTTGTCGATATTATTTATATCTATTTGTATTACTGTTATCAATTAATAAGTTGGATTAAGGGGATAGTACAATCACCCTTACTATAGTGAAACTTATTAAGTTGCAAAAGATGTTGATCTCTATCTAAAAAACTATAGTTTAATAATGAAATATGTATTGGTTATACAATTAAACTATATGAGGGATGAATGATAAGAAGGTTATATAAACCCTAACATCTAACCATGAGGAGGAAGATGCTTCCTCTCTCAAAAGAATAAAAGATAAAAGGAATGGTGGTTATGATATTTAATCCTTGTGCTTTGTTTATAAAAAGTAAACACTAGCTGAATCTAGGTGGATGATACACCTTCTTTGGACAGCTAGGTTGCATTAGAAATTAACCATTTGATGTTTGTTGCCCTGTTTTTGGGATAACTGCTTGTTATGCCACGTTAATGAACATCAATGCAAACATGAGTTAATGAAGTTCTTAATATCAAATCAGATTAATTATGGATAAATAACTTAATGAATGATTGGAATTAGGGTTAGGCATGGTTGCTGCAATCTGAATCTTAATCCAATTTAATTATGAATTAATGACCACTAAGGGGTATGTACATCGTGATGAATCAGTTCTAATGGATGTTGGCACACACCAACTGTAGGACTGTACCTTTGAGAAGACCAAGGGCTTCTCGAGGATACTAGTGATGCAGTTGACATGTGGCAACACCCTTCCATATTTGTTCATCTAGATCTACACACATCTGGACTTGAACTTAGTTTCTCTCTAGGTCAAGTTAGTAGCATGTTTAGAATAGGGAGTAGCTTTCTATGACTCAGGGTACCTTGGCACATTCGGTCAACTTAGGTCGGTCAAGTATGCCCATTTACCCTAAGTCATCGTGAGCATCTTCCTATAACAAATTATGTTGCTAACCTGGGATAGGGTCAAACCTTGGGCAAGTGGACTGATGGTAGTCAGTAAAGACCATTCTAGATAACAATAGAGTGAGGTGAAGGACGTATTCCGAAATGACGAGTATGTCATCTAGGAATAGTAACATGAACAATATGTTGAAAATCTTTGGCCAAAGTATCGCAAGTTGTTGGTTGTGTTGTCCTATGTCACCTAGTTTAAAGAAACAGGATGTCAAATGAATATTGGTAACAAATATTCAGATAGGTTCTTTAAACAGATCACTCAGTACCCGGAATAGGGTAGGAAAACCAAGTATACATTGTATACATAAAGTATTCTATACTTTAAGACAAACATGAGAGATCGGTTTGTAACCAAATCATGGAATGAGAGATTTGTAACATACCGAGTCATTACAGTTGCATATGGTTATCTGTTATGAGATTGATTGGCATGGAATGTGTGTTCTAAATGATGTTTTCTTTAGAACAGAGAACATTGTGTTAAAAAAAATCCCTTTTTTCTAAAGTCTTAAAATGGGAATGTTACACATAGGTTTTTGCAAGAAGAAAAGGAACTACTAAAATAAATTATGGATGAAAGCCTTAAACTAATCAGATTTTAGAAAGAATTATATCATCATCAAGGTAAAAACGAGCTTGACATCATAGTATAATTTATTTTTGAATGTTATGTTTTAATGCACGAGATATTGGGGTGCACACGTGAAATTTTGATGTTTTTCTATCAAACACGGTTTTAATCACACAATACATAGTCCAAACCTCTAGTTTGGATATCTAAGCCTTTGGATTGGGTATTCTAAACCTAAACAAGATGAAATGCGAGTGCGTTATAATGTGCTTGTGTTCCTATTTCCAAAGTGGAATATGTCCATTTGGGAGGGATAACATGGAAAAAAACATAGAAAACCATAACGCGAGAGTGTTTCAGCTTAGTAAACCTGATCCGTAACACAATCGCGTTAATATGTGACCTATATTTTCCCTTTTTATGTAATAACATGACTAAGCCACAATGCAAGTGCGTTATGGCCAAAATGGCCAAAAAATGGATTTGTGTTCACTTTTTGCCCCCCCAGCTTTTTGCATATGCCTAGAAGTGTGTTCTTCCACTTCCTCGTGATTCACCCATGTTGCATATATGCATCCTCCACTCCTCAAATTTAGCACATTACATTTGTTTCATTTGTTGGTTGCTGCAGACAACCTGTAGGTGCACAACCTCCCCACCAACAACCATTTTTTGATTATTTTTTATTTTTGGGGCCTATAATTTAACACTCCCACCTAGAAATGATAAAACATGAAGAGTAAATGTGGTGGGTGGGATTAAATGAAAAAAGACATCTAAAGCCCCGAATTTAATGCCCAAGCCCGAGAATCCACGTATAAACCAAAAAAAGTGTCTTGCACTAAAAATGCCATAACTTTCACTACACTCAACCAAATTGGACAAACTTGTACTCGTTGGAATCAGGATTCCATCTTCCACGCTCAAAGGTAAATAGATCAGTGATTTGGTGAGGGCATGTTGGTCAAAAATTCATAAACATCCCAGGTTCAAAATGGTCATTTTCAAGGAGCTAAAAAGTGCATTAATGAAGTATAGGGGGCCATTTTATTCTATTGCAAGGAAGAGTACATTGAGGAATGGGTTTTGCAGGGTCCTCCATCACTTTTTTAGGTCATTTAATGCCCATTTTTGGTGGTTGAGTTCCAATTTCTAGTTCCCTCTCTCTCTCATTCATTCTTTTATATTGTAAAAGAGAGCTCATTTTTTGGAGTTGAACAATTTTGTCCATGCTACTCTCTTCTTTATTGCAAGATATTTGTAGAGTTTTTTCAAACCTTCTTCTCTATGCATTATAATGGATTCCATGCCTTCTTTGAAACCCAAATGATTTATTGTGCATACTTTGAGCAATAAAACTCATGTTTGTGGTAATTTCTCCTATCCTTGCATGATTTTATTTGTTTTCTTGCCTCTCATCATATTATTGTAATGTTGTGTATTTATATTGTTCTATTGCAAGATTTAGGGAATTTTTTTTTATTAGAATATGGGATTGAATGTAGTTGTGATCTATGGTGCTTTTCCATCCTCTTCACACTCATTTTCTTCCACTTTCTTGCATTGTGAGTTGTTCAACACTCCCCTTTTTTTGGTGTTAGCACCTCTGTAGTGTAGGTTTTATCCTTTTCACCCTTTCTCCTTCTCCCTATCTCCTTAGAAGCCATAGATTAGGATTAGGTAGGTGTTTTTATCACATTAGGAGTAGTTGTAGCATTAGATTAGGAAGAGGAACCGGCCTTATCTGGAAGGCCATCTCAAGTATGCAAGTCCCACAGCTTGAGAGATGGTCCAATGTTAGCAAAAAATAGGGATCTACCATTGCCATATCCCAAGGTGCTACTTTTTTGTGATAATATTTCCTTTACACTTCATTATTATGCTTGATTACATATATTGTGTATATTTCATAGAGGATTCATTAGTTGGGCAATATCCTAGCAGGTGCATTCATATTGAGGTAATTAAAACTGATAAAATCAAATTCAATATACTGGTAGACATTAGGAGATGAAAGGGTTTAATTTGATAGTATTTTGAATTAGGTATTGGGGCTAGGTTAGAGAGTGGGCCTAAGGAGAGTTGGGGTTGATTTTAATGTTAAACTAAAATATTTGACTCCTAGTTTTCAAAAATTAAATATTGCATAAGGAGTGTTTTCATGAAGTTAAATTATAATCTCTTTTTGAATAAGAAAATATCAGCAAGGAGATTCTTAACCAAGAAATAATAATATTATATAAAAATAGGATTGATTATGTTTTTCAACGTAAATGATATTATTTTACCATCTTAATTATTTGAATAACTATTGATAAATGATTAAATTATAACATTAACATAATTGATAACATATCTTTAATGGATTGGAAATATTTTTCGAGAGAAAAGACATATTTATAAAATAATAATTGAGTGGGAAACATGATATATTTTCTAATTGATATGTTAGGGTATAAATAAAAATATTTTTCTATTTGATATATTACGGTAGAAATAAAAAGGGGGTAAATAAAATTGTAATAGAAAAATGGGTATGTAAACTACATAGAAAAAATAGGGGGAATTTTCATTCTAATAATATAACGGGAGGGGGTATTATCAATTGAATAATTGGAGGTAAAAACTAACATTAATGGTATTCTTTAATACCCTTTAAATGAACATGTTATACCATACTTTTACTAAGTGAACCCCCCGTGGTTATATTATCTTTTGAGTTAACATGATTAACACATGTATTATGTAGTGTTGAAATCTCTTATTTCACATATGTTCACATAACTTGGATATTATATCATGTTATAATATTTTTACACTCTTAATTCATGCATACTTGCTTTTGCGTGTGTTTATTTTTTTCATTACTTGTGACCTATGTTCCTTAATTGTCTTGAAAAACAATGGGTGTCCCATGTTTGTGGCATCATGCCTAGATTTTTTGTTATTTCTTTCACTTTTTTGCAAGCCTACATGCCTTAATTGTCTTATAACACCATGAGTGTCCCATGTTTTGTACTTTTTCCCTTTGCGTGACATTTTTTACATACTTGTTACATTTGACTTATGTAGTTTCTCTTTATTTTTTAAATTTATTTTATTACATGCCATGTTTTACACCATGCCTAAATATCTTATTTTTTATAGGTATAGTTTCTTCAAGGTGGCCATCTCTTTATCATCCTATGTTTTCCTACATTTTATCATACATACAGTGCACAAGCACACATTTTATTTTGAGCCAATTTCTCAACATGATTTTCACACATGCCTCAAAAGAGGGAGAATTTATTTAGGTTTATTCTTTACTTATGGAAGACACACGTAATATTGTGGGGTATGATACAAGTAAAAATAGGGTATATGTACTTAGAAATCTATAAAATCACATAATCTCAAAAAAATGCACATGTTAATATCCATACAGATTGGTCAAGACCATACAGTACAATCCTTACCCTCCCATACATTTTTCTCAGGGGTAGTTACATCTACTTTCTCAGTAGTTTCATATTTTTAGCTACAATTTCAGATTTTTTGGTACAGGTTCAGGACCAGTTCACTCAACTTAGAATACTACAAGGGGCGTGAATTAATTCAATCCTTTAACATGGAGTTCATTTTCTACAATAGTTTCAGGAATCTTGGATGCATAAGTCTCCTTCCTACATCAACATTTTAGTACATTAGAGTTTCTATTCAATTATGTGGCACATGGAAAGGGTATCGGGGAATCTATTCTCTTTTCTACCTTGTTTCCTTATTTACATAATCATACCTATATCCATCTACATCAATGTGGTCTACGGGGTTATGTAAGATATTGAAGTAGCTAAATTCTTTATAGGTATAATTTCCTTTCCTCTTTCACTCAAAGGGGAAGCTATCATATTTTCTAAATAAATTTGATACTCACTCTTCTTCCTTTTTCATTCTTATTCTACTCTTATATTTTTTATTGGGTTTCATGCACCTAACACTCTGGTTTCTTCTCAGAAATATTGGGGATTGACCACCCCAATCCTTTAGAAAATTTAGAAAATAAAACCTTCAAGCACAAGCAAAGCATGGGAGTTTCCCCCTTTGCAGAACAAAAAAGTGTATTCCTTTTTATATTCTTTTGAAAATGCAAATATTTTGTTTTACACTTTACATTTGAGTCGAGTATCAATTATTTATCATGGACATTGATTACAATCCATATTGTAGGTTTAATCATGGAGCATGCCAACACCAAACACAATGGGATTCAAAAAAACAAATATTCAAGTGAAGAAAAAGTGTGTCTACATACTCAAGTATATTTTCGTTTAAGCATGGAATTTCATTTCATACTTAAAGGAGGGGAAACTATAGACAGTAAAATTTGGAAATTCACTCTTTAACACTACTATTTTTGACAAGGAATTCTTTCTAAGATAAATACAACCTTCCCATTCCTTCTTAGAATATTTTGAGGTATCTTGTTTAGTTTATTTATCCTTGCAAACTGATGTGTCATCAAATTCTAAGAATACGATCCATAAAATCCATAGAAAAACATCAAGTAATGTATTTCAAACTTCATATTGCATTTTTTCCCTCCTTGGTCAAGTTCGTATAGTTTGGTTAGGATAATATCTAGTCCTAGCTGAATTGTCTAGTCTTGGACCTACATATCCCCCAACTTTTCTTTCAAATTCATATCTTTGTTTGGGTCTTCTAATATCTCTGGGTTGATCTTTCCTTGAAAAATCATTTAAAAACCCTATATAATCAATTAAGCACTTCATCATTTTATAACCTAGAAATATTATGGAACTACATTTATACACCCACTTCCAACACTTGCAAAAGATTCATAAATCTCCCTAAATCTTGAAATAACACATATAAACTCATTGGGGAAGAATATCTACAAGTGTAAAGCTTCTTACCAGGTTAAGAAAACATTTTCTCTCATCTAAAATAACTCAAACACCCTTTTACTAAATGTCTTAGCAATAGCGAACTTAAATCAAACATTTATTATGTTGTTTCCAAATATATTTGCATTCATTCAAGTATCACATGCTAGGTAGAGAATGATGCTTTTTTTGAGGCCTCTTCAGATTAGTGCTAACAACACCATTGCATGAGGGTTCCCTCAACCCAACTAATGTTTTTTAAAGTAATTATCATCCATGGCTAGGATTTGAGATCATTATTAGAGTATTTACAACATGATCACAAATTAGGGTATGACAGTAACAAATAATTCTAAATAATCAAAAGTGTGTAGAAGTTACAAACCCCATGTATGAGTAGGTGCAAGACTATAAATAAGGGTCAAGACCATGTGATACAGCCTTGGAAGATTTGTAAAATCTTTCCCTGGGTTAGTTTCTAGTTATAGTCTCAAAATTTAAGAATCCTAAGGTTCATACCTCCTTGTTACAATAATGCATTCTTATATAAATATCTATAATCATTTTTAATTTTCTAACTACAATCATTCCTTTGTATTTCCAATTTCATACCTTATTTAGCATATCAGTTATGAATATAAACATATTATTATGATTGTTATAATTAATGTTGGAAGTTAATTAATCATAATAATCACATGCTTCCAACCCTTACATCCTTTAGTATACTAATTTACCAAAATCAATTAGGTTTCATGTTAAATCTAATTAGGGTGTAAAAAAATTGATCTTGCTAAGTCATGGTTATAATAACTTTGCATGCTTGGAAAGGAAGGAATCTAAAATCTTTGACCTAGTTGAGTGCTTCATACTTATAGTAGGTCTTATCTAATTGATGTGTAACTTGATTTAGGAATATTTTGGAGAGCCTTGAGTTATTTTGGAATGATATTTATAATAGTTTCCTGTAAGAATGTAAGGTTGTTTATAAAGTGTTTTTTAGATTCTTATATATCCTTCCATGGGTGAAATATTATAATAAATTTGACCCTATCAAGATGAAATGACACAATATTTTTCAAACTGAAAATAGGTTCGTATAATGTCAAAGATCAAGACCATACAAATCATCCAAGATTGGAATTCACATCCTAACCAAACTGTATGATCCAAGACATGAAAAGTGTTATGAAAAACAAAAAGTTGTAGCATGTTTTATAGGGATACTTTACTATTTTGACTAATTAATATTTCTTGAATTTATGAAAAAAAATAGTATGGAGATGAACAAGTCACATAAGAGCTAGAGAGGTATATTGATTTGAATTATAATGTGCGCATTTTTCTTAGAAATCAAACTTGGTTTACAAAAGGACAAGTTACCAAATTTTAGTGTCTACAAGGACAAAAAAAGTGGAATTATTTTTATGTTACAATTTTAAAGTTTTGAATGCACTCCAGGTTATGACTATAAAATTTCAAACAATTCTATCACATATGTTAAAATATTTTGTGCACTCTCAAGTAATTTCTTGTATTCTACATACACAAATACACTTACATATAGATATTGAGCTACAATTCACTTTTAGATACTTCAAATTTTGGATTTTTTTAGCAGAAGATGTTATGATATAAAGTGGTTGATTGGGGAAATTAGTAGTTTAGTAACTCCTTTTATTCCATCACTCTTATATTCCACATGTTAGCATTATATTTTTATTTTTGGCTCTATTGAGTAGTTAAAAAAAACAACTCACCTAGTTTTCATGTTTTTTGGGTCATAACCCTCTACCTAAATTAAAAAAAACATATCATTTTCATAAAGATTAACATGTGTAGAAGATAGAATTTTATAAATTATCCACACAAATTGCCATGAAAAAGGTGATTATCCAATGGTACACTAATGCATGTGGTTAGCTTTCAAAGTTTCAAATCTCCATATGTTTTTTATTAGATAGGGTAAAAAGTAGGGATGGACTCCCAGAGGCCAAGTACAAACAGATTACATCATGACAGTACAGAAGAGAAAAAGAACTAGGAATATGAACCAAGGATTTAAACATACTTAACTCTAAAATAGAGAGGGAAGTCCAAGAAACAACAAACAAAAGAAACCTAAACCATTAAACAAAAATAAATAGAGAAAGATCCCCAAAATTCTGTAGACAGTTTGGGAGAAGTTCCTTTGGTTAGATTTACTATTGTTGGACGGTTTAACCTCCTTGATCTCATATTTTGTGTTGGGTTTAGTATTCTTCTTCTTATGGAGGGGCTCCTTGATATCATCATCCTCATCATCCTCCTGAGTCTCATCCTCCTACTCTTCCTCTTCATCAGAACTGGTCCACCCCCTTTTCCACTTCTCTTTTTCCACAACTTCGAGACAAGCACCCAAATCCTGAACCAGAGTGTCCAACTACTTGATATCCCCTCTAATGTTCTTCTAGGACAAGAATATTATTTTAGTGGTTTCAATTCTATCAATCATGCTCTTCCTCACCACTGAATTAGTCTCTTCCAAGACCTGAACCACCATCTCCAAATACTGCACTTTGTTCTTCCACATATCAAGACAATAATCTCCTTCTAGAGGCACTTTATCCTTACCCTTCGATGGATTGGATTCTTGATTTTCCATCCCTTCCACATTCTTCCCATCTCCCATCTACTTAGTACCCAGATTACCCTCCCTCATCTTGGAAATACACTTATCCAAGGTAATATCCTCCTCATCCTCAATTAGGGACATAGGTTTATCCCGGGATAGTTTCCTATTTTGATACATGAGAAGAACGATACCCTCATGGATGGGGAACTCAATATTACTCCATTGGAAATCCTTCACCCAGGTGGTAAGAGACATAAATAAAAAGAAGGGAATACTAAGCAATTTCTTATGTCTAATATATTCAAATAGGATAAGTGGTAAGTATATATCTTGCGATATTTACCTTCCAGGGTAAGATACTTCATAATGTGCAAATAGACCTCCATCCACACCCTAGGAATGTAGGAATGAGCAATACCATTAGTGAAGTAAAGGATGTTTTCCTTTCACACAAATTTTTTTTAATTTTGTACTCCCTCCGATTCTTATCCTTAAAGATTTTCATACCTTTTATTTCCATGCCAGTTATATGGGCAATGGGCTCCTCTGATGTCTCAATTTCCATGCCCCAAATCACTACCTTCCCCTCTTTCCATACCATCCCGAACTCCATAGTTAGTGAGGGATCATACCCTTGGAGTATGGTAATATATTTCTTGAAACCCGCAATCCTAAATAGGTGCCACATAGACTTATCCTCCACAATACGCCCATGACTGGACAACTCAACTCAATCCTAAATTTTACCTTAATGCTCAGCTCATTGAAACCTATGAATTTTGATATTATACTTGCCTTTCCAAGAATAGCTAAAACTGGACTCACTTTTGCAATATTGGAAAATGAGCCCATGGAGATCCTGCGCTTGTTTTGGGACCTGCCCCTGAATTTTACTTTTGAAGTTGCTTCGAAGAGACACGTGGAGGCTTCCAATGGCTCTTCCCATGCTTAGAATTTTCAACAGTCAGTTTAACTTTCTTGGACCCTAGACATGTGGAGGGCCTACATTTGTTTTGGGACCTACCCCTAAATTTTACCTTTGAAGTTGGGTCACTGAAAAGACGCGTGGAGGTCTTTTGCTGGCTCTTCTCATGCTTAGAATTTTCAATGGTCGAGTGCACTTTTCTCGAAACCCTAGACCACATGGAGAGCCTGCGCTTGTCTTTGGGACCTGCCCCTGAAGTTTACCTTTGAAGTTACACTGAAGAGACACGTGGAGGCTTCTGCTGGCTCTCCTCATGCTTAGAATTTTCAATGGCTGATGTAGCTTTCTCGGACCCTAGACACGTGGAGAGCATGCACTTTTTTGGGGACCTGCCCCTAAATTTTACTTGTGAATTTGTGCCAAAGAGACTTTTCAATGGACAGTGTAACCTTCTCGAACCCTAAACACATGGAGAGCCTGTGCTTGTTTGGGAGTCTTTCTTTTAAGCTTCATACCAAAAGTGCACTGAAGAGACACATGGAGGCTTCCACTGGCCTTTTTTATAGTTAGCTGATTCGGGCCTCGAGTGAAAAAATCAAAATCAGAAGGGAATGTTTCAGATGACCTACCAAAATTGAAGACCGGATTTCCTAGTCACACGCAGATGAAATCCATCGAAAAGACTCACGTTTCATAAACCTGTCCATACAGGATAATGTTCGTAAATATCACGGGATAGAGCACATGATGAAGAGTTGGGAAGAGAGTGGAGGGAAAAGAGAAAATGGACAAGCTATTTTTAGACCCAAACACTAAACCATTGATCATTGTGTCACACTCAGGAATCTAGTAGAAAATGGGTGGGATCGAAAGAAGGATGTTTATTGTTGTTTTGTGGACTTCAAAAAATATTTTGACATGGTTCCAAGGAACAAAATGTGGAACAAAATGGAGAAGTTAGGGGTTCCAGCACATTATAGGGCTGTTATTCATAGACTGTATGAGGAAGTGAAAGCTAAAATCAAAATTCATACAGGGTTATCTGAAGGGTTTGTGAGTGATATAGGGGTTAAGCAAGGATGCCCTCTCTCTCCAACCTTATTTGGACTGTAAATAGACAAATTGGAAGAGTAGATAAACAAATTTGGAGGTAATGGAGTGCCCCAAGCTAAGTATATGGTGAAAATCATGTTATATATATACATATATATGATCTAATTCTAATGGCAGAAATAATCCAAGACCTGAGGATCCACCTTTGCTCTTTAGAGATTTTCTGTAAAGAAGTAGGAATGCAAGATGAAACGAATACATGGTGGATGGAAATCCCTCTTTGCGCCCCAAAATAGGTGCAGAAATGCTAAATTATTGGATTGGAAGACCACTAAGGTTCTATTTGGGTTGCTTGTCATTCCAGTGTTGTTGTATGGCTGCGAGGTATGGGCTAGTGGAATGACAAATATAAATTTGAGACAACTAGAGAGAATTCTAAAACTTATTATAACACACCATTTCAGAATCAAGGCTATAATTACCTATGAAATCATCTTGGCTAAAATAGGTTCTTTCTCCCTGGAGGAAACTGCCATGACTAGGCTCATAGGTTACCTAAAAAAAATTGTAAACATGCAAGCAAGAAGATGGCCTAAGGCTGCAATGGATGAAGAGTTACATAGAAGAAAGAACACGTGGATGAAGAAGAACTACAAATGAGTGATAAAATGGGATATCAACTTAATTGAATGCCCAAATCTTAACAGAGACATCAAAAACTATGTAAATGAAAAGTTCAGATTGATGATGTGGTAGAAGAAAACAAGCAGGAAGCGTCAACATTACACTACTGAGTTTAACCCAACCTATGACCACAGGGACAAAACTTATATAGGGGCTGAAATGAAATGGTGAGAGAAGATCCTCATTACTCAGCTAAGGACCATCTCTCACAATATTAGGTGTGAATCAGGGAGGTGGACAATACCCAAGGAGTAGTGGGAAGAGAGAACTTATGTGCTGTGCAATACAAGGACGATTGAGATAGAAGAAAAATTTATTCTCCAATGTCCTAGGTTCACTAGTATTTAATTCAAACATGATGAAATCCTAACCAGCGGGTCCATGGTGGAACTATTTGAGGAAAATATAATATAGAGCTTGGGGGAAACATTTTCATAGATCAGTCGGCAGAGGAGAAACCTCTTAAAAGTGGTCAAAAAGCCCACTTTGGTCTAAGCTGGGGTGGTACTATTTTATGGTCCCATAGACCTATTGTCCTTGTGGACGTAATTAAAATCTTTCATTTCATTTAATAACATTTTTGTAACGAAAAAATTATTCCTTGGAATATTCTTATTTTTGGCGGGGAATATTTGAAGTAAAATGAATGATATAAAAAATATGAAGAGACCCCATGTGAAAAAAGGGGGTTAATCTTTCTAAAATTTAGTCTGAGAGAAAAAAGGAGAGAAGAGCTTAGAGAAGCCATTTTTCTAGGAAATTTTCTTGATAAACCAGTTATTTCTTGTGTGCCTTTCAAAATTGATCATTTCAATTTGGTTGCAGATGTATAGCCATTGACAAAACTTTGAGATTGTAAACAAACTTTCCCTTGTTAATCAAATTTGAGAAACCTTGAGTAATTTGTGTACATCAATGAATTGTGTTACATCCATTTTCATCTTGAGATATTTTCAAATATTTATCTATGTGCTTATTGCAGTATTGCAGTATTACATTACAAATCCTTTGAAATCACACAAAATCTCATCCTCATGAAAAGTATTATGGCATTTGCAATTACATTATGAAGAGAGATTTCATTTCATAATGTAATAAGAGATTTAAATTCACTTTACTTTCATTTTAGTGATACAATTTTTTTGTCAGTTTATGAGTGTATCATGAGCATGATATAATAAGGGTTTTTTAAAGTTTAATTGAGTCTTTAACATGAGTTCTTTTGTTAAAACCTTGAAGAATGTGTGAAGCAGTGTGTCTTTGAGCTTTCATAGATGCACAATTTTCTAGTTGAAGGTTCATCTTTACTATTTGAATCTATTTGTCTTCTTTCCTTGTGGATCTATTAACATTTGTTTAAAGTTATCAGATATTATGTATAATCAACTTTATCTTGTTTAACTTCCCAACCATAAAATACACATCCAAAAATGAACCATACATGAACTACCCCTGCTTGCACTTCCTGTTCATTAATACTAAGGGAATTAGTTTATTTACCCATCCCTTACCTCAATATGCAGAAGCAATCAATTTTTACCACTACCTTTTAGTAACTCGGATCTTGTCTAGAAGGTTTCTTCATCATCTAAAGTCACAACTTGTGAGAGTTAGACTACGCTGTATTGACCTTACCTTCTAAATATAACCTATCAATTTTGTGAAAGGAAATAAAAATACTATGAATCTGTAGATTTTGTCCACCAATATGGGTTACAAAATGGGTCCTCTTACCCTGGTTGAAGGCAAAACCTAAAGTAGTCAGGGTAGGTCAAACCTTGTTCATGGTGCTATCCATTTCTTCCATGCCCGAGTAAATGAAGAGTCAGCTAAATCCCTCCCAGATACAAAATGAATCACACTCTAATTTATCTGCCTCCAAACATCTTGTTCGAACTACGGTGCTACTCGGTCACAAAGGGAGAATCAATTTTCATACCAACATCGATCAAGCACCATTTCCAGAGACTATTTCTACAAATTCATACATGTACCAACCTTGGTAATGTTTCTTACAGGATTTAAGTACAATTATGTTGTTTAAGCATCATCCTTTGCTAATATTTGTAAGATTTGTGAAAGATCACAAGTTCATTAAGAAGTATTTCTAATTTCTAGTGGTTATATTACTAAATTTACATCAATAGTGATAAATGTGGGTAAAGGAATGTCAAATCTGCTAAGCGTTACAAAAATTAAGTATTGATATACATTTTACAAACTACTTATAGTGCATTTTCACATCTAAGGTGAGAATCCTTGGTGGTGACTCCGAATTACTTTAAAATTTTGATGATTACCAGTGTCTTAACCTATGTCAAGTGAAATTTGTCATTAATATTTGTAAAGATGGAGGGAAGAAGGTCTTTCTTCACTAGGGATCCTACTAGAAAGTTATTTCCAGAACTAGGAAAATAAAATTCAGAAGGAAAACAAGTCTTGAATGTGGTTGGAAAACAAGAATCAAAAAAGGAGATACAAGTTTTTAAAGGTGATCAATCTTTGGTTGGAGATTACCATAAGTCTTCAAGTGATTCTGAACCAAGTAGTCTTCGTGTAAATTTAAATTCCTCTACTAGAGAGGGGCCATCATTTGTGTTTGAAAAGTGTGTCTCTTAGTTTTTCCTTGTTTCTTCTGAGGTTGATAGGGTTTTCCAAGAAACTGAGTCATTAGAGGATATTTACTTTGAGATTTATAATCTTGTGCCCTAGAGACCCCTCATCCCTTATCATTTTGATTCTCCTACAAGATCACCTCCTTGAGGCAATATGGCTTAGCCTCCACCTAGACGTCCTTTTATTGTCAATACTTTTGAAGTAATAAATTTCAGAGGTATGGTTGGATATCCTAATATGGTGCCACAAGATGTCAGAAATAGGTTGCCAAAATTTCAAGGGAATAATGCCATCACTGGTGACCAGCATTTAAGACACTTTGTCAATATGATGGAAGATTTTGAAATTGATTTTGAAGACATGTATATAAAGTTTTTAATTCATACTCTTGAGGAGGATGTAGGTAATTAGTATAAGGCTTTACCAGATAATTCAATAGATTCATGGACTGAGATGAAAAATGCTTTTAGACTACAGTATGGAGATAAGACTGATCCTAGGTTCCTTCTATTCAAGTTTGAAAATATAAAAGAAGAACCCAAATGAATCTGTCCAAGATTTTAATACTAGGTTCAACAAGACCTTGAATATGTTACCTATAATCCTAACGCCAAGTGATGAGTCCTGTTTGATAAAATGTTATGACACTTTTGATAAAAAGGTTGCTTATTACTTGAGAGATAAGAACCCATGAACATTGAGGTAGGCTTTCACCATGGCATTAAAAATAGAAAATAACATCAAATCAGTTAGAAAGACTCCCAAGAGAGAGGGTGTCAATTTGATCAGTCCTGAGAGGCCTCAGTCAAACATAGTTGTGGATCTAGAAGAGGTTTTGAAGACTTTTACCAGAGCGATTAAAGAGATATCATACAAACTGGCTAGAGAAAAAAAGGGATAGGAAAGAGTTCCTAGGGTTGGCACAAGCCACACAGTCAGGAGAGATTTGGAATTCATCCCAGAGGTGATCACAAACCAAATGATAGAGGGAAGGGGCCCATGGGATTAGGATATAAACATCCTCAACCCAAGGATAATAGATTGGTTCATGATCCTTTGACTACTACGATTGCTACCATAGAAGATGCCAGTGTTATTGAGTGGTGTGATAGGTGTTTCTTACCACATTCCCCATGTGATGTAGATAAGGAAGTTGAGGAAACAAATGATGATGAGGCATATGGTGATGTGTGTATGATGGAGTTCCCTAGGAATTCACAACAAGGGGAAACATCAACTAAATTTATAAGTGCCAGAACAGTTGAAAATTTATGGGATTTTGTTCACCGGTTATTACCTATTCCTCCTATTAATACTTCTGAAATTGATATGGTGAAAGAATTTGATTTACCTAATCATGATTTTGAATACTTAAGGGCCTTGATGATTAATAAGTATGATGGAGGAATCCCTTCCAAAGAGGTCAGGTAACTATTGATGAATGCAGTAGTTGCTCAGAAGAAAGAGTATAACACTAGAAGTAAGGTTGTCAAAGGGGGAGGGCCGAAAAACCAAGATAAAAATTCCAATTCCTACCAATATCCCAAAGGAAACCCCTAAGAAAGATACATATGGAAAAATCCTAATTACCCCAAATAAAACATGTGCTCCTGCCCATGCCCAGACTCTAAAAACTCCTATACTATCAGATGAAATTGTGAATCTTCCTCCAAATATTATACTGCCCAAATATATTCCTTATGACATCTCTACATTATTTACACTTTTTCCCCGAGTAATATTTTCTTCCTTAAATCCCAAATATTCGAATGCCCTTTTCCTATGCTTAGGGATCCTGAGTAATTCAACAATGGGAATAGTAACCTTGATCTGACTCATGATTTAAGTTATGTCACAAGGAATATATTTGGGCATTCGAAGTATTCAAAATTAGATCAAGGTTACTATTCAAAATCTTGATTTTGATCAGATCAAGGTTATTATTCCCATTGTTGAATTACTCAGGATCCCTGAGCATAGGAAAAGGGCATTCAAATATTTGGGATTTAAGGAAGAAAATATTACTTGGGGAAAAAGTGTAAATAATGTAGAGATTCCTCCTATTATTGTAGAATTAAAAGTACCACAATAATCAGAGGAACTAGGTGAATCACCTGAGATATATTTGGGCACATCTCTAGTTGAATCTCAACTTGATGTGGATCCATTTTATACCACTTTAATTATTAAGAATAGGCTGGTGCATAATTGTATGTTTGATTTAGGAGTCTCATGTAATGTAATGCCTCTTGAGGTGATGAACGAGTTAAATATTAAAGTAAAAAAAGATTTTGGGACATGTACTACTATGGATTCAAGAGAAGTTCCTGTAATTGGATATGTCAAAGGATTAGTAGTGTAACTAGCAGCTTATCCAGGAAAATGCTTAACCATGAATGTAGTTATTGTGGACTGTCCTGCTAAGTGGGGAATGTTATTATCCAGAAAATGGGCAGCTAGTGTGGGTGGAAGTGTAAAAATGGAAATTTTATTTACAAACATACCAATTGAGGGAAACCTTGTGAAGTTGTATGGTGAGAAGAAAATGTTACACCTCATTGAGGACATGTTATCCAAAATAAGCTCCCTGCTTATTTTGGCTAACTTTCCTTCTTTCATTCCTTCCTTTTGCTTAATATAAAATTTTACACATTTCAGGCACTCAAAGTTTTTTGGAACTAGCTTCATCAGATAGATAATTTTCTCACCTTTCCAGAAAGGTAAAATTTCCCTCCTAACTCCTTGTAATTTTCAAGTTATGCCTCGGCGGAGTTTTTTGGGGAATTTTTCCCTAGACAAGCTTGTAGCCAGTGGAAAGATGCCACATGGTATGGTGAAGCGGTGGGTTTTAGGGGGATTTTGGAGTTTTTGGTGCTTCGTTCAAAGGGCGCAAAGGAAATTTTTTTCTGAAGGCCTGTGGATCATTTTGAAGCCGCCACGTGTCCTGTCAGTAGCGGGAGTAAGGCTGGTAGGAGGATTTGGAAAAATTTGCCAAAGTTGCAAAATGTGCAAAGCCTTGTATTAAACATGTGGCCCCATTGAAGAATCAAATGGTGCCACGTGTCCACGTTGGCAGCGGAGGTCAGGCCGGCAGAGAATTTTGGAAAAAAAATCCCAATTGTGCAAAAGGGCAGAAAGTGATCCATAGGCCCATAGATCAGCTAGAGGGTGACATGTGGTGGTGGAGTAGTGGGGCATGGAGCATTTTGGGAAATTTTCCCAAATTCAAAAAAGAGGAAAATTTTCAAGTTTCAGTCCTCCAACCAAAATTTTTCCCTAAAATTGCCATGTTTGCCCTAAATCTTCAGAGGGGCATAACTTTCGATCACAAACTTGGATTTTCACATTCCTTATATCATTGGAAAGATGTTGAAATTATCCACATGATGGACTATTCAAAATTTTTTTGGGTGGATTTTAGTGGGATAAAAATGAGAAAACATCCTTGGCACCTGAAAAATACATAACTGACATTCAACTACCGAAATTAATGAAGTATAGGTCGTTTTCTAGATCTACAGAGCAATGAAATTTGGCATATGGGTTTTTCCATGAAGCCCATCACTTTGTAGGTGAAATTGAAGGGATTTGGTTGGTGGTTGAGCTCATAAATCAATTTTCCCATGTCTTTTTCTTTTCCTTCATTCTGCTTCGCTATTAAAAAGTAGTTTTGGCTCATTTGCAAAGGGTTGGAAGTTTGTGTTCTTGCAGGCTCCCCTCTTCCCCTTGGCACGTGAATTCAAGGAGTTTCAGACCTTTCATGGAGATTGTAACACATTTTTTTTCCTTTCTTTGTAATGCATCGTATTAAACTTGGAAATGGAAATACATGTTTTGTGAATGATCCTTCAATCCTCTAATGTGTTTATCATTGTCTTATGAGATTTCATTATATCCTAGAACTTTGTGCATGATTTTTTGTTACATCTCTATGATCTGTGTTTATTTTCAGGAAAAAATTTCATCACTCCTTTGGTGTATCACTATTTTAGCTTAGTTTTGTTTTATTTTTCCATGCTTCTTTTAATCCTATCTCCTTAGAAATTTTAGAGTAAGATTTTTGAACCAGAAATTCTATAAAATTCATGCATACACCTAAACAGAGGGGTAAGAACCAGATTTCTCTAAAGAGTTTTCTTACCTTGTAAGGTCCCATACCTTGGAGAAAACTCAATGTTGTGCAATCACACTAAATGACCCAATTCTGAACTGCAAATCTGAAAGTCATTTAGGGGATGCTGTAGATTTGCACTAATAGTTTTGGCACATCTGGTGGGACCTTAGAGGTCTTCATATTCATTACAAAAAAATTGATTTGTAATTGTTGTAAGTTTCTTGCTTGAAAGAGCCTTGATTTGCACATCTGGTGACTCCAAAAGGATAGAATCAACTAATTTCAACAGTGCAAGCTTGAAGATTCATGAGAAGGATTCAAACAATTTCAAGGACTAGAGGGGAGGGATTGTTTATCTATCTATAATTATCCCCAGAAAGAGGAAGAAGGATTCAAAGGTCCCCGTCTCCACCAAATAGAACTCTATCAACTCCTCCACCTAGTATACCTTTCATCCAATCAACAAGGGTTCTCAGGCTAATCAAAATGACACAACCCAATCCTTACGTCAACTTTACTGGTAGCAGTCCACTTTCTCTAAGTGAAAAAAACCCAGTTCCAATCACAGCATTGAAGAACATCCCATACTTTACTGGGGAAAATCAATCCACTCCTGGTGATCATGTCAAAGACACTGCTAATGTTTGTGCAATCCATGAGATTGTTGAGATGCAAATTGATGTCAAATTATTGGCATATCCATTCAAAGGGAAAGCCTTGCAATGGTTCAGGAGCCTTGAGGTAGGTTCTATCCAAAATTGGAACCAATTGTGCATAGCTCTCCACAACCAGTTTGGAGAAAAAGGGGACAACTTGTCTCTATTGGATCAACTGACAACTATCAAGAGAGCTCCTAATGAGTAGCTAACAGATTTCAATTTCAGATTTCAAAGAACATGGGATATAATCCTATTGGCAGTGAGGCCAACATCTCAAAGTGCTTTCTTATAATTTCTCAAGGCTTTAAATTTTGGCATTTCTATGTTGATACAATCCATGGGAGGTGCAACTATACCTGCAGCTTACAACATTATCATTAGGGCTGAGAATTGTTTGATCCAAGATGGTAACCTTGCACCTAGGCCTCCTATGCCTTTTTTTCAAACTTGGAAATCCCAAGTACTAGTCAAGCATCTACTTTAGTTCCTATTCCCACTCCTAGAAATCAGATTTCAAATGAAAATTCTACTTCATCCTCTAGTGCCTCAAATGAGCTCCAAGAAGTTATGAAACAATTACAAAATTTAGGCAATGAGCTGGTTACACTCAAGAGGCAGCAAACTCAAAGTTTTAGGCCTTTTTATCAACCTCAAACTCAGCCTAATAGACAACCATATCAACCTAATAGGCCACCTAACCCATCTGCAAATCAAAATCAAGTAAGGCATCCTACCAATAGACCATTTCAGCCCTATAACCCCAATGTTGCATCTACCTCTAAAGCCTTAGTGCAAGTGAAAATTAATATATCTCAAGAGTATGATTCGTGTTTCCCATGCAATGAACCTCACAACAAATCTATGTGCTTCAATGGTGCTTTGAGCCAAGCTTTGATAATGACAATAACTGGTGTAGAGAGTGAGGTGAGTCAAGAAAAAAACCAACAACAAGGAACATCTCAGCAAAATACAACTCCAAATGAGACTATACTTGTGAATTGGCAGGCTGAAGATTTTTTTGGTATGAATCAAACACCTTCTCAGAGTGTAGCAACTAACACATGGTCAAAGAAGATGAATATTAGTGAAGGGAAGTCATTAGATCCCAGTGATTCACAACCTTCCATCACTCCACAAGGTGTTGGCAAGTAAAATACAATTCCAAATGTGCAAAGACAGCCCAAGCCACCTTCCAAACCAGCTCAAATGCCAGCTATTGCAGCCCATGTACAAGAAAAGAATGTGTAGACTAAAGGAAAACAAAGAGATGGTTCATCCCCATTTAACATCATTGAACAAATGAAGAAGACCAATGTGAACATATCTATGTGGGAGTCATTATCCATCCTAGGCCAAAGGGATCTACTACAAGCTACCATGAAGAATTGCTCAACCTCAAATCAGCAAGCACATATGTAAGAGAAGGTACTCATAAATGCCACTCAGCTTAAGGGAAATCTTCGAGGAAAACAAGGTAAAATTTTGAAACCCCCTCCATTTTATGTTTCATTGATCATTGGGGATAAACTACTACATAATTGTATGATTTATTCTGGGGCAAGTAGTTCTGTGATGCCTAAGCAAATAGCTGATCAGTTGGGCCTTCAATATGAAGTCATATCCAAGGGGGTGGTGCAATTAGATGAGACAAAAATATTCACAGTGGGGTAATTAAATATTTGATCCTTACTTTGCATGTATGCCCCAATGTCACTATTTTACAAGATGTGTTAGTGATAGATTTTCCACCACTCTTTTCCATATGTTTGTCAAGGGATTTCACAACTAAGATTGGAGGCTACCTATCTGCTGATTGGTCACACATGCTGTTTAGGAGAAGGTATAGATCCAAGGCCACAATTAGGTCTGAACCTATTGCAAACTTTCACATTGAGCCTCATACTCCAAGCCCAATAAATGCCAACTGTTCAACATTTGATCAAGAGGATTATCCAAGCACACAGGAAGATAACACCAAAGTTAGAAGCATACCATATTTGAATCTTGATGAATGGGCAAGCAAGGTACATGCTTTTGATCCCTACAAGGAAATAGAGGAATCTGAACTAGGAGTCTTTTACATGCATGAAGAAAATCAACCTCTCCCTAGCATCACCAAGCCAGACCATAAAGATGAAAATGAGGTATGGCAGTTGTTATTTAATGGATTAAGAAGTAAAGAAGGTGTAGGAGGGGGAGCTATGCTTGTTTCACCCCAAGGCATTAAGTATTATTCAGCTTTTAGATTTCAGTTTGCATGTTCTAACAACACTGCTGAATATGAAGCTTTGATACATAGATTACATTGGTCAAGTAAGAGAGTCATCAAAAACTTACAAGTCTTTGGTGATAGTGAGTTGATTCATAATCAAGTTAAAGGACAACACGCCACCAAGAATGACCTACTCAAGAGTTATAAGTATAGAGTGTGGGAACTCATTGAGAATTTTGAGGGCTTTGGCATCAACTCCATCCCTATGAAAGAAAACCAAGCTGCTGATAGGCTTGCAGTAGTTGGAGCAACCTTTGATGTTGTGGAAAGTATCAAAAGGGATAAAATGAAACCAAGCATCCATGTGATTGTGAGGCCATCAGTAACAAAAAACAATGCGAGTTGGTAGGTGTTTGAGAGTGACGAATAAATCATCAATTTATTGCAAGAGGAAGATGAGTTCTCAGTCAAAAATTAGGAAAAGTTAGAATAACAGTATGCTGATCAAGTGGTACAGATGTGAACCAACAAACTGCCAAAGGGACTCATGACTTTAGAGTATATTTTCTATCCTAATGATTACTTTAGGAAGGAGAAAGCAAACATCCAAGTCAAGGGAGAGGATTCATAACCCATCTCAGTTGGGGAAGGAAAGTCACTTCAAGTTGGTAAAGTGGCAACTGAGCAAGAAAGGTATGAGTTTATGCAACTTTTGCAAGAGTTCTCAAATGTATTTTCTTGGAGCTATGAATACTTGCAAGGTTTCAATCCCAAGCTAGCTGAACACAAAATCGAACTAGATCCAAGTACTAAGCCCATCAGGAAGAAGCAAAGATCGGTCAATCCTCACATTGAGCCTCTCATGAAGAAGGAATTGAATAAGTTAATAGAGGAAAGTATCATATTCCCCATCAAGCATTCAAGTTAGGTTGTGAATTTGGTTCCAGTTAGAAAAAAGAGTGGAGAAATCAGGTTGTGTGTAGACTTCAGAGATTTTAACATAGCATCCCTTAAGGATCACTACCCACTTCATTCTATGGAGCAGATTTTACAAATTGTTGCTGGCTCTGAGAGGTTTTCATTGCTAGATGGTTATTCATGCTATAACCAGATCATGGTAAAGGAATATGATCAGTTCAAAATAGCCTTCACCACCAAATGGGGAACCTATGCATATAGAAAAATACCATTTGGGTTGTCTAACGCCAGAGCTACTTTCCAAAGAGAAATGGATATGGCATTCAAGGGATTGATCAACAAAATAGTGTTGATATACCTAGATGATATTACTATATTTTCTAAAAGTGCAGCAGATCATCTCTTTCATTTGAGACAAGTGTTCCAAAGATGTAGAAGATTTGGGGTATCCTTGAATCCCAAAAAATACATTTTTCTAGCTCATGAAGACAATCTCTTAGGCCACATTGTTTCCAAATAAGGGTTAGCAATTGATCTAGAGAGGGTTAAAGCAATAAGAGCACTACCATTGCCAAGACATAAGAAGGCTCTTCAAAGTTTCTTGGGAAGAATCAATTTTGTTCGAAGGTTTGTTCCAAACTTTGTAGCCCTTGTCAAGCCAATAACTATTATGTTGAAGAAAAGTGTGGCATTCAAATGGATAGCTGAAGGTCAGGTAATTTTTGAGGCAATCAAAGAAGCTATCTCATAGGCTCCAACTCTCATTAACCCAGATTTCTCCAAAGTCTTCATCCTTTATGCATTTGGTGGTGATGATACAGTTTCTACATTTTTAGTACATCAGAATGAAGAAAATGCAGAGCAGCCAATTGCATTCTTTAGCCAAAGCTTGGAGGACTATGAAGTAAGGTATTCCTTCATTGAGAAGAATGTTATTGCAATGATTAGGAGCTTGAAGAAATTTAAGCATCTAGTTTCAAATAACAAGGTTTAACTATTGGTTTCTCATGTGGGAGTTAAAGATTTCCTCCTCAACAAAGATCTAAATGAAAAAACAGGCAGGGTAGATTACTCATGTCATTGAGTATGACATTAAGATCAAAGTAACCAAGATGGTTTGAGAAAATGGATTGTGTGAACAATTGGCCTTAAACCAATCAATTGATACAAGCAAAGAGAGGAACGTTGTTTTGGTGCTACAGGAAAGCCAAGAACAAAGAGGTATTCAAGAAGAAAATGGTGGCATGTTCACTCCTTGTTGGACCCAAGACATAATGCACTTCTTACAAACAGGCCTATTCCCTCCAGAGATGAACAAATCCAAAAGAAGACACTTCAGATTGTAAGCTATTCTGTATGCACTTGTTGATGGTGTCTTGTTCAAAAAAGATGTCAATGGAGTGTTGCTGAGATGCATTGGGACAAATCAGATTGAGAAAATGTTAGAAGAGTTCCATGGTAGACCAGTTGGGGGTCATTTCACTCCAGGAGTGACAACTCTCAAGATCATAAAGGCTGGTTATTATTATCCCAAAATGTTTAGTGATTGTTATACATGGATCAAGAGGTGTAAGAATTGTTCATTCTTCGTAGGAAAAGAGAGGTTAGCAGCACTTCCATTACACCCAATCTCAGTGGACCACCCATTCATGCAATGTGGTTTGGAATTCATTGGAGTCATTAATCCAAACTCAAGCTAAGGGCACAAATGGATTCTAATAACAATATACTACTTCACCAAATGGACTAAGGTGGTGGCACTCAAAGGGGAAAATGAATCTAGCATTCTAGACTTCTATGAGGGGATAATAACCAAATTTGGTACACCTGCCACCATAATATCAGATAATATTGGCATTCATAGGATCAAAGGTAACTGAATGGGCTATCAGAAATGGGATCTATTTGAGCACTTCACAAAATTATTACCCTCAAGGTAATGGCGAAGCTGAGTCCACAAACAAGAATCTATTAAGGATCATCAAGAGGAATATTGATGAAAATTAGAGGACTTGGCACACTAAGCTCAAATCAGCTCTATGGGCTGATATGATAACCCCGAAGAAGTCCACATGTAACTCTCCATTCAGACTTGTTTATGGGAGAGAGGAAATCTTGCCTATGTCACTTGATTTTCCAACATTGGAACTCATGAAGTAATTGTAGTTGTTAGAGTTTGAGCCCATGGAGGTTATATATGTAGAATCAATGGAACTACAAGAAATTAGAGAGCATGCAGCCTAAACAATGGAGAAGGACCAAGCTTTTATCAAGAGAAGATTTGATAAGAAAGCTAAGGATAGAACTTTCCAAGTTTGAGATTTAGTGTTGAAATGGGATGCAGACCAAGAAAAGCCAGGAAGGCATTCAAAATTTGATGCCATTTGGAGTGGTCTCTACATAGTCACAAAATGTAAAAACAATAATACCTTCCAATTGTCTACATTGCATGGTGAGGAACTGCAGATTCTAGTTAATGGAATCCAACTAAAACATTTCTAATAGAAGGGAAACTTCTCACCTTATACATATTAGCTTAGATTTTCCATTCCTGCAAGTGCTTATGCACATTGTTTTGTTGTAGCTTAGTGTTTCACCTTTTTCTTAGATTGTTTCTTTGAATCATTGATGAAACAGATAGGGTAATGGGCGTAGGAGGAATACATGTTCAAGTGTCAGTTGATGAGTTATTGCACACGTATGAATTCTGAATCCACAGCTGACCGTGAGAGCTTCCTTTTGGCTAGGACAAACTACCTGTAATGAAAGCAAGACCACTAGAAAGACATTAAAACAATATGGGCAGTGAACTACCTAGCATGAGCTAGATCTGAGAAGTGTGGTACTTCCTAGATGGCTGTCAATCCATTGTTTTAAACAAATTAATGCTTAAAACAAGGTAAATCCTATTGTTATTTTAAAAAGATTTAGGTATCTCACTTAAAACACAATAAGAAAATAGATCTAATCTAACAGGCTAAGCTATAATAGAATTTGCATAGGTCAAATGGTTGGTTCTGGGTTCTACAGGTCTGATAAAGGTCTTCGAGTAGGTCATCAGGTGAATGAGGGTGAGATTAAATTAGAGTGGGTAGGTATCTGTTTTAGGTTGTGTAGGCAAATATAGAGACTAGACGTCAGTCATGTCGTGATTGACTGTGGTTAGGTATAACCGGTAGCATCAGTTACTGTGAGATCTGAGAACATCATAGAACGGGGTTTTTGGTCTTCTTTGTGATTGTACACTAAGGATTTTGGTTGGTTGGGACAAGGTATTGGGTGACATGGAGTGGGATTTTTAAGAGGTTTTGATGGGTATATGGAGGTGATAGAATGTTGGAGATGGTCGACTAAGGAGCAAGATAAACAATAGGTGATAAAACAATGATGAAATGAAATAACCAGGAAAGTATGATATTGTACTTACTTGGATTTCATGTTCCTAAAAGGCTTGTGTGTGATGGATGGAGGTGCCGGTGATGGATTTGAAGGCTGCAAGTGATTACCAACTGAAGAAAAGCTTCTGCATGGGCTGCATGCATACTCCTCTTTCGCGTGGATAAATCATGATCAGGTGGCTGGTATGGTTATGTAGGAGAAGATGCTCAATCTCCCTCCTAGGATGCGAGTTCTTGCTGGAATTAGGCTCTTTGAAGATGCGTTATCTTTTTGAGATCTCGTTCTTGTTCTTGTAAAATTTCTCCCAATGTTTGCCAACCTTTGAGAATAAGGTAGTTTAAGAGTTAAAAAAGGGGTAATCGATGGCGGTCTGGCTTAATTGGCGATAGTTAGGGGTAACCGACGTCGGTGAAGGTGGGATTTTCTAGGTTTACCAAACTTAAGGGAGATCCTCATGATTTCCTTGGATCTCATGTCATTATCCCACGGATTAGACTGGGAGCTTCTATGAGCATGTGGGAATGTGGTTAGAGGGAGTGTAGGTATTGATTTTTAGGGTTTGGGTAAGTCTTAGTTAGTTATGGTAACTTGCTAAGAATAGGTCTTAAGGTGAGTTACCTTGATGAGGTGTCTGGGTGAAGTGTTTGTGTGGATATTATTTAAATTAGAATATTTAAATAATAAATATGGTGAGGATAATGAATTAATTTAATTAAATTAATACTGGTGAGGTGAAGGGGGGCCATGGCTAGGTGAATGTGATGAAGGGTGCTTATATGTTAAAGGATGAAGGGGGAGTGTGACTTAATTTTAGTGTCTACATTTTGCTTCTTTTTGTTGCATAACTTGTATTGGTAAGCAATGCTAACAAAAATAAAGTGTGGTTAGCCCGTGTGAGGGTAAAGGTGATCCCCCTCAAACCGGGAACTGATGAAGCAGTCGGCTAAAGCGGTGAGTGGTTTGATAAAAGGTTAATGTGAAGGAAAGGTAAATAGGTGTAGGGGAAAAGGGTGAAAGGTATACTCGGGAAATCTAGGTAATGGGTCAGGGTCAAAGGTAGCAGCAGTCAAACGCATGCACACGTATAAATTGCAGCACGCTACCAGGTTGAAGAGAAGGAAAACTCCACATCGTCTAAGGTTGATAGGTTTATCCAAATAAGGGTGAAGTGAATCCAATCTCCAAGGTATAAGAGAAGTTCAGGAAACACAACGTAGGTTAGGTGCAGGAACATTTAGGTATGTTCCGGTACACCAAAGGTAGGGTCAGGATAAACGGTCATGGCAATAGGCTAGGTAAGGTCATTAGGTCAATCAACACAGGTAACATCACAGCAAGGTATAGAAAACACATGAGGTTAAAGGTCACTAGCGATGCTCTAGGTCCAAATATTGAGATCACAGCACGGGTAAGGCCGACGTAGGGGTAAAATAATAAAGCGTCAACAATAGACACGCAGAGGTTGAAGAAGGTGGAGGGCCAGAGGTGAAGGAAAAGTGGTTCAAGTATGTGTAGGGATGGTAAAAGAAAAGGGAGGTAAGGAAAATGAGGTAAAATGAGGGGGTAATGATTACATAGGTTAACCGACATCGGTCGTAATGAACCGAGGACGGTGTAGTGTAACCGACGGTGGTAGTCTAGGGCAATAGACTGGTAGCAATTAAGGGATAACCGACATCGGTAGGGTTGGGTAGGGCATAAAAAGTGAATAACCCACGTTTGAAAATTCATTTGTGCATGTGGAAAAGTAGAAAAGGACAAGAAGAGAGAAAAGAGGAAAAGGACAAGAGAGTATAGTAGAGAAGCTTGTTTGGTGAGCCACATAGGTGAGAGTGGGTGATTGAGAGGTGGGGCCGCGAGAGAAGGTGTCACGATTTGTGTGGCTGAGGAGTGGTTGTGCAATGGAGGATGACAAAGGCTGAAGAGGGGTCGGGTTGTCCACCCGTATAGTGGATAGATATACCGCCATGGCGTCGGCAAAAGGATGAGGTAAACTCTACACCATTTCTTAATTATTTGATTAATTAAGTAGGGTAAAATATGGGTTGTAAGAAAAATGTGGGGGGAAGTTTTGAATTTAGGAGTGGGAGATAAATTGGATATAATTAGGGTGGGGGAGGTTGGAATGTAGGTCAATAGGAGTGGGAAGGGAAGTAGGGAATGTGTAAGTAAGGTTGGTTGGGTAGTTGGGTTGGTTTGGTCAAAATGAAAAAAAATATAGTCGGGGGTTTTAGCGTTGTTCGTTATCACAGTGACCAATGGTAGTCCCTGTAGGCTAGCATCGATCATGTAGAAGTGGGATCGGTCATGACATAGGTGACCGATAGCAGTTAAATGCTATCGGTGACGGTTATGGGTAACCAGATTCAGTGTGAAAATAAGGAAATGGGGCCAGAAATAGGGAAAAATGGGGTAAGTAGTGGAAATTGATGGTCAATGGGTAGGGTAAGATATGTAAAGGTGTGGTTTAAGAGAGAGGAGATAGGTTGTGGTTGGGTTGGTTAAGGATTAGGGTAGAGGGGTGTCGGGAAGAATAGGTGGTTAGGGGGTGAACACCAAGTAATGTGGAATAGGCATACTAATATATAGTGTTGGTTAGATGCAGGCTCGGGATGAGCTGTGGATGAGGGATCGGGAGCCGCTTATATTACTAGAGCTACATGGACAGGAAAATTTCGAGGAGTGGACCCACATTGATGATGTCAACCTGATTGGGATCCACCATTATGGGTGGGTTGTGAGAGAGAAAATTTTGATGGTCACACTCATCGAGAGATGGGATTCAGTGACTAACACCTTCCACTTGCCGACAGGGGAGATGACAATCACCTAGAGGATATATATAAGATATTGAGACTACTGATTAGCGGAGACTAGGTGCACTCAGTGGCATCTAAGGTCGCGGCAGGGTGTATAGGTGAGGTATTTAGAGAGAGATTCGACAAGTTGTGTTACGACAATGCTAGCCTGAGATATAGAGAGGTATATGCTTCCCATCTTGGGGAGATGCAGTTGATAGTGTTGATGATGGAGGTGACCAGATGCTACGCATTGGCAGATTCAAAGGGTGGGAGATTCCCATGGTCACTGATGGGTTTCCTTCGAGACATGATGATTGATCATACTAGTTTTGCTTGGGCACCGGCTTTCTTGGTGCAGTTATATAGAGAGTTGTGGGCCCTACAGACAATTACGGAGATATAGTCTGTGTTGCACTTTTCTTCTGCACTATTGGGCTTATGAGCACATTGCATGTGTGTGACTGACAGGCCTTCGCCTGGTAGATGTGTCTAAGTCGGGAGTCATTCGAGTTGGTTGTAGGTGATGGGTGACATAGGGTAGTGTATAGAGAGCCCAAGCTATATACAACATAGCGTATTATAGACAGAGATTGGAGAGCCTGTCTAGTGTGGATGTAGTCTAGAGACCCTATGTGACCTATCCCTCTTACAAAGGGATGTATACAGAGCTGGAGGGACTACAGTTACAGAGATGGATAGAGGGATGCCATTTTGAGGAGCACGAGATGATACCTATCAACCGAGTGAGGTGACAGTTTGGTTTAGTGTAGGATGTGCCCCTACCCTTCCCACAGTATAGGAGAGATGAGGTGGAGAGACCTTTGTCTCCACCCCATCCAGCAGATTCGACAAGGGAATAGGAGGAGCCTGTGGACCGTAGCATAGATGATGTAGGGGTGACAGTAGCATACAGCCAGTGGTGGGCTGTACAGAGGTAGGGTCAGGTAAGGACAGTTGGGGGACAGGGGCCACAAGTATAGGCCAAGAGGCCAAAGCCACATATACAGGTAGAGAGGTGAGAGCCTCAGGTACAGATATAGGAGGAGGAGCTCGAGCTACAAATACTAGTATATGGTGTGATGAGACCACTACAGAAAGTCTCCGGTGAGAAGAAATAGTCATGCACATATAGTGCTAAGAATGTAGGTGGCCGGTGAGCGTGAAGGAGAGAGTAGAGGACATCGAGTAGTGCAAAGGGGTCAGCATCAGATGCCAAGCCATCTAGTGGTAAATGAGGGATAATATGTCACCTATTTTTGTATTTTTAGATTTTGGAAGTATACCGGCCTGCGAACCGAAGAGATATTGTATGTATTTTTTGTTCACGATACCGGCCTGCGAGCTGAAGACATTTTTGTATTGGATAGCGTCCTGCGAGCCGATGATGATTATTTTGGAGATGCACATTTATGTGATACGGGTGTACATTGTATTGATACACACATGTATATATGAGGAGATAGATGATATTTAGGTGATGTTGTTGTGATGTGTATGAGTTTTATTTTATTACTATATGGTAGAGTCAGGTCATAGGCATGGATCGAGTCAGGTCGGTTTAGGCATGGATTAAGTCAGGTTGGTTTAGGCATGGATCAAGTCATGTAATTTTAGGCATGGATCGAGTCAGGTTAGTTTAGGCATGGATTGAGTCAGGTTGGTTTACGCATGGATCGAGTCAGGTCGGTTTAGGCATGGATCGAGTTAGGTTGGTTTAGGCATGGATTGAATCAGGTTGGTTTAGGCATGGATTGAGTTAGGCCAGTTTAGGCATGGATCGAGTCAGGTCGGTTAAGGCATGGATTGAGTCAGGTTGGTTTAGGCATGGATTGAGTTAGGTTGGTTTAGGCATGGATTGAGTCAGGTTGGTTTAGGCATGGATGTTTATTTTAGTATTTTGGTAACAAATGACAATGTAAATGCATGAGATAGTGTAAAATGTGAAAAATGTTGAGAATGTGAGATAATATAAGTGGTAAAATGTATGTGGGATATGGTTTAAATGTCAAGGTTTTTGAGATGAACAGGAAAGCAGGTAAGGGTGAGGAAAATTCTTAGGGTAAAGAGTGGTCGAGCTAACCTTCCAGGTCCCCATGCCCTAGAAGTGCTGCCTATATAGTCCCAGCAAAAAGGGACCTCAGACCGATGTAGTTCTCCCATAAGCTAGGGAAGTATATGATAAGATCAAAGAATAGGTAGTGCGGTTGATATTTAGGTTGGGGTTGAGGTCATAAGTATGATGAGGTCAAGATCAATTAAGTGAGGTGGAATATAGGTAGATAGGTATGGATGATTTTAGGTTGTAGGTATAATTAGGTTGAGGGCATTGATGTTCGGGTTTGAGAATAGGTAGATAGGTAAAGGTGATTTGAGGTTGATGAAGGTGGGATAAGAGGGGGCAAGAAAGCCACCCAATTGGCAAGGATCAAAACATATGAAACACATCTTTAAAGAGGCCAATGAACATAACACCCGAAAGACATTACATAATTGATTACTCTAAGAGTGATGAATAGTCACAGAATCACCAAATGTTGTAGGTGTAGCGGGTCCCTTAAGGTAGTATGAGGTGAAAAGACAACGGGTAATGAGGTGCAACTTATTGGGTCATAAAAATGGGAAGTAGAATGCCTTGGGATATAGAGCCAAGATTACAATAGGCAAGTCCATGACAAAAAATCTTATTTTATTTTATTTTATTTAAGATAGACTGATCGATGTGGGAAGTCTGTATGGGATAGAATACATGGCTTCTTGAGGTCTTCGTGAAGCTAATCGATGTGGGAAGCTTCTAAATTTTGATTTTTAAGAACATAGTCTTCTCTTTGGAACAACTATGTAGATAGTTGTGAGTTTTTTATAGCTTTCCTTCAAGGGAGCAGTCTACTTATAGCAACAATTAAAGGTAAAAGATGTCCTTTTGAGAGATTCATCTTTTATATTGGAAGTTTTACTCAAGGATTGGATCCCTTATTTTGGAATATGTCCTTATGAGGGATTCATCTCATTTTTGTTGTTCTTTGGCTTTTAAGTCATGGATGAGAATATAATGAAGCATTTAGTTCTTATTGAGAAGGAAAAGGTGAATGACCATGGGATCTCATCTAAAAAGAAGATGAAAAGTATGCATGAGAATCATGCCATGTGTAGAGCCATGGTGCACATATTTAAGAAAAGGAAAAAAGAGTTGACGGGTAATCACATGATCCTTGTTTAGTAGTTGGAGATGAGGTGTGGAAAAAGGTAAATGGTGCTCAAGGGATGAGCATGAAATAGATAAATAGTGATGTAGAACTAGAGGTCAGTAGTAGAATGGTTCAAAGATGTAATGCGTTAAGGGGCTCACGTTCAGGTTTACCCTCAAGCGAGGACAAACTGATAGGCACCTGATCCATAGGTATGAGTTACAATGTATGGTCTAAGCCAATTAGGAGAATTTTTTTCCCATGTTTGTTTCTCTCTTCTTTGGATATGTGTTGATTTTCCTTGAGGAATAAGGTCACTAACTTTGAAGGTACGTTCATGAATACATTTGTCATAGGCACGCTTGATGCATTTTTGATAGACTTGGAGGTGATCCAGAGCATTAAGATGACGTTTGTCTAATAAATCTAGTTGTGCTAAGCGGTCCTGATGAAATTCATCATCAATAAACATGTCATGGAGAGAAATGTGGAGTGAGGGGATATGGACTTTAAGAGGTAGAATCAGCTTCGGTACCATAGACTAGTGAAAAGGGTGTAGCCAAACTGGAGGTGCGAATACTAGTGTACGGTATGCCCATAGAGTCGAAAGGAATGTGCGTATGCCAATCCTTCCCAGTATCATCAACCACTTTCATGAAAATTTTGTTGAGAGTTTTGTTAGTGGATTTGGCTTGGCCGTTGGTTTATGGGTAATAAGGTGAGGAGAAACTAAGTTGAATGCCAAAGGCGTGGACAAAGTTTTTGCAGTGTTTTGTTTTTTAATTGTTTTCCATTGTCAGTGATGAGTCGATGAGGGAAACCAAAGTGAAAAATGATGTGATGGTTAATGAACTCACATATTTTCTTAGCTTTCATGGAGATAAGTGGTATGGCTTCTACCCATTTTGTGCAGTATTCGGTAGCGGTTATGATCCATTAATGGTGTTGGGAAGAATGAGGATTGATTTCTCCGACAAGATCCAAACCCCATTGAGAGAAGGGCCAAAGGTCACGAGTGACCTGTAAGGCATGACTGGGTGTATGATGAAGGTTGGAATGTTGTTGAAATTTCATGCAGCATTTGAAATAGTCGCAACAATCATGATTAAGGGTCAGCTAGTAATAGCCTAAGTGAAAAATACGCTTAATAACAGATAAGGCCATTGAAGTGACCTCCACATATGCCATCATGAACCTCTTTAATGGTATAGGGGATTTCAGAGCTGGTGAGGCAGCGTTAGAGAATACCATCAAAGCATCATTTATAGAGAAGGCCACCCATGATGACATAACGAGAGCCATTTTTGAGAAAGGCGCATGTTGTCCATTACGTGTGAGATTAGGAGGCAATATAGAAAAGGAAAGGTAGTCCGCAAGCTACTTATACCAAAGATCGTGTGTGTTCAATGAGGTACTTTGGATGAGGTTAATACAACAATATTGATAAGAAGGTCTCGGTATGCATTTTATGGTAACAAAGATGTTTGAATCGTCAGGCGAAGTGGGTATTTTAGAAGTGACGCAGGCCATGGTATCTATGAATTTATTGGTGGAGCGCAGAAACAGTTTGAATTTTATAGCAGTCATAGGTAGTCAACATGATTCTGACGTAGCATTTGTATTCTTGAAGTATTTCATTATGACACTGATAAACACCATTGAGTTGGTTTACTACCAGTTGAGAATCACCAAAGATATTAATGGACTTAACATCTAAGGCATAGGCAGTCATGAGACCCAATACAAGTGCTTCGTATTCAGCAATATTGTTGGTTGCATTCGAATTCGAGTTTAAATGATAAGGGCATGGGTTCACCATTAAGAGGAATGAGGATAATGCCTGCACCACTGCCTACACTGACATTTGGAACCATAGAAAGAATAAGGTCATTTAGTACGGGTCGTCATCCAAAGAGAGGTGAGCAATGGATTCGTTAGGGAAATCAAAGTTTGAGGGTTGGCCCCATGGAAATAGGTGCCTTAGCTAGTTGTTCGGTGATATCTTGGCCCTTAATGGAATTTTGGTGGATGAATTTGAGGTCAAGATCAGCTAAAAGCATAAGCCATCACATGGTGCGCTAATTTTGATAAGGTTTAGCATACATGATGTGTAAAGGGTTGGTGTTGGTCACAACATAGGTTTTGTGGTTGAGTAGGTAATGGCAGAGTTTGGTGGCAATGAAAACTAAGGATAAGCACAATTTTTCAGGGTGAGTGTATCGGGTTTTGTAGTCTAGAAGGGAATGGCTTATATAATAAACCACCTGTGTCCCTATATTTTTCATCATGATGAGTGAGCATGGCTCCCAAGGAGTGCTCGGTAGCTGATATGTATAGGAAAAAAGGTTGGTCGTCTTTAGGTGGGATAAGTATGCGTGGTTAGAGAAGGTATTGTTTTAAGCCCTCAAAAGCTTTGTGACATTCATTATCCCATTTAAAGGAGACATCCTTCCTAATTAGATGATGAAATGGTTGACACCGGTCAGAGAGTTGGGAAATAAATCGGCAAATGGAATGCAATTTACCTTGTAGGTTACAGATTTTTTTGAGGTTTGTGGGCAGATTTCCAAAATGGCCTTGAATTTTGTCGGGTCAAATTCTATACCACGTAAGGAAACGATACATCCCAGGAGCTTTCTTGAGAGAACTGTGAAGACACACTTTTTAGGCTGAAGGAAAACGTAATATTTAATGTGGTGGTCAAATATGGTTTTGAGGACAATGAGGTGCTTGATGCGGCGTTTAGATTTAGCCAAGATATCATCCACGTAATCTTCCAATATGTGATGCATGATATCATGGAAGATGTAAGTCATAACACGCTGATATGTAGCACCAACATTTTTAAGGCCAAAAGGCATGACTCGATAGTAGAAGGTCCCCCAAGGGGTAATGAATGTGGTCTTATGCTGATCTTCTGGGGCAAGCAAGATTTTTTTATAACCCGAGAAATCATCCATGAGTGAGATAATTTCGTGACCCGCGGTATGGTCTACTAGTTGATCAATACTGGGCAAGGGAAAGTCATCTTTTGGGAAAGCGAGGTTGAGGTCACGGAAGTCTGTGTAAATGCAGAGTCCCCCCTATTGCTTTAGTGATAAGGATAATGTTAGAAATCCAACGACGATAATCAATGGGTAAGATGAAGGAAACTGAAAGAAGGCGTTGAATCTCTTCTTTGATGAGAAGATCAATGCGAGGGTGCATTTTATCAGCTTTTGTTTGATAGGTTTGGCATCGGGAATGGTTACAATATTGTGGACCACTATGGTGGGGTCAATACCAGGCATGTCGACATAAGACCAAGCGAAAGCATGGTTATGTTCTTGGAGAAAAGAAGTGAGGGCTTCCTGTTCAGCAGCATCTAAAAATTGTCTGATCTTTAGGATGTGTGGGTCGTCTTGAGTATGAATGTTGATCTCGATAGTCGATTCATTCAACATGGTTTGCATCTTAGAGGGTAATGACCAATGAATATATGAGTCTTCTGCATCAAGGTAGGTGAGTATGGATTCATCATCCTGACATTGAACGACATTAATGGTCAGTGTGTCATCGTCGATCATCTCAGGATACAGGAATGGAAGAGTGGAAGGGCCTCGCCTTCTTGTTGATAAGTCAAAGGCCCCAAGGAAATGGTGTTTATGAATTTTTTTTTAGGAGGGATAGATTCAGGATCCATCAACTTCGTCAGTGAGGGTGGTGATGAAGGTGGAGAAGGGTTGGGGTCCTCAATGAATTCAATGCAGGCCTATTTGGTAGGAGGTTCAGGGAAGATGATACCACTACGGTCAGTATGTTTGTAGGTGGTACATGGAATAATGGTATGGCAACCCTATTCGTAAAAGCTGATACCAAAATCCTTCCACGCACAGCAATGTAGGAAGGTGTGGGTGAAACAATGATTGGTAAGTGATTGGAAGTCAATGGAAAATGGGCGGGGTTGTGAAGGTGGTTCAAGTGTGTAGGTGGTAGTATTAAGTCCCCTATAGGTGAGACTAGTACAAAGATGAGGAGGACCATAAAGGAGGTGTACTCCTACATGGTGATCATAGCGAGGGTGTTGGTGAAGGATTCCATACTCGCGTGGAGTAAGGAATGTGTTAACGCTATATAGGTGGTACTCCCCCAGAGTGAGGTGTTGAAAAACACCTTCCCAGGGATCCGTGGTTGGTATGTGGGTAGCTGGTATGGATGATGTGTCGGAGGTTGATGTGGAGGTGGTGTTAATAGATTGGGAAGCTAATGGGTCAGCTGTGGGGGTTATAGTAGTGGTAGGCATAGAGGAGGTATGTGCAGTGAAAGCAATGGCCATACTGGTAGGTGTGGGTGTAGGTGTAGGTGAATCGGTATTGGTTGTTGAAGTAGGTGGCTTGACCGGTATGAGTACATCGTTGGGTTGGTAAAGCATGTTGCATGTTTTGAAAGGTGATGGGTCAGCTGGAATGGTATAAGTGTGTCCTTCGTGTTCAAACTTTACACAACGATGAAAAGTGGAAGGAACGCAACCCATGACATGGATCCAGGGTCTACCAAGTAACAAGTTATATTGGAATTCCCCCTCCAAAACATAAAACAATTCTAGAATGGTGCGGGGCCCCACGTAAATGTGCAAGATGACAGTGCCCAATGTGGAGGTGATAGCATCATTGAACGAATGCAATATGACCAAATGTTTGTGCATGCAATTGTCAGGTATGCGCATTTGAGAAAATGCATGGGATGAAATGATGTTAATGTTAACGCCTCCATCAATCATCACATGGTGTACCTGTATGTCATCAATGTGGGTAGAGATGAAGAGGGTTAGGTCTGGGTCCTCATTTTGGTAGGGCACAATCTCCTCCTCTGAGAAGCTCAGGGAGGCCACTTGGTGAACAAGGTGAGGTGAAGATGAAGGTGGTAATTTGGTGAGAGAGGCTACATGATGGGGTGTGATAATGGATGCTGCGGGTGTAGGGTCATTGGGTAAAACCTTGATAGATTGAAGAACCTCCATGAGGGCTTGTCGATGGGATTTTGAGGTTTGGATGAGGTCATATAAGGACATTTTAAGGGGAGATTGGTGTAATTGTTTGAGCATGGTGTGATGTGTGACACCATTAGAAATGGGGTATGTGGGGCCGTGGATAGTTATCTTAGGTATGGGTGTAGATGGTATGTTGGGTATAGGATTGGTTGGTGTGTCAGCTTCCTTTTCTTTACCCTTCTATGCACGTGTAGTGACATGTACCATGTTGATTTGAGGGAATTTGTCAAATGGAGAGGGTGTAGGGTAAGTGGTATAATGACATGAAGGGAAAAAACCTACGGGAGGAGAAAATACTTGTGAGGTCAGTTGGGCATAGAGACATTTGGGTGGTGGCGTGGCAAGTTCTCTGATGCAAACCATGTTAATTTCAAATTTTGTGTGTGGTTCTGGGAGCTGTGAGGGTGGAGGTTGTGGTTGTTGAGTATGCAGTGTGGGAATGGTGGTAGGTGAAGTAATATCCTCATCAAGAAGTTCATCGTCATCAAAGTTGGTTTCATGTGGACAAAATTGGAGAAGGATGGTTTTCAAAGCCTTATAGTTCTCCACATCATGCCCTAGCACACGATGGTATGCAAAAACATTGGTATCATCAAACCCTTTTGGATTGGGTTTGAGGGGGTTGTAAGGTTGAAGTGGTGGTAACGTAATAATAGATGTCTCAAGGAGGTTGGTTAAAATCTTGGCATAGGATCCTATTAGTGGATCACAATGGGAAGTGAATGTGGGGTTGGGTGTAGGTGTGATCAGCTGTTTGGGAATTATTTTTGGAACTGTTGGAACAGGTTGAACTATGGGTTTAGGCACTAGTGTGGTTTGAGGTATCGTTCGGGTTCATTTAGGTATGGGTATAGTAGATGGATAGGTGGAAGGTTTGGTTTTGGTTTGACTACCTTGTTGTGGGGTAGTCGGGTTTTGTTTTTGGGGTGCAACTTCTTGGGTAAAGGTGATGTGGGCATACGAGGTCTAGAAGGAAAAGCAGATGGACGAAGAGGTTGAGTTACCCATGGGGATAACAGGGGTGCTATGAAGGTAGATGACGTAGGTCATGCTTGGGGTGTGAGGGATAATGACTGAAGTGTAGTAGGTAGTGAAGCAATGGCTGAAGGTATCAGAGGTATTGGTGGTAAAGAGGGTGCAGGTGTAGGTATGAGTTGTGTTGTGTGACTAGGTAGGTTAGGGATTTGTGAGGCAGGAATGGGTGATTGTGGTATTGGGTTACAAACGGGTGAGGGGTGTTTGACCATGTTAGGCAGCTGACGTCTTAAGGTAGAAGGGATAAGTGCATGTGTGATTTGTGTGGTAAGGGTATGAGGTTGATGAGTTTGTTTCTTTAGCTTGGGTGTCGGAGTAGGTGTGGTTTTGGAGGATGTAGCTAAATCTAGTTTGATAGGTGGATGAGTAAGGTTGGTGGTTGGGGTAACCCCTAAATTAGTAATAGGTTTAGTGGAGGTAAAAGTTACGGGTATGGGTTTAGGTTTAGGCGTAGGTTAGGTTATGGGTAATTTTGTGGTATGAGTGTTAATGGGTATCATGGAAGGGGTTGTAACAATAGTGGTTATATGTGGTTTGATGAGCGGAAGTGTGCTTGGGTAGATAGTGGAGGTTTCATAGAGGGATTTCTGCATTTGTGTTGGGACAGGGAGTAAGAGGCACCCCCATAACAAGGCTTTATCCACATACTCTAAGTGATCAGCCAAACGTGAGAATGGCATGTTTATGGGTGGAGTTGGTGAGGAACCAAGAGGAAACCCCATAAAATGCGTCTTAGAGATGGGGAATTGGCCAGCTTCAGCTTCTGTGGGTAAAAGAGCTGAAAGTAGGTCTATTGGATGTTGGGTAGCAGACGGAGAATGTTTGCCACAAGGTAAAGGTATCTCTACTGGGTCTATGATGGGTGGAGGAGATGATGGGAACTCCTTTATGAGTGGAGGAATTGATAGGTGCTCCTCTATGGGTTAAGGAGGTAATGGGTGCCCCTCTATTGGTGGGGGAGGTATGGTACGTAAAAGTTTGCTAAGTGGAGAAGCCAAGGGTGAGATGGTCTCAATGTCAGCAGCAGACTCCTCTGTAAGAGATGAAGGGTGTTCCTCTATTGGTGAAGGAATAGTGACGGTTGGTCTAGATGTGGAAGGTGGATTTTGGGCTAGGATTTCCTCTATGGAAGGGATGTGAGGTAAGTGAGATGCGACAAGTACCTTATTAAAGATCGCATAAACCTCACGAGTATGGGTATCATGAGTGGATGTCTCACCTATTTGATTGGATGAAGGGGCATGATTAGGAAATGGTTTTTTAAAGATTTGTAGATTTTGGTTAGCGGTGACGTTGGCATTATCCACAGTTAACTCTCCTTTCTCAAGCATTTCCTGGACAATATTCTTAAAGGTGATACAGTCCCCGTCACTATGACCTTTCACTCGATGATAGTTACAGAAATCTTGTTCCTTATACCACATGGGCATGGGGCAAGCAGGGTCAAAGCCAATGTGTGGTTTTATGGGTGGAAGGGTGATGGTGCCAGCTTTGATCAACTTTTCTAAAACAGAAGAGTAAGGTTCCCCAATTGGGGTATATTTTCACTGCTCTTAGCTAAATCACAAAGCTTGTACAGGTGATAGATTAGATGAGGGTGTGGCTTGATTGGGTGGATGAGGTGGGCTAACCTTGAGTACCACTGCGTTAGCGGTACCTTTATCCTTTGAATAACTAGTTGGGGGTTTAGAAGAAGAAGAGGTTTCAGTAGACTTGAATGTTGAATTCTTATTTCATAATTGGATTTTCTTCTCTTCAATAGCCCAAATTTCTAACTTTTGTGCCATATTAAATGCCTCATCAAATGTTCTGAAAGTTTGGACCTTCAAGGTCGAGGAGATATGTCTGGCACAATCTCAAGTGAAGAGCTCAATGAGTTCAGTTTGTGGCAGTTGAAAGGTAATTTGATTGATCAGGCTGCACCAGCGAGCGAGAAAATCTGCTATAGATTCATCCTCGTACTAACGTGTGGAATATAGATCGGTCATGGTAACTTTCTTAGAGATGTTGATAAAAAAATGATCCAAGAAAGCTTGGGCTACCTGATTAAATGAAAATATGGAGTGTTTGGTTAACCTACTATACCAGTCTAATGTTGGTCTAGTGAGGGACATGGGAAAAGTTCTCAAAAGTAAGGCATCATCATGAGCAATCAAGTAACATCCATGTTTAAACAAGCACAAATGTTGTTGTGGGTCTTCCTTACTATTGAAACAATTGAATTTTGGCATTTCCCAATGCACAGGGTATGAACGGATGGGAAGGGATGGGTGAATAAGCTCATTACAAATCTCATCATAAGTGAGAGTGTTGTGGGTGCCAGAAACTGAACCCTCCAGTGTTTACATCTTATCCATCATTAATCTAATTAGATCATTATTAGGCTGTGATGATTGGATGCCTCCTATAGTGTGAGGAGGTTGGTTTTGGGTGTATAATGGGTGGGGCATTCCAGTGTATGGGGCTGCCATGTAAGGTGCTGAGGAAGAAGGTAATGAAATAGGGGGTACGTTCCTGGAATGAAGAATAGATGAAACAAGTGGTTGTTGGTAATATGTATATGGGGGAGGAAGGGTTGTGGTAACCGTAGTGGCAATAGGGGCTAGTGATTGCAGAATGGAAAGAACTGCATTCTAAAATGGGGTAGGGATCATCGACACTGGAGGTGGGAACGTAGCTACAGGTATATATGAGACATGAGGGATGGGTGAGATTGTGTTTGGGCTAATCGTCATGGGTATGGTAGATGTATTGGGTGCTACAGGGGTAACAAATGTGGTAGTCATAGTGGGTATAGGGCCTAACTGCGAAATGACTGGGAGTAAAGTGGAAGTGGGTAGTACAGAGCCAAATGGGGTTGAGGCAAAAGTGGGTGTGAGTTTCAGGGGGATAGATATGGGCATGTTGTATATCAACTAACCTGAGGCATCTCAAGTGAATGAATGGGAGAGGTAAAAATACAAGGCAGAAGGGTTCTAGTCAAGGAGCTGTGTGAACTCCTCATCCCCAGTGGCGATATTGGTAGGCTGGATGGGATCCATGGCTGGTGATAAAATAGAGGGTGGTGAAGGACTAGGTGGGAGTGGTTGGCGACTGAAATGGAACACAAGGGTGTTTTCTTGTCTTCAGGTTAGTACCATGTGAACCACTACTGATCAGGTGGGGCTTCTCTTGTGTAATTAATATAGAGAATAACAAGAACAGGTGAATCTGGTGATAAAAAATGGATGAAATAACAAATGGTGCGTGGAATGTGAAACACGGTAAATGATGCTAGCTAGGGATAACTGACGTCAGTCAGGGGTAACCACTGCCAGTTACTGTGGAAAATAAACAGTGATTAGACAGTGAAGCAAAAGGCAAAATTTGACAAGTATGCAAAATCTGGGGATGTGTAAAACATTAATGGAAAAAGTGATAGTGACAAAGACTGTGGAAAGTGTAAGAAAGTGAAGTGAAACTTTCCTTTTGAATAGGTTAGCAAAAGGACCTAGAACCAACATCGGTTGAGTGTAACCGATGGTAGTCAGAAGTAACTGATGACGGTCACTCTAAAATTGAAACAGTGATGAGAAAAAGTGGTTGTGAATTAGAATTTAATGTGGAATTAGACCCAGAATTTTGGGAATGATGGTGATATGGCCCAGACACACTCAGGTGGAGCTGAAATACACCAGCTATGATGGGGAGTTTGCAAATAAATACAAAAACAATGATCGAAAGCTCTCACCTCAAAACGCAAATCAAACAAAACACTAAGAAAGAATGTTCCTAGAGTGCCTATTCTATTACGTTTGTTTAGCTTATGCTATTTAGGGACTGACATATGAATTGTGAAATAGAGTTTTTAGTGAGGATGGCTTCCTAAAAAGAAGGATATCTAAAGGGTGAGGTTTTAGGTATGTTATGGTGGGGGCAGGATATGCTTTGAAGTATGACTCGATAGAGCAGTGAGTTGGGTGCCCACTATGTCGTGATCGTGTGATCACCTACAACTTATTCCAAGTAAGATGTTGTTTAAGAATGTATGTATTTTGAATTTTTGTGTGGTTTGGTAAGACTTAGAGAAAGAGAAAAGGATAGAAGTGCTTTTCTAGGATTCGTTTGTCAACCATTAGCTGGTAATGACATCCAGCGTATAGGTTGCCCTCAATTAATGTGAGCTAATGTAGAAAATTAGAATGAAATGCACTTATTTTAAACCCAAATTGAAAGTATGATATTCGATGACAAAAAATAGATGAATAGGAAGAAGGATGCTCTTTCACTAAAATGCAGAAAACATGAAGAGATGATTCTTTCTAAATACACCAAAAGAAAAGTTTCCTTTAGGGAAAATAGAAAGAAGGAGTGGATTACTAGGGAAGAAATTTAGTGTGTATTATTTTTAGAAGGGAAACAAACACACAACTTTTCCTAGGAATGAATGAAATGTAAGGAACCCCAGATGGGTCCCACCAGGTGTACCAAAATGTTTCACCTTTTTCTTAGATTGTCTCTTTGAATCCTTGACAAAATAGATAGGGTAACGGGCATAGGAGGAATACTTGTTCAAGTGTCGATTGATGAGTTGTTGCACATGTATGACTTATGAATCCATAGCTGACCATGAGAGCTTCCTTTTGGCTAGGAGGAACTACCTGTAATGAAAACAAGACCATCATAAAACTTTAAACAATATGGGAAGGGAATTGCCTAGTGTGAGCTAGATCCGGGAAGTATGGTACTTCCTAGATGGCTGTCAGTCCACTGTTTTAAAAAAATTAATGCTGAAAACAAAGTAAATCCTATTGTTATTGTTATCCAAAATGTACCCCTTGCTCATTTTGTGGCTAACTCCTTTCATTCTTCCCTTTCTTGTGACTCAGTCATAATTTTTTTCTTTTCAGGCCCTCAAAGCCTTCTGGAAATGGCGCCATTGGATAGAGATCTTTCTCATCTTTTAAGAAAGGAAATTTTTTCCTCCTAACTCCATGCATTTTTGAATTTATGGCCCGACAAAGTTTTTATGGGAAATTTTCCCCTGAAATGCCTGCAGCCAATGAAATGGCGCCCTGTGCCTAAGGAAGTGGCAGGGGTTGGAGGAAAACTTGGTTTTTTACCAAGTGTTTAACAAAGCTTTCAAAAGGGATATTTTTTCCCACAGGCCTGCCAACGAATCAGATTATGCCACATGTCCAGGGGAGAAAATTGAAAAATTTGACTAAGTGTTGGTGCATGGAAAATTTTGAAGGAATGGCCCGCGCCCAATCACGTTTTACCATGTTTCCTATGACATCAGACTGACGGAGTGTAGAGGAGAAGTTAGAATTTTGGTGCAGTGTTATTGCCAAATTTCAAAAGGAAAATTATTGGCCCACAGGCCCACCAACCATTCAGAACAGACCACGTGTCCCGGGGCACCCAGAATGGTGGAGCGTGGGGGAAGATTGGGATTTTTTCCCAAAGGGATTGCGCAAAAGGAAAAATGTTTGTAGAGGGTCCGTGGCGAATGAAATTATGCCACGTATCCCAGACTGGCGGAAGGTGCGGAGAATTTGGGAAATTTTTCCAAAGGAAAAAGAAGAAAATTTTGAAGGAAAAATCACCCCCCGAGCGCGAACCAATGGAATCTCGCCACATGTCAAGTTTTGCCAAAAAACTCAAGACAAGCCCGCATGGAAAATTCAAAGGGAAAGTCCCACAACGAATGAGGTTTTTTCATGTGTCCGAGTCAAGAAATAGGGTCAAAAAGTGATGAAAATTTTAGGAGGACAGGCCCGTGCCTAATCAACACGTGCCACTTGTCGTCAGATCATCGGCCCGGCGGGATTTTTTGGAAAATTTTCCAAAGGGAAAAACAATGGAAAATGAAGCATTAGAGGCCCGCGCCCAATCAAAACATGCCACGTGGCACCCAGAATGATGGAGAATGGGGAATTTTTGGAAAATTTTCCAAATGACCAAAAAGTGGAAAATTTAAAAAAATTTGCCCGCCAATCCGATTTGGCCATGTTTTGCCCTAAAATTTCAAACGGTCATATCTTTCGATCAAGAGCTCAGTTTTTTTCGTTCTTTATATCAATGGAAAGATAGTGAAATTCTATACAAGATTCCAAGGTCATTTTTGAATTTTGAGGGATTTTGGAGAGATAAAATTAAAAAACACCTCTGGCACGTGGTCATGGACAGAAATGACGTTTCAACAACAATTTTTAATGAAGAATGGCTCGCATTCTCTCCCAGCATGGCGAAAAATGTCAAGAGATGGGCCTATAAGGATGTGTATGATGTTTTAATACATTTTGGGTTGGTGGTTAAAGCTCTCCCATGTTTTCCCATGTTTCTCTCTCTTGGGGTCGTGGCTTGCACTGTAAAAGCCAGAATGAGTTCATTTTTTGAAAAAGGAGACACTTTTCAGCTCTGCAACTTCCCTTTTCTTCCTTCTTGGCAGAATTTGTGGAAATTTTTTACCTTTCCATGCAATATAGCACCCTTTTTTCCACTTGATCACTGTAATGCATTGTATTGGGTCTAGAATGTTAATATATGCTCTGTGATTAGAATCCCTCAATCCTTTCATATATCTACTATTGTTTTCCTGATCTTTCATTACATTTTGACCATTTTTTTATGCTTTGTGCTATGTTTTCTTATGGATTGTGTATGTATTACAGTATTAGGTTTCTACAACTCCTTTGGTGCATCACCTCATTAGCATTAGCTTCATTTTCTTGCATTCTCTATCTTTGTTCCCTTGGAATTTAGGGTAGGAACTAGAAATTCAAACCTCTGCAACCTTTAAGTGATATATCTAATCAGAGGAGTTGAGGAACCAGCCTTTAATCTAGAGATTCCTCTCCCATTTTACAATTCCCACACTTGGGGAGAGGATTCAATGTTGTGCAATCACACTGGATGTCCAAGATGTTAAACTAGAAGTCTGATCAACATCCAGGGGTGTTGCTGATTCGCACCAACAGTTTTGGCATGCCCAGTGGGACCTTAGAGGTCTTCATCTTCATGGCAACAAATTGACGTGCATTTGTTGCAAGTTTCTTGCTTAAAATATCCCTAAATTGCACATCTAGTGACTCCAAGGAAGAAGAATCAGCTGGTTTTAATAGTGTAGACCTGAAAACTCATGAGAAGAATCACCACAAGGTCAAGAGTTGGAGAAGAAGAAGTGTTGTTTGAGTATTTGCAGTTATCTCCAAGAAGAAGGCAAAGAGGGAGGAGAAGTCAAAGGTCTCCATCTCCACCAAATAGAACTCTATCAACTCCTCCACCTGGTAGGCCCTTCATTCAATCAACAGGGGTTCTAAGGCCAATCAAAATGGCACAAAACAACCCATGTGTCAATTTCACTGGCAGCAGCCCACTTGCTCTCAATGCACAAAATCCAATCCCAGTTGCAGCATTGAAGAACATTCCATACTTTACTGCAGAGAATCAGACCACTCCTAGTGATCATGTTAAGGATATTGCTAATATTTGTGCAATCCATGGGATCAATGAGATGCAAGTTGTTGTCAAACTACTAACATCTTCATTCAAAGGGAAAGCTTTGCTATGGTTCAAGAGTCTTGCCTCAGGATCTATCCAAAATTAGAACCAGCTATGTATAGCCCTCCATGAGTAGTTTGGAGAAAAGGGAGACAACTTGTCCCTTTTGGAGCAGCTGACAACCATCAAGAGAGCTCCCAATGAGCAGCTGATTGACTTCAACTTCAGATTTCAAATGACTTGGGATAGAATTCTAGTGGTAGTAAGCCTAGCAGCAAAAGGTGCTTTTCTATATTACCTTAAAGCTTTAAATTCTGGTATTTCTATGTTGATTCAATCCATGGGAGGCACAACTATCCCTGTTTCTTATAGCATTTCCATTAGAGCTGAAAATTGTTTGATTCAAGCTGACAAGCTAGCTCCTAGGCCTCCAATGCCATTTTTTCCAAGTTTAGAGAGCCCAAACACTAACCAAGCATCTATTTTAGCCCCTATTCCCACTCCTAGGAATCAAAATTCAATTGAAGCTTCTACTTCATCTTCTGGTGCCTCAAATGAACTTCAAGAAGTCATGAAGAAATTGCAAAATCTAGGTAATGAGTTGGTTACACGCAAGAGGTAGCAGGCCCAAGGTTTTAGGCCTTCTTTCTAGCCTCAAGCTTAGCCTAACAGGCAGCCATACTATCCTCAAAGACCACCCAATCTAGTTGCAAATTTAAACCAAGCAAGACCTCCTACCAAAAAACCATTTCAGCCCTATAATCCCAATGCTCCATCTGCCTCTAAGGCATTAGTGCCAGTGCAAAACAACATAGCTCAAGAGTATGATTGGTGTTTCCCATGCAATGAACCTCACAACCAATCTGTGTGTTTCAACGATGCCTTAAATCAGGCATTAATGGTGACAACTACTGGTGTGGAGGGTGAAGGTAGTCAAGGAAATAACCAACAACAAGACACATCCCAACAACAATTAGCTCCAAATGATACTACACTTATAAACTGGCAAGTAGAAGATTTTTGTGGCATGAATCAAATGATTCCCAAAGTGTTGTAGCCAACACAAGGTAAAAAAGGAGGAATTTGGGTGAAGAACAACCATTGGCTCTAAGTAATCCATAACCTCCTACTACTCCACAAGTTATTAGCAAGAAAAGTGCAGTCCCAAACACGTAAGGACTGCCTAAAATAGCTCCTAGGCCAACTCAAATGACAGTTGCTGCTGCCCATGTGCAAGGAATGAATGTGTAGGCCAAGGGATAGCAAAGAGACGCTTCATCCCCATTCAACATCATTAATCAGATGAAGAAGACAAATGTAAACATATTAATGTGGGAATCACTATCTATCCTAGGCCAAAGAGATTTGTTGCAAGCTACCATGAAGGACTGGTCAACTTCAAATCAGCAAGTCCAAATGCAAGAAAAGGTGCTCACAAATGCTGCCCAGCCTGAAGGGAATCATGGAGGACAGCAAGGTAAAATGTTGAAGCCCCCTCCATTCTATGTTTCATTGATCATTGGAAACCAATTAGTACACAATTGCATGATTGATTCCGGGGCAAGTAGTTCAATAATGCCCAAGAAAATAGCTTATCAGTTGGGAATTCAGTATGAAGTCATATCCAAAGGGGTAGTGCAACTGGATGGGACAGTAGTAAAAACAGTTGGAGTGATAAAAAACTTGAGTCTTACCTTGCATGCCTGCCCTAATGTTGTTATTTTGCAAGATTTCTCAGTAATAGATCTTCCGCCACTCTTTGCCCTATGTCTGTCAAGGGATTTCACAACCAAGATTGGAGGTTACTTATCTACTGATTGGTCACACATGTTGTTCAGAACAAGATATGGAACCAAGGCCACAATTAGATCTGAACCTATTGCAAATTTTCACATTGAGCCTTACACTCCAAGTCAGATCAATACTAATTGTTTAGCGTTTTATCAAGAGGTTTATCCAAGCACTGATGAAATTGACACCAAGGTAGGAAGCATCCCAGATCTAACTCTTGATGAATGGGCAAAAAAGGTGCATGCTTTTGATCCTTATCAAGAAATAGAATAATCTGAGCTAGGATTTTATTGCATGCATGAAGAAAATCAGCCTATTCCTAGCATCACCAAGCCAAACCACAAGGATGAAAATGAGGTATGGCAGTTGTTTTTTGATGGATCAAGGAGTAGAAAAGTTGTGGGAGGGGGAGCTATGCTTGTTTCACCTCAGGGAGGTAAGTATTATTCAGCTTTTAGATTTCAGTTTGCATGCTCTAATAACACTGCTGAATATAAAGCTTTGATACAAGGATTGCATTGGTCAATCAAGAGAGGGATAAAGAAATTACAATTATTTGGTGAGAGTGATTTGATTGTCAACCAAGTTAAGGGGCAGCATGCTGTCAAGAATGATCTACTCAAGTGCTACAAAATAAGGGTGTGGGACCTCATTGGAGATTTTGAGGGTTTTGGCATAAAATCCATTCCTAGAAAAGAGAACCAAGCTGCTGACAAGCTTACAACAGTTGGGGCATCCTTTGACATTGTTAAAAGCATTCAAAAAGACAAGGTACAGCGAAACATTCATGTGATTGTGAGGCCTTCAGTACTAGACAACAATGTAAGTTGGAAAGTGTTTGAAAATGATCAGCAAATCATCCATTTCTTACAAGAAGAGGTTGAGTTCTCAGCTAAAAATCAGGAAAATTTGGAATAGCAGTATGGTGACCAAGTGGTACAGTTGAGAACCAACAAACTACCAAAGGGACTTATTACTTTGGATTCCATTTTCAATCCTAATGATCAGTTTAGGAAGGAGAAAGCAAACATCTAAGTCAAGGGAGAAGATTCAGTGTCCATCTCAGTGGAAGGAGGAAAATCACTCCAAATTGCTAAGATGACAACTATATAATAAAGGTATGAGTTCATACAACTTTGTCAAGAATTCCCTGATGTGTTTGCTTGGAGCTATGAAGATTTGAAAGGTTTCAATCCCAAGTTAGCTCAACATACCATTGAATTGGATCCAAGTACTAAACCCATCAGACAAAAACAAAGCCAGTCAATCCACACATGGAGCCTTTCATGAGAAAGGAATTGAATAAGTTGATAGAATCAAGAATCATATTCCCTATCAAGCATTCTAGTTGGGTGGCCAACTTGGTTCCAGTTAGAAATAAGAGTGGGGAAATCAGATTGTGTGTTGATTTCAGAGATTTGAATAGAGCATCTCTCAAGGATCATTATCCACTTCCTTCTATGGAGTAGATTTTACAGGTTGTTGCTGGCTCTGAGAGGTTTTCATTACTTAATGGCTATTTAGGGTATAATCAGATTATGGTGAAAGAAGAAGATCAGTTCAAGACAGCCTTTACAACCAAATGGGGAACTTATGCATACAGGAAAATTCCATTTGGGTTGTCCAACATTGGAGCTATCTTCTAAAGAGCAATGGACATGGCGTTCAAGGGTTTGATTAACAACATTGTGTTGATATATCTTGATGATATCACTTTTTTTTCAAAAAATGCAGCAGACCATCTCTTTCATTTGAGGTAAGTATTCACAAGGTGCAGAAGATTTGGAGTATCCTTGAATCCTAAAAGTGTATTTTTCTAGCCCATGAAGGAAAACTCCTTGGCCACATTGTCTCCAAAGAAGGATTATCAATTGATCTAAAAGAGTTAAAGCCATGAGAGCACTACCATTTCCAAGCCACAAGAAGGCCCTTCAAAGTTTCTTGGGGAGAATAAATTTTGTTTGGAGGTTTGTCCAATTTTGCAGCCCTTGTCAAGCCTATCACCAAGATGTTAAAGAAAGCATGGCTTACAAATGGATAGCATAAGGCAAGGAAAAGTTTTGAAGCAATCAAAGAAGCCATCTCTCAAGCTCCAACTCTCATCAAACCTGGATTTCTCCAAGGATTTCATCCTCTATGCATTTAGGGGTGATGATACTATTTCTGCAATTTGGTACAGCAGAACAAAGACAATGATGAGCAAGCCAATTGCTTTCTTCAGGCCAAAGCCTGGAGATTATGAGGCAAGATATTCTTTCATTGAAAAGATGTTTCTTGTAGTATCAGAAGCTTAAAGAAATTCAAGCATCTAGTTTTCAAACAAAAAGGTTCAGTTGCTGGTTTCTCATGTGGGGAGTTTAAAGAGGTCCTCTTCAAAAAAAGACTTGAATGAAAAGAGAGCGGGCTGATTACTCGTGTCATGGAGTATGACATTGAGATCAAAGTCACCAAGTTTGGTCAGAGGAAAAGGATTGGTGAGCAGTTGATTTTGAGCAAACAAAAGGAAGCATGCAATGAGAAGGAGGCTATTTTGGTGTTACAAGATAGCCATGAGCAAGGAAGCACTCAAAGAGGAAAATAGTGTGTTTCTCACTCCTTGCTAGACCCAGGACATAATACACTTCCTAAGCACAGGTCTATGCCTCTAGAGATGAACAAGACCAAAGAAGACAGTTTAGATTGCAAGCTGTCCCATAATGCCCTTGTTGATGGTGTCTTGTTCAAAAGGGATGTAATGGAGTGTTGCTGAGATGCATTATCACAAATCAGATTCATAGGTGTTGGAAGAGTTCCATGGTGGACAGCTGGTGGTCATTTTGCACAAGAGTGACAACTTTAAATATCATGAGGTTGGCCTATTATTGGCCCAATATTTTTCAATGATTGTTATGCATGGATCAAGAGGTGCAAGATTATGCATTCTTCATAGGTAAAGAGAGGCTAGCTGCCCTTCCATTGGCATCAATTTCAGTTGACCAGCCATTCATGCAATGGGGTTTGGACTTCATTGGAGTCATTAATCCCAATTCAAGCCAAGGACAAAATGGATTCATAACAACAAAATATTATTCACCAAGTGGATTGAAGCAGTAGCACTCAAGGAAGCAAATGAATCTAGCATCCTAGATTTCTATGAGGGAATAGCAACTAGATTCGGCCATACCTTCTACAATAATATCAGATAATGCATTGGCATTCATTAGGGTCCAAGAGTGACTGAATGGGTTGTCAAGAATGGGATCTACCTAAGCACTTCATCAAATATTACCCTCAGGGTAAATGGCCAAGCTGAGTCTACAAATAAGAAACTTTTTGAGGATCCTTAGGAGGACTCTTGATGAAAATCCTAAGGTCTGGGCATATAAGCTCAACATACCATTGATTGGATCCAAGTAATAAACCCACAGACAAAAACAAAGGCCAGTCACTCCACACATGGGCATTTTAATGAAGAAGGAATTGAAAAGTTGATAGAATCAGAATCAAGAAGGACAATCATCCATCTTCCCATATATATCCAAGACATTATAGTTGGGTGGGCCAACTTGGTTTTTCCAGTTGAAATAGAAAAATAAGGAGTGGGGGAGGGAAGAAGGAAGAAATCCAGGATTGTGTGTTGATTTGTGTGTTGGATTTTGTGATTTTCAGAGATTTTATGGCGAGATGATTCTTTGAAAAAAGGGGATTGAAGACAGGAAGGGATTTGAGAGATTTGAAATAGGCATCTCTCAAGGATCATTATCCACTTCCTTCTATGGAGTAGATTTTACAGGTTGTTGCTGGCTATGAGAGGGTTTTCATTACTTAATGGCTATTTAGGGTATAATCAGATATGGTGAAAGAAGAAGAAGATCAGTTCAAGACAGCCTTTACAACCAAATGGGGAAATTATGCATACAGGAAATTCCATTTGGGTTGTCCAACATTGGAGCTATCTTCTAAAGAGCAATGGACATGGCGTTCAGGGTTTGATTAACAACATTGTGTTGATATATCTTGATGATATCACTTTTTTTTCAAAAAATGCAGCAGACCATCTCTTTCATTTGAGGTAAGTATTCACAAGGTGCAGAAGATTTGGAGTATCCTTGAATCCTAAAAGTGTATTTTTCTAGCCCATGAAGGAAAACTCCTTGGCCACATTGTCTCCAAAGAAGGATTATCAATTGATCTAGAAAGAGTTAAAGCCATGAGAGCACTACCATTTCCAAGCCACAAGAAGGCCCTTCAAAGTTTCTTGGGGAGAATAAATTTTGTTTGGAGGTTTGTCCCAAATTTTGCAGCCCTTGTCAAGCCTATCACCAAGATGTTAAAGAAAAGCATGGCTTACAAATGGATAGCATAAGGCAAGGAAAGTTTTGAAGCAATCAAAGAAGCCATCTCTCAAGCTCCAACTCTCATCAACCTGGATTTCTCCAAGGATTTCATCCTCTATGCATTTAGGGGTGATGATACTATTTCTGCAATTTTGGTACAGCAGAACAAAGACAATGATGAGCAGCCAATTGCTTTCTTCAGCCAAAGCCTGGAGGATTATGAGGCAAGATATTCTTTCATTGAAAAGAATGTTCTTGTAGTAATCAGAAGCTTAAAGAAATTCAAGCATCTAGTTTCAAACAAAAAGGTTCAGTTGCTGGTTTCTCATGTGGGAGTTAAAGATTTCCTCTTCAAAAAAGACTTGAATGAAAAGAGAGCGGGCTGGATTACTCGTGTCATGGAGTATGACATTGAGATCAAAGTCACCAAGTTGGTCAGAGGAAAAGGATTGTGTGAGCAGTTGATTTTGAGCAAACAAAAGGAAGCATGCAATGAGAAGGAGGCTATTTTGGTGTTACAAGATAGCCATGAGCAAGGAAGCACTCAAGAGGAAAATAGTGGTGTTCTCACTCCTTGCTAGACCCAAGACATAATACACTTCCTAAGCACAGGTCTATGCCCTCTAGAGATGAACAAGACCAAAAGAAGACAGTTTAGATTGCAAGCTGTCCCATATGCCCTTGTTGATGGTGTCTTGTTCAAAAGGGATGTGAATGGAGTGTTGCTGAGATGCATTAGCACAAATCAGATTCATAGGGTGTTGGAAGAGTTCCATGGTGGACCAGCTGGTGGTCATTTTGCACCAAGAGTGACAACTTTAAATATCATGAGGGTTGGCTATTATTGGCCCAATATTTTCAATGATTGTTATGCATGGATCAAGAGGTGCAAGAATTATGCATTCTTCATAGGTAAAGAGAGGCTAGCTGCCCTTCCATTGCATCCAATTTCAGTTGACCAGCCATTCATGCAATGGGGTTTGGACTTCATTGGAGTCATTAATCCCAATTCAAGCCAAGGACACAAATGGATTCTAACAACAAAATATTATTTCACCAAGTGGATTGAAGCAGTAGCACTCAAGGAAGCAAATGAATCTAGCATCCTAGATTTCTATGAGGGAATAGCAACTAGATTCGGCATACCTTCTACAATAATATCAGATAATGCATTGGCATTCATTGGGTCCAAGGTGACTGAATGGGTTGTCAAGAATGGGATCTACCTAAGCACTTCATCAAACTATTACCCTCAGGGTAATGGCCAAGCTGAGTCTACAAATAAGAACTTTTTGAGGATCATTAGGAGGACTCTTGATGAAAATCAAAGGTCTTGGCATACTAAGTTGAAATAAGCCTTATGGGCTGATAGGATAACTCCCAAGAAATCTACAGGTAACTCTCCATTTAAGCTTGTTTATGGGAGAGGCAATTGTTCCCATATCACTTGAGTTTCCAACATTGGAACTCATGAAACAGCTGGAGTTATTGGAGTTTGAGCCCATGGAGGTTAGATATGTAGAATTGATGGAGCTCTAAGAAGTCAGAAATCAGGCATCCCAAGCAATGGAGAAGGATCAAGATTTGATCAAAAAGACCTTTGATAAGAAGGCCAAGGATAGATCTTTCCAAGTTGGAGATCTAGTGTTAAAATGGGATGCAGATAGAGCAAAATTGGGAAGGCATTCAAAATTTGATGCCATTTGGAGTGGCCCATACATGGTCACAAAGTGTAAGGACAACAATGCTTTCCAATTGTCTTCATTGGATGGTGAAGAACTATAGATTCTGGTCAATGGAATCCATCTAAAGCATTTCTACTAAAGGGAATTCTCCACCTTGTACATATTAGCTAGGTTTTCATTCCTCCAAGTGCTTATGCACATTTTTTTGCTGTGGATTAGTTTTGTTTTCCCTAAGTGCTTTGGCACAAGCTTGCTGTCCCTGGAAATGTGATGGCAGGCCTTGCTCCAATCAGGTGATGTTCCACCCTCCATCTTCCTCCTTGTATTTTTCTAGTCAGTTGGGGTACCAAACAGAGAATTTGATGACTCCATGCATAATGGATTGCTTCAGGAAACTAGTAACTTCATCCAGCAGGCAGATGACCCCTCTGAGTCACCAAAATTGTTATCCAAAATGTACCCCTTGCTCATTTTGTGGCTAACTCCTTTCATTCTTCCCTCTCTTGTGCCTCAGTCATAATTTTTTGCTTTACAGGCACTCAAAACCTTCTGGAAATGGCACCATTGGATAGAGCTATTTCTCATCTTTCCATAAAGGTAAATTTTTCCTCCTAACTCCATGTATTTTTGAAGTTATGGACTGGCAGAGTTTTTATGGGAAATTTTCCTCTGAAAGGCTCTGTCATCACCAATCCAGCACTATGATAATTCTTCACTAGGAACTCCTCGTGCTATGATTATTTATTAATGCACAACCTTTAGTTTGGTGGATGTAATCTGGAAACAAAACAACAAACATAACACAAGAATACCATCGACTATGATAAGACGAAATGATGACAAATCTGAAATATCAAAGTAAATTATAATATTAACATGAAATTGTTACAATCTCACCCATGAGGTACTTCAAGTGTTATTGACTTCACTTGCCTTCCACCAATACTATGGGAGAAACTTTACAATTACACCTCTTAATGACTTCTTCAACACACCTTTAAACTGATGGCTTCCTTTACACACTTCATACAATATTTCTCACTACTTCTTTCTATGCTAAATGAGGGGGGTGGCCTCTCTATTTATAGAACTTCCAGGCTTATCCATCTTATCTCTAAGATAGGATAAGAAATCCACTCTGACGAATCATATTCCATACCTTAACTCTTATATGTACATGTAAGCTTATCTTTTAAGATAAGATAAACCTTATCATTTTACATGGGTTCCACATTTTTAGACTTTTTACAAATAAAATACACAAAATATTTATGACCTCACTCCTTGTCCTTATTACCAATATAATATTTCTAATTCCTAATCATGTAGACCCTACTTCTCTAATTACCCAAACTTTGACATTTTAACATTACCGGACCACTTACGACAAATATTTACTTTTTACCACAACATTCCTATTGTACTTTTGACTATTACCATACTATACATTATTGGTGGCGTCGTACTGGCAGCGCCGTTATCTTCTATCGGACGCTACTACTAATTATACTTAACAACATCCTATTCCTAATACATACATTAATGAAATAGAAATTACGGAGGAAAATTTTAGTGTCGACATCTTCCCCCTTCCTAGCTTCTACTCTGTCCTCGGAGTAGACTATTCTGGTGCTTGGAAAATCTTCAACTTGTCGTGGTTGACCCATTTCGTAATGGGAGTGCCATCCAATTCCTCCAGTCGGTACGTACCATTTTCATGCACAGCTGCTATTTTGTAGGGCCCCATCCATTTTGGAAGAAATTTTCTCTGTCTTCTTTTTTTGTATCTGGAATCATATACTAGAACCAAGTCATTCACATGAAATGGAGACCACCGGATCTTTTGATCAAAGTATTCCTTCTCCTTCATTTTCTTCTTATAGCTTGTATCCTTAGCTATTTCCCTCATTTCTTCTAGCAAATGAAGATGTACCAACCTTTCTTTTACTGAATCACTTTCATCCATTCTTTCATTTTCCATTACTCTGACCGTGGGAATATCAAACTCAATAGGAAGAACTGGATCAATGCCATAAGCCAACTGAAATGGGGAGTATCCTGTTGCTGACTTTGATGTTGCCCTATATGCCCACAATGCTGCATGAATCCTTTTGTCCCATTTATGTACCTGCAAGGCTGCATCTTTTGCTAGAATTTGACACAACACAAAATTTGTTCGTTCCACCTATCCATTTGTGCTTGGCTTGTATGTTGTTGCCTTCCTGTGCTTAATAGAAAACTTATTGACTAGGGCTTCTACCACCTCATTAATGAAGTGGCTTCCTTGATCTGTTACAATTTCTAATGGACAACCAAATCTGGTGACAATGCGTTCATATATGAACCTTGCCACTTCATCCATGGAAGTTGTTTTCAATGGCCTAGCTTCAACCCACTTGGTTAAATAATCTGTGGCAACTACAATATACTTATTTTGGCGTGAGAGTAGTTGGAAGTGGACCTACAATGTCTATTCCCCACTTTTCAAAGGGACCAAGTGGAAGAATAGGGCATAATGGAGCTGATGAAGTCTTACGGTTACCATGTGTTTGAAAAATATCACATGTCTTACAATAATTATAACAATCTTTAAAAAGAGTGGGCCAGTGATAACCTGCATCCAAGATCCTTCTTGCTGTAAGTTGTCCAGAGAAGTTCCCTCCACATGTACCATTGTGGAATTCTTTTAGCAGTTCCTTCCCTTGATCACGTCCAACTGCCCTCTTGTACTGTCCATCAGGTCCTATTCAAAATAATATTCCATGCAGAATAGAATATGGACGACTGGCTTGAGTAATCTTTCTCTTAATCTTTGCATTGGCACCATCAGGAAACTTGAATTCATTCAGATAATTCCAAATATCTATGTATTCACTAGGGATTGTGTCAAGGGATAACAATGCTGCATCGGGGAAATCATCATCATCACAAGATGATCCTAAACCATCATAGGCTCGAGAGAGTGCATCTGCATTGACATGCTTCTTTCCTGGCCTATCTATAATATCAAATTCAAATTCTTGTAGCAAAATTATCCATCTTGCTATCCTCCCTGATGGGTTAGGCTTATTTACAATATATTTTAGAGCCTGATGATCTGTTACAACTAGAAATTTTTGCCCTAGCAAGTAATTTCTAAACTTCTTTACAGCAAAAATGATAGCCAGAGCCTCTTTTTCAGTTACAGTATAATTTACCTCAGCACTGCTCATTTGTCTACTCCCAAAGTAAATTGGATGTTCATTCCCATTTTCATCCTTTTGGCTCAAAGTACTTCCTAGTGCTGCATCTGAGGCATCAGTGTACACAATGAATGGCTTGCTCCAATCTGGATTCTTTAAAATAGGTGAAGACACCAGGGCTTCCTTCAGTTATCCAAAAGCTTCATGCGCCTTATTTCCTGGTTCATAAGTAACATCCTTCTTCAAGAACTGGGTTAGTGGCTATGCAATCTTTGAGAAATTCTTGATGAACCTTCTATAGTAACCCACATGGCCTAAAAATGATCTCAACTTACTTTTATTCATAGGAAATGGAAAATCTTTGATTTTTGAAATTTTATCAGGATCAGTACCAATACCATCTCTGGATACAACATGCCCTAACAAAACGCCTTTAGAACATCCAAAGACACACTTTGTAGGGTTTAGTGAGGCTTGTGCTTCATCTAACCTTTGAAATGCTATCTCCATTTGGTGCAGGTGGTCCAACTTGCTCCCATAGGTGCAAAAATCATCCAGAAATACTCTGATGAAGGTCCCAATGTAGGGTTCGAACACCCTATTCATCAAACGCTGGAATGTTGCTGGAGCATTACACAACCCAAAAGGCATAACTCTATAAGCAAACGTTCCCCAAGGAGTGGTGAACGTGGTCTTCAGCTGATATTTCTCTGCTATACGAACTTGGTTGTAGCCGCTATATCCATCAGCAAAACTATAGCACTCCTGGCCAGCTACTTCGTCCAAGATCTGATCTGAAAATGGAAGAGGGTAATGATCCTTCTTTGTTGCCTTATTGAGCTTTCTGTAATCAACACAAATGCGTAGCTTCCCATTCTTTTTTATTGAGATCACAATGGGAGAAACCCATTCTGAATTCTCCACAGCAAATATGAATCCTGCATCAAGCAACTTATCTATTTCTTCTTTTACAGTCTTGGAAAAATTAGGATTCATTCTATATGGCATTTGCTTTATGGGCTTAGCACCATCTACCAGCTCAATAGAATGTTCTACCCAACTTACTTGACGGAGTTCCTTGTAATCAAAAGTGAATAGGTGTATGTACCTTCGAAAGAGCTGGAGGTAGGATTCCTTCTCACTCTCCATCACAGCATCACCAATCTTTATTTGTTGGAGACGATCATCAACTTCTTCTTCAGATAATTTTATGGGGTCATGAGTTGGTGTGACTGGAAGGATATCCATGACTGAAACATCAACCTCACTTTCTTCATCTTCAGTGTCCACTTCACTGGTACTAGAGTAATCAGAGGATGTCCAATCATCAGTTTCATCACTTGAATCCACAGGTTCTGCCTTATGATGTCGAGGGATCACGTTTATCTTCACCCTCTCTCTACCACGTCCAAGTGTCATGAAACCTTCATTCCAGTAGTTTCTTGCATGAACTCTCCTTAGCCATGGTCTTCCCAGCAACATTGGGTACACAACAGTACCATTTTTCATCACCTGAAAGTCTACCACACATACAACACCCATAACAGATATTGCCACATTTGAAACTACACCTTCTGGTTTAGTTTTTCCTTTATTTAATGACCTTAACATAAGTGTTGAAGGGCGATCAATTTTTAAACCCAACATATTCATTACAGACTCGGTCATTACATTAACTGCAGCACCTCCATCAACTAAGACATCATGAATTGAAATACCATTACATAATACCTCAGCTTGTGGAGCATAGGGATCCGCCTCTGCCTCCAAAACAGGGACCTCAACCTCCTTCCTTCGTCGAGCATTGAGTCCACTTCGCAACTCCCGCCTCTTCTCAGAAGACATAGCCAAGAGTTGACCATATGTAATATTTGCAGGCCTTTTGGACAGATCTTCCAAGATGGAGTATGGTCCTTGCCCCTGTGAAATCAGAAAATCCTGCACACCCAACTTTCTTCTCCTATGTTTCTTACTAGTTTCTCCTTTCACCTTCTTAGGATCATTTCCATCTTGATTATCTTTTTCTTTCTTTCTTTTTGTTACAAACACATCTACTTCATTATTTCTGCTCTTATCTACTACATCAAAAGAATTCACAGGTGCTTTTCCTTTATCATTATCTCCTTTACCAGATGTAGAAGCTCTATCTGGAAAATTATACTTATAATGACCCTTTTTATAACAACGATAACATACAACTTCAGAAATATTTCTTTTTGGACCTCTATCTCCTCCCTGAGAACTAAATTCTTTTCCTTGAAGAAGATTAATAGTTAACTGACCCATATTTTTTGAGTAGATCTTCATACTCAGTAGATGTACTAGGAGAAATATTTGTGCTCACCGGGAGTGGTTGTGGATTCTGGACCAAAGGTGCTAGTGTAGGCTCTACTTTAGCAACAATTTCTTTGGGCTCCTCTTCCATGCTTTCTTCTTGCCTTCTTGCAATCTCCTTTGCCTTGTTCAATGGTAGCTGGGCGGTCATACTTCACTCGTTGTCTGATCTCTGGCTTCATCCCAAGAATGAAGTGCTTACATAGGAGATTATCCACGCCGTTCATCAACCCATCCGCTAATCCTTCCTTCCAGATCTGGGCATCGAGCTTCCTCCTTAGCTCTAGAACACGAGCATGATAATCCCTTATCTTCTCCTTCTCTCCTTGGGATAGCTTTGTGATCTCGATCATGAGATCTGCATATTTCTGTTGTTCACCAAATTCTTCAAGAAAACTTTCAGTTAATAAATCCCATGAATTTTTCACATTATCACCTAGTGTTTCAAACCACCTAAGTGCTGAACCATCCAAAAAGGTAGGAAAAAATTCAGTCCATTGTTCCCTTCTTATGAGGCCATTACAAATACAAGATCGTTTAAACTCTTGAATGAAAGAAGAAGCATCTTCATTAGATTGAGCTGAAAAAACAGGAATCTTTCCCATTTTCAAAAGTAACCACTGTGAAATACCAACCCACAAGTACAATCAACAAGACTTATGTGCACAAATAATTGGAATCACTATAATAGAAAGTGACTTTACACCTTTCTACAGTAAAATAGAAATGACCACGGTAACTATGGTAAAACTTGACTTACTGCGGTAAAAACTGACTTTACTGTGGTAAACACTATTCACGGTAAAAAGTGAAGTTACTGCGGTAAATACTATTCATGGTAAAAAGTGACTTTACTGTGGCAAATACTATTCACAGCAAAAATGACTTTACCATGGTAACTACTATTCATGGCAAAAATGACTTTACCATGGTAACTACTATGCACAGTAAAAACAAGGTTACCCTCCAATTGATTTTTTTGACTAAGTGGGAATATCTCTCCAGAAAATCCACCAACGAGGAATGGTCCCAGAAACGGAACCAAAATGTCATCACCAATCCGGCACTATGATAATTCTTCACCGGGAACTCCTCGTGCTATGATTATTTACTAATGCACAGCCTTTAGTTTGGTGGATGTAATCTGGAAACAAAACAACAAACATAACACAAGAATACCATCGACTATGATAAGACGGAATGATGACAAATCTGAAATATCAAAGTAAATTATAATATTAACATGAAATTTTACAATCTCACCCATGAGGTACTTCAAGTGTTATTGACTTCACTTGCCTTCCACCAATACTATGGGAGAAACTTTACAATTACACCTCTTAATGACTTCTTCAACACACCTTTAAACTGATGGCTTCCTTTACACACTTCATACAATATTTCTCACTACTTCTTCCTATGCTAAATGAGGGGGGTGGCCTCTCTATTTATAGAAATTCTAGGCTTATCCATCTTATCTCTAAGATAGGATAAGAAATCCACTCCGAAGAATCATATTCCATACCTTAACTCTTATCTGTACATGTAGCTTATCTCTTAAGATAAGATAAACCTTATCATTTTACATGGGTTACACATTTTTAGACTTTTTACAAATAAAATACACAAAATATTTATGACCTCACTCCTTGTCCTTATTACCAATATAATATTTCTAATTCCTAATCATGTAGACCCTACTTCTCTAATTACCCAAACTTTGACATTTTAACATTACTGGACCACTTACGACAAATATTTACTTTTTACCACAACATTCCTATTGTACTTTTGACTATTACCATACTATACATTATTGGTGGCATCGTACTGACAACGTCGTTATCTTCTATCAGACGCTACTACTAATTATACTTAACAACATCCTATTCCTAATACATACATTAATGAAATAGAAATTACGGTGAAAAATTTTAGTGTCGACAGCTCGCAGCCAATGAAATGGCGCCACGTGTCCAAGGAAGTGGCGAGGGTCGGAGGAAAACTTGGTTTTTTACCAAGTGTTTGGCAAAGCTTTCAAAAGGGATATTTTGCCCCGCAGACCCACTGGTGAATCAGATTATGCCACATGTCCAGGGGAGAAAATTGAAAATTTTGACTAAGTGTTGGTGCATGGAAAATTTTGAAGGAAAGATCCACGCCCAATCACATTTTGCCATGTGTCCTATGACATCGGACTAGCGGAGCACAGAGGAGAAGTTAGAATTTTGGCGAAGTGTTTTTGCCAAATTTCAAAAGGACAATTATTGGCCTGTAGGCTCGCCAACCATTCAGAATAAGCCAGTGTCCCGGGGCACCCGAATTGGTGGAGAGCGGGGGAAGATTGGGATTTTTTCCCAAAGGGATTGTGCAAAAGGAAAAATGTTTGTAGAGGGTCCACGGAAAATGAAATTATGCCACGTGTCCAATACCAGTGGAAGGCGGGGAGAATTTGTGAAATTTTCCCAAAGGAAAAAGAAGAAAATTTCGAAGGAAAAATCGCCCCCCTGAGCATGAACCAATGGAATATCGCCACATGTCAAGTGGTGCCAAAAAACTCAAGACAAGCCCTTATGGAAAATTTGAAGGGAAAGGCCCACAATGAATGAGGTTTTTCCACGTGTCCGAGTCAAGAAATAGGGTCAAACAGTGATGAAAAATTTAAGAGGATAAGCTCGTGCCCAATCAGCACGTGCCACGTGTCCTCAGATCATCAGCTCGGTGGTATTTTTTGGAAAATTTTCCAAAGGGAAAAACAATGGAAAATGAAGCATTAGAGGCCTGCACCCAATCAAAACATGCCATGTAGCATGCGGAATGGCGGAGCACGGGGAATTTTTAGAAAATTTTCCAAATGACCAAAAAGTGGAAAATTTAAAAAAATATGTCCGCCAATCCGATTTTCACGTTCTTCATATCAATGGAAATCTGGTGAAATTATCTACAAGATTCTGGGGTCATTTTTGCATTTTGATGGAGTTTGGAGAGATAAAATTGAAAAATTCTTCTGGCACGTGGTCATGGACAGAAATGACATTTCAACCACCATTTTTAATGAAGAATGGCTTGCATTCTCTCCCAGCATGGCAAAAAATGTCAAGGGATGGGCCTGTAAGGATGCACATGTTTTTTTAATGTGTGTTTGGGTTGGTGGTTGAAGCTCTCCCATGTTTTCCCATGTTTCTCTCTCTTGGGGTCGTGGCTTGCACTATAAAAGCCGGAATGAGTTCATTTTTTGAAAAAGGAGACTTTTCAGCTCTGCAACTTCCCTTTTCTTCCTTCTTGGCAGAATTATTGGAAATGTTTTACCTTTCCATGCAATACAGCACCCCTTTTGCCACTTGATCACTGTAATGCATTGTATTGGGTTTGGAATGTTAATATATGCTCTATGATTAGAATCCCTCAATCCTTTCATATATCTACCATTGTTTTCCTGATCTTTCATTACATTTTGAGAAATTTGTGTATGCTTTCTGCTGTGTTTTCTTATGGATTGTGTATGTATTACAGTATCAGGTATCTGTAACTCCTTTGGTGCATCTCCTCATTAACATTAGCTTCATTTTCTTGCATTCTCTATTTTTGTCCCCTTGGAATTTAGGGTAGGAACTAGAAATTCCAACCTATGCAACTTGTAAGTGATATATCTGATCAGAGGAGTTGAGGAACCAGCGTTTAATCTGGAGATTCCTCTCCCATTTTACAAGTCCCACACTTGGGGAGAGGATTCAATGTTGTGCAATCACACTGGATGTCCAAGATGTCAAACTAGAAGTCTGATCAACATCCAGGGGTGCTGCTGATTCACACCAACAATTATTTTAATATAATTTAGGTATCTCACTTAAAACACAATAAGAAAATAGATCTAATCTAACATGCTAAGCTAGAATAGGATCCACAGGTCAAATGGTTGGTTCTGGGTTCTACAGATCTGATGAAGGTGTTGAGTAGGTCACAGCTGAGTGAGGGTGAGGTAAAACAGAGTGAATAGGTCTCTATTTAGGGCTATATAGGTAAACATAGAGACCAACATTAGTCAGTGGTGACCGATCGTGGTTAGGTATAACTGGCACCGATTACTGTGAGATCTAGGAATGTCACAAAATGAGGTTTTTGGTCCCCTTTGTGATTGTACAAAGGATTTTGGTTAGTTGGGAGGAGGTATTAGGTGACAGGGGTAATTTTTTACAATGTTTTGATGGGTCTATGGAGGTACAGAATGTTGTAGATGGTCACTAAGGAGTAAGATGGACAATAGGTGGTAAAATAGTGATGAAATGAAATAGCCAAAAAAGTATGATGTTATACTTATTTGCATTTCATTTCTAGAAGGCTTGTGTGTGATGGATGGAGGTGCCAATGGTGGGTTTGGAGGCTAAAAGTGATCACCAACTAAAGAAAAGCCTCTATATGGGCTGCATGCACACTTCTCTTTCACTTAGATAGATCCGAAGGTGGCTAGGATGGCTATGCAGGAGAATATGCTCAATCTTCTTCCTTGGATGTGAGTTTTTGCTGGAATAGGATCCTTGAAGATGCATTATCTTTTTGAGCTCTCATTATTGTTTGTCCACATTTTCTCGATGTTTGCTAACCTTGAGAATAAGGTAGTTCAGGAGTTTAAAAGGGGTAACTGATGGTGGTCCGGCTTAACTGGTCATGGTTAGGGGAAACTGACATCGGTCAAGGTGGGATTTTCTAGGTTTACCAAACTTAAGGGAGATCCTCCTGATTTCCTTGGATCTCATGTCGTTATCCCACATATTAGAATGGAAGCTTTTGTGAGCATGTGGGAATGTGGTTAGTGGCAGTGTAGGCATTGATTTTTAGGGTTTGGGTAAGTCTTAGTTAGTTATGGTAACTTGCTAAGAATAGGTCTTAAGGTGAAGTTTTTCTATGTGGATATTATTAAAATTAGAATATTTAAATAATAAATATGGTAAGGATAATGAATTAATTTAATTTAATTAATACTAGTGAGGTGAAGGGGGGGCATGGCTAGGTGAATGTGATGAAGGGTGCTTATATGTTAAAGGACGAATGGAGAGTGTGACCAAATTTTAGTTTCTACACTTAGATTTACATTTCCCTAAGTGCTTTGGGATAAGTTTTGTTGCCCCAAGGATGCATCTTTTGAAGGCCATGTTCCAGATCAAAGTAATGTTCTACTCTCACAATATTCATTCTAGATATTTTCTAATGAGTTGAGAGTAACAAGAAGTTAAGTTGATGACTCCATTGCCCAATGGATTGCTTCAGGAAGCTGGTCACTTCATCCAACAGGCAGATGAGCCCTTTGAGTCACCAAAATTGTTATCCAAAATAAGCCCCCTGCTTATTTTGGCTAACTTGCCTTCTTTCTTTCCTTTCTTTTGCTTCAATATCAAATTTTACACATTTCAAGCACTTAAAGGTTTCTGGAACTAGCTTCATCAGATAGAGAATTTTCTCACCTTTCCAGAAAGGTAAAATTTCCCTCCTAACTCCTTATAATTTTTGAGTTATGTCTCGGCAAAGTTTTTTGGCAAATTTTTCCCTAGACAAACCTGCATCCAGTGGAAAGATGCCATGTGGCAAGGTGGAGTAGTAGGCGTTTGGGGGATTTTTAATTTTTTGGAACTTTGGTCAAAGGGCACAAAGGAAAATTTTGGGCCGAAGGCCCGTGGATCATTTTGAATCTGCCACGTGTCCTGTTAGCAGCAGGAGTCAGGCCGGCGGGAGGATTTGGCAAAATTTTTCAAAGTTGCAAAAGGTGCAAAGTTGTGCATTGAACCCGTGGCCCCATGGACCAATCAAATGGAACCATGTGTCCACGTTGGTAGCAGAGGCTGGGCCAATGGAGAATTTTGGAAAAAAATTCCCACTTGCACAAAAGGGTAGAAAGTGATCCTAAGGTCCATAGATCAGCAAGAGGGTGACATGTGGCAGCGGAGTAATGGGGCCCAAAGAATTTTGGGAAATTTTCCGAAATGCAAAAAAGAGGAAAAATTTCAAGTTTTAGACGACCAACCTGAATTTTCCCTAAAATTGTTATTTTTGCCCTAAATCTTTAGAGGGGCATAACTTTCGATCCCGAGCTTAGATTTTTGCATTTCTTATATCATTAGAAATATGTTGAAATTATCCACACAATGAAATATTCAATTTTTTTGGTGGAGTTTAGTGGGAGAGTAATGAGTAAACATACCTGGCATGTGAAAAATATAGAACTGACATTAAACTACCAAAATTAATGAAGTATGGGTCATTTTTTAGATCTGCAGAGCAATGTTCTTTGGCATATGGGTTTGTCCATGAAGCCCATCACTTTATAGGTGAAATTGAAGGGATTTGATTAGTGGTTGAGCTCATAAATCAATTTTCCCACATTTTTTGCTTTTCCTTTGCTCTGCTTCACCATTAAAAAGTAGTTTTGGCTCATTTACAAAGGGTTGGACATTTGTGGTCTTTCAGGCTCCCATTTTTCCCTTAGAACATGAATTCAAGGAGTTTCAGACCTTCCATGGAGATTGTAACACATTTTTTTCCTTTCTGCCATTATAATGCATCGTATTAGACTTGAAAATGGAAATACATGTTTTTTGAATGATCTTTCAATCCTCTCATGTGCTTATCATTGTCTTCTAATCTTTCATTATATCCTAGAAATATGTGCATGATTTGGTGTTACATCTGTATGATCTTTGTTTATTTACAAGACAAAAGTTAATCATTCCTTTGGTGTATCATTGTTTCAGCTTAGTTTTGTTTTCTTTTTCCATGCTTCTTTTAACCTTGTCTCCTGGAAATTTTAGAGTAAGAGTTTTGAACCAAAACCTCTGCAAAATTCATGCATACACCTAAACAGAGGGGTAAGAACTAGATTTATCTAGAGAGTTTTCTCACCTTGCAAGGTCCCACACCTTGGAGAAAACTCAATGTTGTGCAATCACACTAAATGTCCCAATTTTGAACTGTAAATATGAAATTCATTTAGGGTCTGCTGTAGATTTGCACTAACATGACCCTAACAATGCTTCTTATGAAGTACTGTACACAGACATTGATGTTGATAACTTTGTGGGTTATGCTGATTTTAAGGAGCACAAAATTGATGAGTGCAAGTATCCTGAGCAAGTTGGTTATCCCTAGAATCTGATGTTTGATGGGCATTTTTCTAGATTTGGTAATGGTGTTGGTGTTGTCCTAATATCTCCAAGCCATGAGGAGTTTAAATTTTCTTTTAAAATTAATTTTGAGTGCATGAATAACATTGTAGAGTACGAAGAACTGCTCTTGGGTTTAAGGATTGCTTAGAAGTATGGCGTCAGAGACATTATTTTTAAAGGGGATTCATACTTGATAGTCAAACAAGTTAGAAAGTTGTATGCAACAAAAAATAAAATAATGAAGCAATATAAGCATGCAGTTTCAGACTTAATTGAAATGTTTGATTCTTTCAATATAAAACACCATGATAGGAAATAAAATACTATAGCAAAAAAATTGGAAGTGTTGAGATCAAGGTTTGAGAATTGTACAATATCCACCTATTGTGAATATGATATTGAAATATTGACCAGGTCATATGTCCCTAATAATATCAAGCATTGACAAATTTTTGTAGATGATGCCCAGGTCCAAAGGTTTTTACAAAATAAAGGAGAATTTAACAATCAAAGTATGGACTAGGAACCAATGGTTTGTGCAAATTACAGAAAAGAGACCCTATTTGGTAAAGACATTATTCAATTGAAAACCAATACTATTCCTAGAGGTTTGGTTACACTGGAATCTAATTTTGATAATGCTAACCGCATTATTAACAAACAGAATGTCAGCCTCAAGAGATGTTAAAGAACATAACCTAGGCACAAAGGATAAACCTTGGAAAATATGGTTAGGTAGCAACTTGGATAGAGAGGAAAAGAAATCATGTGTCTAGTTGTTAATAAAGTACCAGGACTACTTGACATGGTTGTATTTAGAATTGAAAGCATATAGGGAAGACCTTTTTTAGCATGAGATACCCCTAGAGGCTAATGCTAAGCCATTTAGGAATAAGAAAAGACCAATTAATCCACTCCTTTCCCTAAAAATGTAGGAAGAGTTGAAAAATTTAAGGGATGGAGGAATCATGCAACCTACAAGGTACTCTTCATGGTTGGAAAACTTGGTACCTGTTCGAAAGAAGAACGAAGACATAAGATTGTGTGTCGACTTTAGAAATTTAAATAAGGCATCAATTAAGGACAATTATCCCCTGCCAAATATGGATAACATGTTGCAATTGGTTATAGGTTCAGATTTGTTATCTACTTTGGATGGTTTTTCGGGTATAACCAAGTGGTTATGAAGCAATCAGAGAGAATCAACATTGCTTTCACTACTCCATGGGGTACCTATGTGTATGTGAGAATTTCTTTTGGCCTGATGAATGTTGGAGCCACATTTCAAAGAGAAATGGATGTAGGATTCTCAATATATATAAATGACTTCATTGTTGTATATCAAGATGATGTGATGGTTTTTTCAAGGAAGAGAAGTGATCACCTGCAACATTTAGAAAAGATGTTGTTAAGATACAAGGAATATGGCATCTCACTGAACCCTAAGAAATGCCATTTTGGCATTTAAAAGGCTAAGTTTCTCAAATATATTGTATCAAAATAAGGGGTCATGATTGATCCTGAGAGAGTGGAAGCCATTAGCAAAGTTCCTATTCCAAGAACTAAAAAGGGAATTCAATCCTTTTTCAGGAAGATAAATTTTATTAAGATATTTATTTCCAACTTTGCTTAATTGACTATCCCAATCACTAGTATGTTGAAATAGGATCAGAGTATCAAATGGGAAGAATTAGTTATTCAAGACTTTACTGGGATCAAGGAAGTGTTGAAAAATTCCCCTATTTCAGCAGCTCCTAATTATAAAAAGGCCTTCCAAATGTTTTCCTTTCCTTCTGAGAATACCATTGCATCTATGCTGCTACAGAAGGATGATGAAGGAGCTGAAAGCCCAATTGCTTTCTTTAGTAAAGCATTACAAGGGGAAGAGTTGAAGTATACTATTATGAAGAAACAATACTTTGCTTTGGTTAGAGCCACAAAAATTTGTAGGCCATATATTTTAAGTTCTAAAGTCATAGCTTATTTCCCTCATATTATGGTTAAGGATATCCTGTCATAAATGGAAATTTCTAGTAAGAGATGCAGATGGGAAAATAAGTTTTAGGAATATGACATGGGAATCCAAACTAAAAAATTGGTTAGAGGTTTGGGCCTAGAAAATATAATGACAAAAAGCAATCTGCAGATAGTTGAGATAAATGAGGTTGATGAAGAAAGCATGAATATTATTGAGAAATTAATAAATTCCTACTGGTATATGGATATTAGTTTTTATCTTATACATATGCAATGCCATGAGTATTTAAGAAAAATCCAAAAGAGATCACTTAGATTGGATTCCCAAAAATATATTATCACTGATTATGGGTTGGCTTGGAAAAACCCTAAGGGAGTTCTCTTAAGGTGTATCACTAAGGATGAAGCCCCGAAGTTACTTATTGACTTCCATGGAGGAGTTTGTGGGGGAAATTTTGCTAGCAGAGTGACAACCCATAAGATATTAAGGGTTAGTTACTGGTGGCCATAAATTTTTAAGGATACAACTTTATTGGTAAGAAAATGGGAGAGCTACAAATGTTTCTTAGGAAGATTGAAAGCTTCAGGATCTCTCTTATTTCAACCTGTATCAATTAAATACCCTTTTAAGTAGTGGAAGATGGACTTCATTGGGGATATTTCATATTATTCAAGTGCTATCCATAAATGGATATTGGTATCCACTGAATGCTTCACCAAATGGGTAGAGGAAATCCCCACTAAGAAAGTGACCCACCAAATTGTTGTGGACTTCATTTTAAATCATATAATTTGTAGGTTTGGAGTGCCTGATAAAATAGTTGATGACAATGCTATGATTTTTTGAGCTAAACCTTTGGTAGCCATGTGTCAAGAGTATGGGATAAATTTAGCATATGATTCCAACTACAATCCCCAAGGTAATGGACAAGTAGAATCGAGTAACAAAATTCTATTGAAGATAATAAGGAGGACCTTGGAATTAAATAAATGGAAGTGGGGTGAGCAGTTGAAGTTTTTTGTTTAGGCTGACAGAATTATTATTAAAAGAGCTACTAGAAAGATCCCATTTGAATTGGTATATGCAACTCAGACTCTCCTCCCCCTGCATATGCAATTATCTTATTATCAATTTATCTAACAATTAGAGGATCAAGATATTAGTCCCTATTATACTCATGTAAATAAAATTGTTGACTTAGATGAAGAAAGAAGAGAATCCCATCAAAGACATGTGAAGTTTAGGGAAAAATTGAAGAAATTGTTTGATAAAAAGGTAACCCTAAGAGTTTTCAGTGTGGGAGATCTTGTGCTACTGTGGGATAACAGACATGAACATAAGGGAAAACATGAAAAGTTCGGTGCATTATGGATGGGCCCTTATTCTATTGACATTAGAATTGGCGAGCATACCTTTTTCCTAAAATATTTAGATGGAGAAATGCTTGAGTTTCCCATTAATGGAAGGCACTTGAAACATTTCCTTGATTGATTTCTTAGCACTAAGGTACGCATCATTGTATAGTGTACAGTTTTTGGTTTTATTCTGTTTTCTACGTTTCTCTGTTTCAGTTTGTCCTGGTCCTTGGTGATCAGTTTTTGTTGGTTTCTCAGTTTTTTCCTGGAGGGTTGGCTATTGTTACTTGGCTTTGAAGTTTGGTTCTTGACTCCATGTCTGAATGGAATTTTGGCACATGGTCTTCTATTGTTGCATTATTTTTTGTTCTTACGGCACTTGCAGGGAGTGCACATTCCCGAGTCGGAAACAGTGTTGGTGCTTAATTATAATCTCACCCTTTTTCGTTTAAAAAATTTCAAGACTCCTAGCTTGATGTAATTTTTGTCTTCCTATGTTGATGTGCATAAATTTTTCCTTCACTAAGGTGTCATTGCCAATCTTTTCCTTTGGTCATGGATCATGTTGAGTCTTGGTATTATTTACAGTTTTCTATAATTGGTGAAACTATTGTATTTGGAAGTGTTCCACAATCATGTCTTCTTTCTGTGACTCTATTTTGAAAGGGGAGTAAAGTTGTAGAAGTAAGATGTTACCCCGTCGATGCCCAGGTAAAGCCACATGTTGAGCCAACATAAAAAACGGATGTGTAACTTTCTCAGACCCTAGGAACGTGGAGAGCCTGCGCTTGTTTGGAGACCTGCCCCTAAATTTTAGTTTTGAAGTTGCACCGAAGAGACGTGTGGAGGATTTTGGTGATCTTGGCATGCTTAGAATTTTCAATGGCCGGTGCAACTTTCTTAGACCCTCAACACGTGGAGGGACTGCACTTGTTTGGGGACCTGCCCCTGAATTTCACCTTTAAATTTACACTGAAGAGACACGTGGAGGATCCTGCTGGATCTTCCCATGCTTAGAATTTTCAATAGCCATTGTAACTTTCTCGGGATCTAACAACGTGGAGGGCCTGTACTTGTTTAGGGACCTGCCCCTAAATTTTAGCATTGAATTTATGCCAAAGAGACAAATTGAGGCTTCCGCTGGCTCTTACCATGCTTAGAATTTTCAATGGCTAGTGTAACTTTCTCAAACCCTAGACACATGGAGGGCCTACACTTGTTTGGGGACCTGCCCCTGAATTTTACCTTTGAAATTGTGCCAAAGAGACACGTGGAGGATTCTGCTAGATCTTCCCATGCTTAGACTTTTCAACAACCAGTGTAACCTTCTCGGACCCTAGACACGTGGAGAGACTGCACTCATTTGGGAGTCTTTTTTTAAGATTTATACCAAAAGTGCACCGAAGAGACACGTGGAGGATTCTGCTGGCCTTTTTTATACTTAGCTGATTCAGGCCTCGAGTGAAAAAATCAAAAACATAAGGGAACGTTTCAGATGACCTGCCAAAATTGAAGACCAGATTTCCCAGTCAAACACAGATGAAATCCATTGAAAGGACTTGTGTTTCATACACCAGGCCGTATAGGATGATGTTCATAAATATCACAGGATAGAGCATAGGATTAATATCTAGGAAGAGAGTGGAGGGAAAAGAGTAAAGGGACAAGTTGGTTTTAGACCCAAACACTCAACCATTGATCATTGTCTCACACTCAGACATCTAGTGGAAAATAGGTGGGATCGAAAGAAGGATGTTTACTGTTGTTTTGTGGACTTCAAAAAATCTTTTAACATAGATCCAAGGAAAAAAATGGAGGAATTAGGGGTTTCGGAACATTATAGGGCTTTCATTCATAGACTATATGAGTTAGTGAAAGCTAAAATCAAAAATCATGCAGGGTTATTTGAAGGGTTTGGGAGTGATATAGGGGTTAAGCAAAGATTCCCTCTCTCTCCAACCTTATTTGGACTGTACATAGACAAATTGGAAGAGTGGATAAAATTTTTTGGAGGTAATGGAGTGCCCCTAGCTAACTATATGGTGAAACTCATGTTATATATAGATGATCTAATTCTAATGGTAGAAACAATCAAGGATCCGAGGATCCATCTTCACTCTGTAGAGATTTTCTAAAAAGAAGTAGGAATGTAAGATGAAACGAAAAAAGGGTGGATGGAAAGAACTCTTTGTGCTCCAAAATAGGTGTAAAAACGCTGAATTATGGGTTTGGAAGACCACTAAGGTTCTATTTGGGTTGCTTTTCATTCCAAAGTTATTGTTTGTCTGTGAGGTATGGGCTAGTGGATTGACAAATATAAATTTGAGAAAAGAGAGAGAATCCTAAAGAGGATTATAACACACCAGTTTATAATCAAGGCTATAGTTCCCTATGAAATCATCTTGGGTAAAATAGGTTCTTTCCCCCTAGAGGCAACTGCCATGACTAGGCTCATAGGTTACCTAAAAAAAGTTGGAAACATGCAAGTAGGAAGATGGCCTAAGGCTGTAATGGATGAAGAGTTACATAGAAGAAAGAACACGTGGATGAAGAAAAACTACAAATGAATGAGAAAATGGGATATCAACTTAATTGAATGCCCAAATCTTAACAAAGACATCAAAAACTATGTAAAAGAAAAGTTTATATTGATGATGTGGCAAAAAAAACAAACAGGAAGCATCAAGATTACATTACTGAGTTTAACCCAACCTGTGACCACAGGGAGAAAACTTATATAGGGGCTGAAATAAAATGGTGAGAGAAGATTTTCATTTCTCAACTAAGTACTAGATCTCACAATCTTAGGTGTGAAGTAGGGAGTTGGAAAATACCCAATGAGTAGTGGGAAGAGAGAACTTTTGTGTTGTGTAATACAGGGACAATTGAGACGGAAGCACACTTTATTCTCCAATGTCCTAATTTCACTTGTATTCGATTCAAATTTGAATAAATCCTAGCCAGTGGGTCCATGGTGGAATTATTTGAGGAAAATAGAATAAAGATCTTTGGGGAAATGTTGTCATAGATCAATTGGCAAAGGAGTAGCCTCCTAAAAGCAGTCAAAAATCCCACTTTGGTCTAAGGCAATTTGGTACTATTTTATGGTCCCATAGACCTGTTGGTCTCGTGGATGTAATTAAAATATTTAATTTCATTTCATAAAATTTTTGTAATGAACAAAGTATTCCTTGGAATATTCTTGTTGTTGGGGGGAAAATCTTTGAAGTAAAACAAATGATATTAAATTATGAAGAGGCCATGCCAAAAAAGGGGGGTTCATCTTTCTGAAATTTAGTAAGAGATAAAAAGGAGAGAAGAGCCAAGAGAAGCCATTTTTCTGGGAATGTTTTTTGAGAAACTAGTTATTTCTTGTGTGCCTTTCAAAATTGATCTTATCAAGTTAGTTGTAGATGTATAGCCATTGAAAAAACTTTGAGATTGTAAACAAACTTTCCCTTGTTGATAAAATTTGAGAAACGTTGAGTAATTCATGTACATCAATGAAATATCCTACATCCATTCTCATCTTTAGATATTTTCAAATAGTTATCTATGTTCCTATTGTAGTCTTACATTAGAAATCCTTTGAAATCACACAAAATCTTGTCCTCATGACAAGTATTGTGGCATTTTCAAGTACATTATGAAGAGAGATTTCATTTCATAATGCAATAAGCAATTTAAATTTACTTTACTTTCATTTCAGTTATATAGATTTTTTATCAGTTCATGAGTGTATCATGAGTGTGATATAATAGGGGTTTTCTAAAGTTTAATTGAGTATTTAACATGATTTTTTGGTATTAAAACCTTTAAGAATGTGTGAAGCTATGTTTCTTTGAGCTTTCATAGATGCATAATTTTCTAGTTGAAGGTTTGTCTTTACTATTTGAAGCTATTCATCTTCTTTCCTTGTGGATTTGTTAACATTTGTTTTAAGTTCTCAGATATTTGGTATAATCAAATTTATCCTGCTTAACTTCCCAACCATAAAATACACATCCAAAAATGAACCATACATGAACTACCCCTACTTTCACTTCCTGTTCATTAATGCTAAGGTAATTTATTGATTTACCCATCCCTTATGTCAATATGCAAGAGAAATCATTTTTTACCATTACCTTTTAGTAACTCGAATCTTTTCTAGAAGGTTTTTTCATCCTCTAAAGTGACAACTCGTGAGAGTTAGAGTATGTTATATTGACCATACCTTATAAAGATATCCTATCAATTTTATGAAAGGAAATAAAAATAATATGAATATGTAGATGTCATCCACTAATATGGGTTACAAAATGGGTCCTCTCACCTTGGTTTAAAGCACAAACTAAAGTAGTCAGGGTAGGTCAAACCTTATTCATGGTGCTATCCATTTCTTTCATGCCTAAGTGAATGAAGAGTCAGCTAAATCCCTCCCCATCTACAAAATGACTCACACTCTGATTTATCTTCCTCCATGCATCTTGTTCAAAATACAGTGCTCCTCAGTCACAAAGGGAGGATCAATTTGGGTACCAACAGATGGGAATTTGGCTTGAGGTGGATTGAATATGATTTTTTTGAGAACTTCTTCTTCTTTCCTAGAACAATCATTTTTAGTCTTTACCTTAATGAGATTGGAGTTCTCTTTAATAGAGGAAATCAAATAAGCACTGACCTTTTTTATGTTGGCTTTCTGATTTTTGAAGATGAGAGCATTTATTTCCCTTTTTGTTTGTTTCAAATCTCCATATAACTACAAAGTCTTTATATTTATTATATTCCATGTATCTAGGTATACACAACCATTACAAATTTTATTATTAGTAGTACAATTTATAGTATTATAATCATAAAAATATTTGGTATATGGCATCACATCTCAAATTATCAAACATGGCATAATATCAATTAAAAATATTGAGACAAATTTTTTTAACATAGACAAAGTTAAAATGTATACTTTCAATAAAAGAAGGTTAAAGAGAAGACCAGTACCATAAACAAAAACACTACAAAATAACAAGACACATGAAAATTAATCCTTTATATATCTTAGTGTAGTTTATGAGGTGGAGGATTATAGGGCTTATCTCCCTAACCACATTTATCTCCAACAGGTGGATGTGTTGAGTCAAGTACTAAATCTAAAACAATATTTAAATTTGATTATTTTTTACACATTTTTCATATTTTCATCCATAAAATAAATTGTATTTTTTTGAGATCATCATTTCCTTCAATTTGTATATTTAAAATATGACCATCGTTATATATAAATACACACACAAGGTACATTGATATCTATAAATATATGTATAAAATTGTTCAAATAAAAGAAATCTACCTTTTTATTTTTATACAATATCATTGGTGTACACAATTTAAAGGGAAATACTAGAAAAATGATCAAAAATAAATGTTTGTTTGATGGGAATAGGTGTCCATAAAATTAAAACCATTATCCGAACCATCATTTATTTTATCCTTTTATTCATTCAAATTAAGAACCTCCGTAGGAGGAGAAAGGTCAAGAGAAATATGGAGGATATTTCTTTATTGATACACCCTCTGACAACCCACACATGGAGACATTTCCTTGCTACCACCTCAAGAGATATGGGTTATTGAGAGATGTCATGAGTGTAGAGAAACACTTTATCATATAGTGTGAGGGTGGTGTAGGCATTTATCTTCAAATAGTCGGCTATGAGAATAAGACCTCTATTAAGGGAGAATCATGTGAGACTCTTCCCAAAGCATAAGGGGCATTACCCCAAATTTCTAAAAGGGTATGAAGATACTCCACCTCAAAGAAAAATATCTACATTGTAACTTTAATATTAATAATAACATTATAAATAACTTACACTTTATTAGTAATGGAGGATTAATCATCAATATATGGATAATTAAAACTAGATTTCTTTTGTTTTAAAAATAAACTCAGCATGAAAAGTATCCTATATTTGATTATATTATAGAGAAAGCATAGTCGGATCCTCTAATAATACCATATTCCAAGATAACCATTGTGGACGAAATGAGTGAAAGGTAGGTGAATCCACCTTTAGGTTGTTTTGGCATGCTTGAAAAACCAAAATAGATACATAGGGGAATCGAGTTGTTTGTAGGCTAGGAAAAGAGGGTTAGTTACACCAAAGTTCTTAAGGTGAATACCTACTAGAAAACCTTGTTGTATGATACATTAAATGAAATGAGAATTATTATACTCGTAATAACTTTCCACCTTCTAGAAAAACATAAACTCAAAGTAGTAGTGGAGGATTTAACTTCCCTAAAATCATTCAAGGTTTCAAATTTGAATGTGATGTAGAAAGAGAAATTGGAAACCAATTCAGAATTGGTATCAATGAAAGGCATCATCACATGTAATTTTCAATCCATATACCATTTGTATGGTGTTTGGAGACTTATTTTATGAAGGTATACTTATGGGATAATATTGTTAATTTTTCTATAATGGATTCCAAATCAATGTTTTTTTATATAGAGCTTATCCCTAAGATTGGGCCAAGGAAACCAATATATATATTATTTCCAAAAAGGTCTCTAAGAATTGTAAATCCTTTTTATAGAAATCCTAGACTCTGAATACGAGGAAACGTTGAAAACAAAACATTGAAGTAGGAGAGAACTAGCTCAACAACTGTATAGAGTAGTAATTAAGAAAAAAACTATGTTTAGGTCATTCCCATCCCAACCTAAGAGAGATTCAATCACTGGGTAAGTGCACCAAGTTGGGAGGCCAAAAAGTGGACAAAAATCCATTTTTGGTCATTTTTTCCATAATGTTCTTGTGTTATGGCATGGTCATGCTATAACATGATAGGAAAAAATTGAGATCATGTTATAAAGTGAGCATGTTATGGTTTAGATTCACCAATCCTAAACCACGAGCACGGTATAACATGCTCGCATTCATATTTGTAATGTGGTTATGTGCTTGTGGGAGGGATATATTTACTAAAACTTATAGTTTACTATTTATTATACGTAAGCTTATAATTTAAATTTATTTTAGTAAATATAAGAAGTTAGGGCCACTTCGCACCTTATAGAGCTAGTCTCACAGCTCCATCTATCATAGTTTAGAAGATAGTTTTTATATTCTAATCTAGTCAGTACTTAGGTATTTTTCAATATTTCAACATTTAGCCTCAAGTTTTAAGGGTTTAAATTCTATAATTAATGTCTATTTTGGTAGAGAATATAGTCATTTTTTTATGTTTTGGGGCCTTTTGGATTGTTTACTAAAATTTGTATGAGTGTTGAATGTGTTAAAACTATATTTTATAAACCTCACAACTCCCAAAGGTAGTAACAATTTCTTGAATATATGGACTCATAAAATTCCTTATAACACATAATAAATCAAAATACATATGTAATTTTTTATCTAATTAAATAATCAAGGGAATGGTCATCATGAGGTATGTCAAGGATCTAAAGCATCATGAGGAAATGGGTGCAACAAAAAAATCATGAGGTATGTGAAAGATCATAAACATTAAGAGCTTTATCGATATTCAAATCATTAAGGGAATGGTCATTAGGAGCATGATAAGATAATCCCACCATGAGTGATGGTGGAAATCATCTCAGGCTCACAAACAATTCATATTTTATGAGAGTGCTTCTAAAAACTTAATCAATTCTTGGTAATGAACTCATATCTTTCAAGTCATGGAGGTGGAATTTGTAGTGTTTCAGTATAGTGTGGAGGAAAAAAACATAGAATTCATTCTCAAAGATTCCTCCAATTTTCATTCAGGTATCAATCCTTTTATCAAGAGGAGGAAACATATCTCCCGGAGGAGAAATTGAGAAAGAGGGTGTCTAGACATCATAAGCATGTTTCCACTCAGGTGACATATGGGGCAAGGAGGTGAATTATGAGATTAAGAAGAGATCATCATGTTCAAAGGTGAAAAGTGAGTCTCAAGGAGTGAATTGATGATCATCATATCCTGACTCTACCATTATGTCCAAATATCTTTGAGAAAAAAAATCAAAATGAGCTAGGCAGGCTATTGAGGCATCTAAGACCATCATGTGTGAAGAATCAAGAAATCAGATATTATCATAAGAGGGATATGAGAAATAAGTGTATGAGAATCCTAAATTTTATTCCATTCAAGGAGGATTTTGAATCCTGCAAGGGTAAGAGGATGATCTTCATATGGAGATGTTGTCATGTGAATTGACTATCCAAAAAATGAAAAATTTAAACCATGAAAACTAAGCCACAATGTGAAATCTTACTCCCAAATCTTCTTGAATCCCTCTTTGGACCAACCTGCCTCATATGTCAAGATCAAATTTTCCTTGAGGGTATTCCTAATGCATTGGGTGAACATGTATAAGTTTAAAAAATGTTTAACAATGTATGAAACTTCTAAAACATGTTATACTCTAGTTTGAGTAAGTATTTCTATCTATTTTCCATTACTTGGACACTGTGAGTGTTCCATGAAGCCTTGAACACCATTATTGATAAGAATAAAATTCAAAACAAGATATTTACATGATAAAATGCCTTACAAAATAGTCTTTAACCTCAAAATCTGATATCTCGGTCTGAGAGGATTGTGTCACTTAACACCTAAGACTATAACATAGCTAGAGCTAGTTCAAATATTCATATTAAAAATTTGGAGGGAAAATATCTATTCATTATTATGGAGTCCAAATGGACTAGTACAAGCCATGACCATCTCAAGTGGACCCAAGACACCCCTAGTCACCTAAGAAATCCAAAATTTATTATTGGCAAGATGTTCCTGCATTACCAGAGGAAGGATGTATAGTGACTAAGAAGCCTTATTTTCAATTAAGGGATTAGTTGTCATGCTTCAAAATTTTCAATTTCTATGCTAGTTATTTTTTCCATTCTGGATATAATATAACAATTTTTGAGAGAGTTTAGGAAATATATTAAGCATCAAGAGATGATGTAATGTTGGGGAATCTTGGAATTTTATAAGGTAATTTAGGAAAGGTTTGATCATTTAAGCACTATCTACTCAACAACGGGTTTTCTAGGTGTATGGAATAAACACTCTAATGGTGAAACATGACTTCTCTGGAATATTACAAGAGCTCTGTAAGGAGTTAAGAGGAGAAAGATAGGCATTGGAAATCTAAGTGAATCCTATACATTTTGGAGACATCCATTTTTTCTAAGGATTAAAGATGTCATGAAGAATTTCAAAACAATAAAGCTGCCCCTTTTGGTTCCAAAACAACACGTCACCCATGCAACATTTCATGACACCAAAATAGGGCACTACCAATTAACCTTCATGTTTCTTGATGGTTGACACCTCATGCTGATTTCTATGCCACCTATACACCCTTTTCCATAAATTCAATTTGACATCAACAATAACACCAATGATACTATGTCCAACACATGTTTTTATTTGTGATGTATTATAAGCATTTCATGAGTGCCTATATTTGAGCAGTTGTTGTTTCCTTTTATATTTGTGAGGTTTGTAAAATCTAATTTTGACACATCTAGCACTCTTACAAATTTCAGTAAACAATCCAAAAGGCCCCAAAACTTAAACAATGACTTGATATTTGTTGCCAAAATAGACATCGATTGTAGAATCTAAAAGCTAAAAGCATTAGACTGAATGCTAAATTCCTTAAAATTGCATATGTATTGACTAGATTAGATTATAAAAACTATCTCCTAAGCCATGATTCATGGATCTGTGCAATTAGTTCCATAAGGTGCAGAGTGACCCTAATTTCTTATATTTACTAAAATAAATTTAAGTAAGAAATAATAAAATATAAATAATAATAAACAAAAAACTTATACTTAAACATTTATTATTGTAAATAAAATCTTGCCCCAAACACATATAGTGCCTATTATTCAAATATGTTCTTACATTTCTACTTAAATTAATGAAGTGAAACAATAAAAATAAAACCTACCTCGGAAGACGCATGGTTTACCGATACCCGTAGATATGGATGCTAATGTTGATGTGTGAAAAATCCTTACTTATTTCAAAGATGAAGGAACTTGCAAATCAAAGACACTAAGAAGAAGATGGGATTAGATAGATATATGGATTATTTCTTGGAAAAGACCAATATCCAGAAGTCAATGGACTTCCTTGCAAGGATGTCAATCCAGATTCAAGAAATAAATCTAATAATGATAAGATAAATTGATAAAATAGATGATATAACCAACAATGCAAAGGAAAAGGGACTGTCTCGGTCCACAGCTATATGATGGTCTAATGGTGATACCTAATACAAAGGGAGACTAGGGATCACAAAGTGACAAAAAATAACAAGGATGTAAATGGTTGTGCACTCAAAAAGGTGAACAAAATGATAGATGTGGTTTGGATAGCTGATAGAGTGTTAGAGATGGCTCAAAGGAGAATTATATGACTGGACAGACACTTAAAGGGCCTTGTGGTAATCAAGATGGATATCTAGATGTCAAAAAGAAAAGATAATTTTCTAAATTTTCTAACAAATAGGAATATTTTATGATTAAGGCCGGTCATCAATGATTAGGGGAATCACCGATGATTACTGTAGAAATGTACAAGCTGATAATAAGCGAGAAAAAATTGATTAGAACTATTATATGATAAATAAATCAGACAACAACGTAAAAGGAGAGGGAATACCTTGTTCCATTTGATGAATAAGACTAAGAGGATGACATTACTAGATAGGAGAAGGCTGAGGATGTCATAAAATTGTTCTTAATTGTTGGATGTTTGAATTCCCTGAGAGGGGAATATTTTTGGTGCTAGAGGATTACTGAATTGACTCCTGGACGTGTTATTGACCTACAAAGGTAGAATAATAAATGGTTGATGCCTTGGATGCTTGTGTACATCGATAGATAAGACTAAAAATATGATGATACCCCTTGAGTTGAGCTCCAAGATATGTGAATGGCCTCTAAGAGCTGAAGAAGAGATATGTTAATGTTACTGTGATGAAGAGGACTATGATACAAATAAGACTACCCTAAGATTGCTTTGAAGAATGTCATGTCAAAGGTCAAGTTTGAATGAGTGTCAGCTAACCTTGAATGATGGCCTAGAACTCATATTTATAGAATTTAGTGTCAACAAGGGGAAATTTCTGACGATTGGGGGATTCACTGGTAATCCGGGAAATATGGGAAAGTGGTTAAAACAGCTTCCCAAATCGAGGTTGATTTTTTTTTACGAAGGATGGGTGTTAGAAAATGGTTATACGGGTCAAGGAGGTTGTAAATTTATTGAGAATATGTTTTTTTCGTTTTATTTTGGCTAGAAAGTGGTTTGAGGTGGTTTTAAGAGGGAGTAGAATGTCATTTTACAGCTATAGAAGAATATTTACAAGGAGTAAATATTATAGGGAGGAATAAGACTGAGGATAAGGAAATAATGTATAATGTGATAGTTATGTAATAATGGAGTGCTAGCTTACATGGACATGGGGAATTAGCAGTGTGAATTTTAGGTGTTTACACCTATACTATAAGGAACATGAGCGCGTTGTAACATGCTTACGTTTCCTTTCTCCATTTTCCAAGGCCCTAATATATTTCCTTGGATCTGATTTAGATCCCCAAACCTAAGGTATGAACATGCTAAAAGACAGGAAACTACATGTTTTCAACAAAAAATGCTAAAATCCATCTTCCTTAAAAATAAATCTTGTAAAAACGATCAACACATTTATTAAAAAATTTCCTACAACATCAAGAAAACTACCCTCTTTCTAAATATATGATTTTTCAATTTTAATGATTAGTATAAGGTTTCCATACTTATTATTATCTAACTATATCTTTTTATAGTTTTTTAAAAAAAATCTATACACGTCTATCATTCATTGTGTATCTTTTGATTCACTCATTCAAATTGAATAAAAAATATATAGTCACAAACTAGGACTAATTCTATACATATTAAAAAAATTCTAATTTTCGATATTTTTTGAGGTAGTTAGGGGGGGCACGGTTGTTTATCCCTTATTTTTAAAAATTTAAAATATTTGTACTTGAAAAATCATAAAAAATTAAATACTCACTAAAAATATATCACAAACTAGATGCTCCTATCTATCGTTCTACCAAAGGGTTTTCAAAAACACTAAATAGTGCTAAAAATTTGAGGGTAGGGCATGACCGACTGTCTACTATGTTTTTTAAAAAAAAGGAGCATCTATTGGTATTCTAGATATTTAACCCCCTTAAACTTAACCATTTTTTAAAAAAAATTAGTAGCTTAGAAACTAGACTCAATATTCTACAATTTATGTTCTTATAACTATTTCAAATAACTCATATAAGTTGAAGGTTTTTTATTTTTTAGAATAAAGTGTTCACTTAAGACCCCCTTTTATCCCTCCAACTTGTGCAATTACCCCACTTCTTAAGCTTTACAAATACTTTATACCATAAAATAACCTTTAATCTTGAATGGAAGCTATATGAACAAGATACAATGAATCCCTTCATCCTTCTAGGATTTCCTACCAAGGGGAATACCTTTTATAATTTTCCTCTCCTCCAAGGGATTGAATAATCCATTTGTCATAAAGAGAAGTACCTTGAATTTTGATTTCTTAGATACCACGACCTCCCACCTCAATAGGTATAAAACAATTGTCATAATAAAATCTATGGAATACCTTGATGCCATCAGAATTGGCTCAAATAAAATCTCTAAGAATTCTCTCCAATTTGGTAGAAACAACTTTATATGGGGTCAAACAAGAATAATAATAAACATGGGTATACGTATAAAACAATTTTGAACAAACCTACAAGTTAACAATGAGGGAGAGTGATTTAGTATCCAATAATATATTATATTCCACTATTTGAACCACATATTTCCAAAGGTCATAGGGAATTTATTAGAAGGAAAAGGAGATTCCCATAAATGTTAGTTAATCCCCTAGATGAACTAATTCCAAGTTTATTTTTGTAGCCACCTTGTTATAGGGGAAAGAGTCTATCTATAACACTAGGTTTTGTTCAATTAGATGTAAGAACCAAAGGCAAGGTAGAATATAACCAATCATTCCATAGCACTTGAAATTTATGCCTTATTTTTATTTAAGAGTGAGAAGGAATCATGTGCAATGTCCCAATAACCATGTGATTATAGGACTAAGGTAAAGTGATACATCAAAGCAAACCTATAGAATTTTAATTAGTTAGGAAATAGATGAAATACTTGAAAACAAGCACATAAAGGGAGGAGAATAGGGAATTATTTATGAATATATCTTGTCTATATAGAATTTTTGGTTTTCATCCATATTTTTGTTTGTGAGGAGTCTTAATAGGTATATTAGGTGATTCTAGAGTATCCACGGATTCCTTGAATCCTTCATAGGTGTTTTTGATCCGTTGATTATTTTCCATCTAAATGGGACTTTTGAAAATTTGAATTCTGAAGTCCATGTGATGAAGTTTGACATAAAGTGTAAGGGTTGATAATGTTGTAAAAGGTAATTTTAGACCTCATGTGGAGCCAATAAAGTGTTTTAACCCTTGTCTTAGGTTTGTATGATTTATGGTCATCCTAAACCTTGACTAGTCATCATGAGTTAAGTATGTAACTACCATCTCTCATATTAAAAATAAAAAATTTGAATTGAGAGGATTTAGTTAAGGTCTTGAAAGAAGTTACAAATGAGTGTCTATGTAGGAATAAGCTTAGGCAGCAAAGGAACTTGAATATTTGATCAATGGATCAAGTATAAATCATGTTTCTTGAAAATAAGAGTTGATATTGTAAAGGTTAATGATAATACTATTTTGTGAATTTGTTCTTGCATTTCATGGTGTTACTCTATTATATGATTCATGTATAAGGCTTAATTTAAATATTAATGTTGGAATAACTGAGGGAAATGACACATTAGGATCTTGGTTATGAAGGATTGTGTAGATTGAAAATGTATTGAGATAGATCTCTTCAAGAGGCTTGTGAGTATGCTAGTTTTTTTCTCTTTTTATGAGTTATAATGATAATTTATAATGGTGAAATCTCTCTTCTTAGATGAAAAGGATTCCTTAGGATAGTTGGAGCAAGTAGTGGATAAAATATTCTAGAGTGTAGGTTGGGTAAGTCAATTAGTGTCCTTATTTAATTGATAAAAATGGAATGATCATCATTACAAGGGATTTTGCGTGATTAAACAAGTTCTAAAGAGATTTATAAGGTGGTTCAGACCTTATAAGGTGTTCTAGATGATATGATAAGGAAAAAATTTCATAAAATTTCATAAAAACTCATAACAACCTCCTCTCAGGTTAAGACCCTATCTAGGATTTTTGAAAGAAGGAAAAGGTGTCTATCTTAAAAAATAACCAATGAAAAAGTAGAAAAAATTGTGCATAGGATAATGTGTATGAGATAGATATGTAGAAGAAGTATCAGAGGGATTTTATTGAGATAAAATTTCCAAAACCTTGACAATACATTCATATTTATGAGTATGACCCTGTTCTGAGGGTTTGTAGGTAACCAAATAGAAGGTATTGAAATATCTCATTCCAAACTAATGAGTTTGTTGTTGTAATTATAAATAGAGGTAATGAAGTTGTGAATGAGGAGATTAAAATAAGGAGATACCATAGATATTAATATCTTAGGAGAATGTTTCTAAACTCAGTCCTAACTCTTATGAATGCACAATTTAGAGGGTTTAAAGGAGTATTTTTGGGTATAATGGTCTTAACCCCATGTGTTTGTAGTTTTGGGTGTTGTAAAGTGTTGAGATAAGAGGTTATAGGTGTCTTAAAAGATACAAAACCCTAGTCTAAATTTAGATCACTAGGAACCTTGAGAGAACAAATAAAATATGTATAGTCTTGTTGATGAATTTGTGATAGTGAAGAAGTCTAGAGTGTGATAGAGGTCCTAAGAATCAAGTACTTAATTTAATGGTAATAAAACAATTTTATATGGTGTAGTAAATGTGTTAAATCCTTGCAAATTATTGGAAAACCTTGTTGGATTCCTACTATATGAACAGTTGAAACTTTCCTATAACAGTCCCATTGAGAACCTTGAGAAGACTAGAAAATGCAAACAATCCTTTCACTAAAATTATTATAGAAGAGTATAATGGAATAGAGTAAAGTGATTTTTATGAGGTGAGATGATAGTGAGAGGATTTTGAGTAAGATAAAAATCTTAAAAATGTATGAAAAGTTCAAAACAAAGTCTTAAAGGTGATGGTATTAGTGTATATGCCTAAAAGCTCAATAGACTAGAGAGGTACAACTTGTTTAGTTGATGGATTGATGAGACATAAGGTATATGGACTTTGTAAAAGGATTGAAAGAGAGAGTTACAAGTGGATAAAGGTGTATAAATTATTTCAATTGATCCAAAGTGACAAAACCCTTGAAAAGTGTTTGAAACCCTAGCAAGACCTAGTTGAACTAGGCCTAAAAGAGAGAAATTGGGGATGGAGAAGTTGTATAAGGAGATTAACCATGAAATGTACCTGAGAGAAAGAATTCCCAAATGGGTATCTGAAACATCTTTCACTTTTACATTGAATTTTATAATTTTTTTAGAACAATAAGGTTTGTATCTTTGGAGGACTAGTTGGGAAGATCTAGTCAAAACGGTAAGGAGAGAATAAAACTTCACGAGCTCATATTTGGTTCATGAAACTTGGTGAACATTCCAAGAGCATAAATGGGTCATAGGAAAAATTATGAGTAAATCTTGAAAGCTTGTAGTTTTTGTTTTTCATCAAAAAGTGTGATTTTGAAGGGTTAGTAGCAAATTTGAGGTCTAGAGAGAGATTGGGTAAAAATGAAAGTTTGTAACTTGTTCAAGTGATTATACATTATTTTATGGTAAAATCAAGTAGGTCTGATCATTCTTGACCTTGGTATTTTTTATATTTAGCATTTTATGTCATAAAGCAAGATTTTGGATTTTGAGACATGTTTGAAAATTCCATGTTTGGGTTGATGATTACAAGTATTTGTCCAATTTATTTATATTGTTGAGTTTTTCATTTTATTTATTTATTTGCATCATTTTGGAGTAGATCAGGTTTGTGGTTTTGGAAAAAGGAAAGAAAAATGGAAAAGAAGAAAAAGTGAAAACTGAAATTGAAGTGAGCTAAGAAACCTTATCCTAAAAGGCTTAAAGAAAAAGATAGAGAGAAGATAGAGGAATTCCAAGGTGAAATAGACTTGGAAGGTGAAAATAAGAGTGTATAAGCACCAAAAGACCAGGTAAGCCTAGGGTGAGATGTTGAGAAGAAGTAGGGTGAATGAGACTTGTTTGAGAAGAGAAGAAAATAGTGGAAAAGAGAGAGTAAAATAATAGGTTTCTTTAGAAGTGACTACTACAAAAATATGAAAGAGAGAGAAGGAAATATGAGAATGAATCATGAAGAGTTGATGGCAGAGATTAGAGAGTTAAAATATGACTTGTAGTGAGTAATAGAAAGAAAAAAAAGGCAAACCAAGTTTTGGGGTGGAATATGAAGAAGAGAGTGAAATGGCCTATACAATGGCTTGTAGAAAGAAGCAAGAAGAAAATAATAACATGAAAAAGAGAGGAAAGAAGGAATTAAAGATGTTTTAAGGTCACCCTATGTTATTCGGAAGTGGGAATAATTCTTGGTGAAAAAGAAAAAGAAACTAGTGAATAAGAAGAGTAATTTGAAGAAGATGTAAAAGAGATATTGCAAAGGCATTATCAAGAGGCTAAATGACCTCAAATTTTTCAATATGATAGTGTCATTTTATGTGTGAATTCAAGTACACAAGATGAAGAAGAGAAGGTAAGAAACAATTCCTTGGATGAATATTTAGAGATCAAAAATTAAAATATACAAGGAAAAGAAGTTTGTGAACAAGCTCAAGTTTAATATGAGCTAGTCAAAGGTGAAAGTGTAGTTAGTGTGATGAAAGGATCATGGAAATGTCTTAGAATCATGTGGAGTTGGTTGAGTGGAGAAGATGAGATCAAAACCAAGGAAAATCCTAGAGAAAATTTGGTAAATGAAACATACAATGAAGATGAAAGTAAGATGAAGATTCAAGAGGAATAAACAAAGAAATAATATGATAATCTATAGCAAGATACAATGCTATTAATAACAATTGATCAGAAAAAGGATGAAGAAATAAAGTTGGTAAAGAAAGAGAACAAAATTTAGACTAGCTGGTCTCCAAATTTTCAATTTAATGTTGTCTTTAGCTATATTTTTGTAGGTGTAAGAAAATAAATGAATTTGAAAGATGAAGAGAAGAAAGAAAATGAAGAGAAAACATGGTTGAAACTTCAAAAAGAAAACATATATGAAGATGAAGAAATAATGAATCAAGAAGATGACAAGATAACAAAAGCTAGAAGCCAAGCAAGAAAATAGAAGAGAAAATAAATTTAATAAGAATGAAGATGAGCTCAAACACAACAAAAGAAGATTCATTTCAAAGAAGCAAATGAATTGGAAAAGGAGGAAGAAGACAAACATTTTCATGGGAGCAAATCTTCCCACTTGGGGAGTACGATGTAGGAGCATCATATATATATATATATATATATATATATATATATATATTGTTTTCATCCATATTTTTGTCTTTTAGTAGTCTTAGTAGGTCTATTAGGTGATTCTAGGGTGATCCATGGCTTCCTTGATTCCTTTATAGGTGTTTTTGATCCCTTGAGTATTTTCCCTCAAAATGGGATTTTTGAAAATTTGAATTCTCAAGTCCATGTGAAGAAGTTTGATATAAATTGTAAGGGTTGATAATGTTGATAAGGAAATTTTTTCATAGAAACTCATAACAACCTCCTCTCCGGTTAAGACCTTGTCTAGGGTTTTTGAAAGAAGAAAAAGGTGTTTATCTTAAAAATAACCAATGAAAAAGTATTAAATTTTTTTTATAGGAGCATGTGTATGGTTCAGAGATGTAGAAGAAGTTTCATAGGGATTTAAATGAGAGAAAAATTCCAAAAACTTGACAGTATAGTCATATTTCTAAGTATTACCTTGTTTTGAGGGTTTGTAGGAAAATCTAATAAAAGGCATTGAGTTATATAACTCCAAAATAATGAGAGTATTTTTGTAATTAGAGATATAGTTAATGAATGTGTTCATAAGGAGATACAAAGGAGAGAATATAGATATGAAGATCTTAGAAAATATTTTCTAAACTCAATCCAAACTTTTATGAATGCACAATTTAGAGGGTTTAAAGGAGTATTGTTGGATATAATGATATTAACCCCATGTGTTTGAATTTTTTGGTGTTGTGAAGTGTTTTCATAATATATTATATGTGTATTGAAAGATAAAAAACCCTAGTCTAAATGTAGAGCACTAGGAACCTTGATATAATAAAGAAAATATGTACAATCTTGTTGATGAATTTGTGACAGTCAAGAAGTTTAGGGTGTGATAGAGGTTATAAGATTCAAGTACTTAACTGAATGGTAATAAAACAAGTTTATAGAGTGGAGTACATATGTTGAATCCTGTAAAAGTCTTGGAAAACCTTGGTGGAGTCCTAATCTATGAAAAGTTGATATTGTCTTGTAACAATCCCATTGAGAACCTTGAGAAGCCTATAAAATGCAAACAATCCTTTGATCAAAATTATTATAGAAGAGTGTAATGGAATAGAGTAAAATTATTGTCATAAGGTGAAATGGCAGCGAGAGGATTGTGAGTAATAGAGATAATATTGAAAAAGGTATGAAACTTTCAAAACAAAGTTTTAAAGGTGATGGTGTCAATGTCAAGAAGGTCAAGAGACTAGAGAGGTATAATTGGTTAGTTGAGGGATTGATGAGACATAAGGTATATGGACTTTGTAAAGGGATTGAAAGAGAAGTTTACAAGTGGATAAAGGTTTATAAATGATTTAAATTGATCTAAAGTGAAATAACCCTTGAAAAGTGTTTGAAACCCTAGCAAGACCTAGTTGAACTAGAATAAAAGAGATAAATTGGAGCTGGAGAAGTTGTATAAGGAGATTAACCATGAAATTTATCTAAGAGAAAGAATTCCCAAATGGGTATGTGAAACATCTTTCACTTTTGCATGTAATTTTATAGTTTGTTCAGAACAATAAGGTTTGTACCTTTGGAGGGCTAGATGAGAAGACCTAGTCAAAATGGTAAGGAGAGAATAAAACCTCATGGGCTCAGAGTTCATGAGACTTGATGAGCATTTCAATAGGCTAAATGGGTCATAGGAAAATTTATCATTGAAGCTTTAAACCTTCTAGTTTGTGCTTTTCATCAAAAATTGTCATTTTGAAGGGCTAGTAGCTAATTTGAGGTCTAAAGAGAGATTGGGTAAAAATGAAGGTTTGTAACTTTCTCAAGTGATTATGCATTGTTTTATGGTGAATTCAAGTAGGTCTAGTCATTTTTGACCTTGGAATCTGTTATATTTAGCATTTTATGTCATAAAGCAAGATTTTGGCTTTTGAGACAAGTTTGAAAAATTGCATTTTTTGGTTAATGATTACACATATTTGTCGAAATTATTGTTATTTTTGAGTTTTTCATTTTTTATTTTTATACATTAGAACCATTAATCATGATGTATGCACCAACATATTGAAACAAAAATTTTACAGTTTGCACAGATAGGTTTCCCCAAACCTTAAACCCTAAAAGACTTCCAAAATGAACAGCCACTCAATTCTATCATAGGCTTTCTCAAAATTTATTTTGATGGAAAGATATTTTTTTCAGTAGATCAAGACATCTCTATAACTTCCCAAAAAACTATTCCATTATCCAAGTTATACCAAATCCTAATGAGATTGGTTTTGTCAGGTTGAATGATACAAGTACAGAATTTTCTCACCAAATGGGTAAGGAATTTAATAATTATTGTATAAGACATTCAGCAGGGTGTTACAAATCCAATTGTGATGAGATTAGTATCCCTTACTTTAGGAACGATTTTAATGTTTCCTTGATTAATCATCTGGCCAATAGAGTTGGTTTGAATTGTTTCCAAATAAACAATTTATAAATCAAGGTTAAATGTATGCCAAAGAACGTTTTATAATTCATAATGAAATGCATCAATACCAAGTTCCTTGTAAATATCCATATGGTTGGAATATTATTCTATATCATTTAAGGGAAACATGTGGTCACAAGAACCAAATTAACTCTTAGAGAGATTGTAGGGCACAACTTTTAGCAAATTTAATATGGCTAACTCATATTCTAACATAGATAGTTGGGGAAAAATGAGATAAAGACTATCATAATTTTAGGGTGTTTTGTCAATATCTTACCGGATTCTCAAATTGGTTTGACTCTATCAATTTCTTGTTGGGGCTGAAGAAGGGATAAAAACTTATAATTACAGTCTAGGATTTTTAACCAGTGCATGTGAGAATGAGGTTGGGCCCCATGAGCTCAATAGAATCCCTCTACTTTGACCTTATATTTCTATATGTAAAATTCCTTTTATGGTTCTTCATAGAGATGATATTTCTGAAGAGTCTGTGAAAAATGAATGTATTCATAGTATGTCACCTAGTGCACTCTTTAGCAGAATTTATCCATTTGTTTTAATAGATGCAGAGAAATGAAGAGGTGTGATACACATTGAATTCCCACCACTAAATTTAACCATATTACCTATATAGCCAAGAAGAAGTGTTCTATATTTTTCTAATATGATTATGATTCCATTTTTGTTGAAGGCTTGTAGTGTTAAGATAAAACAAAGACCTAGGATTCTTAATTTGAGGAATAAGCTCATCAATAAAAAAATTAATGGGGGAGAGGTTAAAAATAATATATCCTATAATAACACTCACATTCCAATCAAAATAGATTGTAGATGTGAAATCGTTTTTTTATGATCAAATATACCTATCAAACTAGTTCACCACCCTATTGTTAACTTGTCTTTAGTTGGAGAAAATGAACTATGGGATGGTGGAAAGGATTTTTTGATGGTGTTTAAGATTAGATGAATACATTTTTTACTCATATATTATTGTCACTCTCTTCCATCAGTTCACCATTGCACTGAGAGGATCCAATTTATCTTTTCATGATTCAACTATGTTGAAAAGACCACATAGGATCTAATTTGAGTTTGGGATCATATATCTAATATTCCACAAAAAATTCTACTCTTTCAATTGCATCATTGGATGCATAAATGTTGGAAATTCCAAGGGAATCACCATAAAAATTGTCCACTCTACTCAATGTGGGTGTCAAAGCCCTTGATGTGTAGATAAAATCAGGGGAAAGAATCTTGACATCCCCTTCACATCCCCTTGTCTCTCCCACACAACCATTCTCATGTTTAGATATATATAAAACATGTCTAGCTCAAATGGATTTGGTAAAAATAAAGTAAAAACCCTAAGATTTTAAATTCTTGCAAACAAAACTTTCATTTTATCCAGAATTGACATGATTCCCTTACAATAAACTTACAGAGTGTGACAATAAGGTCATGTACATTCCAAGAGTACACTATTATTGGGAAACATCAAGGTACATATTAGATTCCTTGTCCACATCATCTTGTGAAAAAAATTGTTTAGACATGTGGACATTAAGGAAATTTTTAAGAGCCCTTACCAAAATCTCCCTTTTATTTATTTTTGGCAAATCAATGAAAACATGTTTTGAATTCATGGTGAATAGTAGAAAAATATGTATAGTCATGCAAGAGAATCAAAATCAAAAACCATTAAATGGAAGTGAACATGGTGAATATAAAATACAAACGTATGTATGGTTGAACACTTAAGTGAACACCAAAGTGTTTGCTATCAGAAAGGAAATATGACGTCTTACATTTGCGAATGCAGATATGCATCTGTATTTTTGTTGTCAACTATATGTATTGTAAATTCTTGACTAGATAGGGATATGATCTCTTGGATATAAATATACCTTAGTACCTTGTTGTGCCTGACCAGATGTAAATACAACCGACCACTTTTAACTAAAATCAGTTAGATGCATATGTAACTAGTTGATATCATGTCACACATGCCATCAACCAACTAAATGTCACCACGTGTCCCTATTAGTTTATAATTAAGAAAAAATCATGTTATTTTTCACTTTTCTAAACATAATTTTTTTTGGAATCATACTCCCCCTCCTGCCTTATCTTTATTAACCATGAGTTTCATATACCCCAAGTTTTTCTTGAAATTTTGATGGATTCATTATTGTATTTGCAATTTTTTTCTATGTAGCCAACATAGAAAGATGGACTTTCCCAAAGCCATCATGAATAATAGGCTCAATATTTTTTTAAAGCCCAAACTTGGGAGGTCTTGGATGTAATTAAGGTCATTTTGGATCTTATTATCTTAATATTTGAAGCTACCAGTGGATGAATTTTGAGATAGTTGAAGTCTTCATTGGAAACATGCTTAAAGTAAATCGTGACAATAAGGTCATGGTGTGATGGGTTTTATCTTCAGAAAAATTTAGAAATCATGCTTAAAATTTTTGAATTGAGAGGATGTGAATCATCACTTCTTTTCCCTTTTGGGTGTCTCTCTCATGGATTTATAACAATAAAAAAATTTAAGACATTGGAGGGTTGCTTGTATACTCTTCTAAATTTTGTCAGTAAACTAGTCAATCACAAGTCCGACGATGCCATTAGAGTATCAATGCCTAAATTTGATGCCTTGTAGGCTCCAATTTAAATAGATGGGGATAATCTCGAATATTCCAAGAAATTTTTTTTTACAAAACCCGAATCAAACAGGATTGAACTAAAGGGTTTAATGTTTCTGATAAAAATGTTATTGGTCCTTCTACCCTCCATAAATGAATTTTGGGATATATTAAGATATATCATTATAGATATCCAATAATTTGTTGTTTTTATATAGAATTTTGATACTTAATGTAGTATTTTTGAATTATTAATTGAAGGGAAAGGTAACCTTCAACCCATATTTACCTATACAAAAAATATATTATATTATGTTTCTAACTGCGATGATGTTTTAAGATTTTCTTAGATATGGAAGAAAATTTCATACTCTATAACATAACTACAAATAAAAATAATGATACTAAAATTATTTTTCAATAATAAACACAATTATATAAGCATTACATATGTAATTTGATATGAGAAATACTATTTGTAATACATATCAAAATTTAAAACTTGGGTAGCTGATACAATCCTCAAACAACCCATTTTTTTATCATTTTCATACTTTTTCATGTATCTTACATGCATGCATTATTTTTCATTTTTCCATCTATGCGTTCTTTTTTTATTTTCCATTGTTTTACTTTATCAACACATATATCTGGCCACAATGTTTCTCAATTGTGTCCAACTTGATTTTCATTTTGTGTTCATTTCCAAGTTTCCAACTACATATTGCACATCTACATTCAATTGGGATATCATTACCATTTTCTGGTATGCTTGGTTCAATGAATGGATATTTAGTTTCTCAATCACTTAAAAATACCTTCTAATTGTCTATTTTCTTCTTTTCCTCCACTTATATTTCTTAGTGTTTTCAAATAAATTTGGTATTTGATGAGTATAAAACTCTTATGTTAGTTATATATCATCATTAGTAATGTCCTTCGATCTCCTCTTCTTTGACACAATATTGTGAGAAGAATTTACAACTGAAATTTGTGTTTAATAAGAAGTAGAAATGTCGTATGCTACTTAAATCTCATAATCAAGATTTTCATCTAGTGGAGGCACATAATAAGGATTGTCCTCTAGTAGAGGCATGTCATCATCAATAACATTTTGAAGTGGTGACATGTTATTGTGATTATTTATTTCACTTTGTTTTACATGAAAAGGGTTATTCTTATTATTATTTACCTTAAATATGAAATTATAAATGAATACAAATTTAGTTAATCATTTAGTAATTGTATTTTGTGTGGATGTTGATTGCGTTGGCATTTTTTGAAGATAGTTAAAATAATACAATAGGGTCATTTTTTCAGCCCATTACTAAAAATTATCACATCATATTACAACTTGTAAACACCTATGATCAAATGAAAAATTGTGTCAAATTTCATAAAATTGGCGTTTAAGTAGTCGGAAAACTACAAGACATGGTTGCATCGAATTTACAGGTGTTTGTCTCATTTGTGAGCATTTATGCAGGATTTTTATGCAGGTAGATAGATATTATGGAACAGATGGGAAAGATAGACTTTTATGAGATCTATCATCAGCCTCGAGTGCCTAAGATTATTATATAGTATATATGGTGGTGATTGTTCCCAACTTGAGCTTCAAGGTACAAATGATATACATTTATAGCTATGAAATTTATTTTAAACCATAGGTGATCTAACCCAAAAAAGTAGATTGCATCCCAATAATTTAGGGAAAATGTTGTGTACTAGTCCTTCAAATCACCAAATGTGAATCTTAAAAACTGGAATATTCATGAATTAATGAAAATTCACCACTAAAATTTTCCTAGGTGGACATTATGGTTTCCACCCTAAGATACACTTTCTTTCTTATAAATAATCACTATCTTCAAGGAGTGGCAAAGGGATGTCTGAATAGTGCATAACTACCTTACATTTAAAAACCACTAAATTATCAGCGATACCAGAGTTAGTTTCCTCTTCAACGACTATGATAGATGAGAATCCATTTCTTGGCTCTAGCTAATAGAATGCAATGCCTACACTTAGGGAAATTCTAATGAGTGGTGTCAACTGAGAAAAATTAGGGATTGGTTGTTTTCATACCACAACTAAGTTTCCCATGGGTTTGTACATAGCGACCAAAGCTTTGACTATTGTGCGAGATTGTTGGCTGGATTTTTTTCTAGTGATTTTAGTTCACTCATCTAATCTGCATCACTTGTTGTATTCAGCTCAAGACATAATTTGGAATATACTAACTTGTATGATTTATCCATTAATGGGAATTCACAATTTTTTTGGTGTGTGGTTTGGCATTGAAATCAAATATTGTGTATCATCACATCACATTACACATGAATAGTTCCAAAATACAAAGGCTAATATAGGAGAAAATACACCAAAAAAATCATATTGGTTAAAGCAATATAATATGGTGTCATATACCTTTAGAAAAATTTATAGCCAATACAGTTTGAGGAACCTTTCATAGATGTTATTGTCCATATATTGATGAAACTATGTCTGACAACCAAAACATGACCAAACACATATAAAATGACGAAACATGCATTTTTAAGAGGTTATAAATACCAAGGTGCAGGGCATCCAGAATTTACCTGATTTTTTAAATTTTTATAGTATTTTTTAATTATCTATTTACTAGTCAGATTTTAAAATATTTATGGCCACAAAGTGGGACACACTTGTATGCTTTGACCCTGCACTTAAACCTAAGACACTAAAACAAGTTATATTGTTCCATTACACATCATATTATACTTATTACTATTTTTAGATTGTAATGCACATAATATCAAATTAAGAATGTTTGTTTTCTATAATATGAAATACACTTAATTCTTTAAAACATTAGGCTTTAGGGTGTAAAATATTTAAAACAATAGCTCATTTTTACAAGGTTTCATGATGCTTTGTAGTTGAAAAGAAATTTATGGTATTAGAAAAGCAGTTCTATTGGACACAATGTAGACATCAAAATTAGTTTACCCTAATCCCCACATGCATGTACCCACCCTAGGACACCCCCTTCATAATCCCACATATTCAATTTATTTATCTACTAATTTACATTCACCATATTATGACCCATAAAAACTTGTAACCAAAAAACAAACATAATAAAAACAATCCTAACCTCCCAATAAACACCCCATGATCCTAAAAAATCTTAGAACATCGTGAACACTGAAAATCCTATAAAAATAAATGGTTGAAACAAAAATCAACCATTCTCCAGAAAAATAAAAAAATTGTATGGACTCCCACAGTCAGTGCAGATTCAATTGAAATAACATCAATACTATAAAAGTTAGCTCAAGCCACTATCTAAGGATACAAAACATTTACAGGTTGTACGCCCAGGATTTTGAATTTGTGCATTAAGTTTTCTAGAGACATGAAGTGCCCTTAATATCCTACTATCTTGCATTTCCTTTGGAGCAATCTTCTTCATCAACTAATCATTCAAATCACCTCTATTTTCAAGGTATGTATTAAATCCATATTCGTAAATCCCTTATTTTTTAGATCTTGGTATTCCCTCCCCCATTCAAGTAACTGATTCCTAAACATCCTCATCTTATGATTCTCTTTAAAAATTATCCTAATTAAACAACTACAATCCTATACACAACAATCAACATTGATCCATAAGATCACTGTCGATCCATCAGATTGATGTTGATATCTGTTAGAAACTTCCATTTTTCAATATTACCACATTTTTTTATAGCTTCATAATATCTCGTAATCATGGCTAATGCTCCTTTTCTTGTAAGATGGTATTTCTATTAGATGACCCTTTTAGGAGAAACTTATTATCTTGACAACATTTACGACCTACCCCTAGTCCATCAACCATTCATGTGGGATAAATCTAACATCGAGAATGAGATAATCCTATGCGTCATCATCCTCACACCTAATCCATATGACATTCTTGATCAGTTGGGTATTCTCCTTGAACACAATGACGAGACCGACCTCTAATAGTAAAATGTTTTCAACCTTTTCCAGCCTATCACCGCGGACGTTGATTGATTCCCAACATCCAGACATTACATATCCATAGTTTTTCATTTGTATCATCATATATTATCTATAATATTATCATTATTTCAAACTTAATTATCTAAAAATGAGTTAACACTGGTAGAAGGAATCCCTCTAGTTCCTAGGATTTGGCCTTTGCCAAGAAAATCACCTCATTATTATCTAATATCTCTCTTGTCAAGTTGTCTACATGTGTTCATGTTTCCAGGTCTTTAGAAAAGGATCTTTGCATGCCTATTTGGATCCACCACCTTTTGTTATCATACACACAGGTATCAATAAACCATGTCATTTCTGAGTTTTAGTGATTTTTTTCACATAATAAGACCAAATCCTAAAATCTACTAAAACATATGGCATGCCCGATTTGAGCCTTTTCCTTTTTTATTAAATTATACATTTCTATAATCGAACCCATTTTAATTTACTTATTACATGTTAGCTAGCTTTCAGATGAAGTTCCACGACAAATTCTTGGAAAGTGTAAAAAAAAAAGGATTATCCAGTGAATATCTTGGTTATATTCTCCTTTTAATCTCTTTTCAACATTGTATTTTGTGTGTTGTCCTTATCAAAAGTAAATTTTTCCTTTGAGACTTTAAATGAAATTGCATTCTCATCCTTCCCTGATCATCTAGTCTAAGTAGGGGTTAAAATCTATATTCATCACCCCCTCACACACTATCAAAACCACTTATAATAAAACTTTCATTGTAAACATCACCTCCTAGGTATACTTACTTGGATTTCATCACTAAGTGGAAAGATGACTCATTGTTCTGGCTAAGTATAAATAATAGGTGGGTGGTATATTGGCTAAGCACCTGAAACCCTTATTTTTGTGGGACTATGAAGTGAGGGGGTAGGCCCAAATATCACGCCTCATACCAATGCCAACACAAATTTGGGCCTATCATACCTTATTGTATATCAAGGACTCTAACTCAAACATATCTGAAACCAACCATAGTAGACATAATTCTTAGTACCTTATATAAGTCATCTTTTATTTTCACACAGTTCCAAAATTAATCAAGATAATAAAAAATTTCTTACTGATTATGTGATTTCCATTAAACAATTATATTTCATTTATTATGTACTTTATATCTCATGGTTCTGACTAGACAATAGTCTCGTATCTAGAATATTACAGATATGTCAAACCCACTGCAACAATCAATACACAACCTAATAATTTCTATGCTCTCCCAAAACTATATCATTCACCTAATAAATTCTTTATCCACCCCTCTCATTGTTCTTTTCTATTGGATATCCTACCTTGGAAGAACTTCTAGACACCAATCATGTCATTGTTAACAGTTACCTCAATTCACGGGTCATCCACATTCCCCACCACAAATTAGATGTCTAACCACTTATTAGTACCATTACTTATGACCACTCCAGACTCATCGAACCCACCTATCTTCTAGTCATCAAGTAAGTCACTCCTTATCCCACCCCTGGTCATATAGAAACATCCACACTTTTCTCATCAACATTATAGACACTTAATTTCAACCGCACAATTTTAATACTAAGATTACACTATTTGTATTATTTAGTATTATTTCATTAAACTTAGTGATTTTCCACTAATTAACTAACACTCCCCTTCATCTCAGTCAATTAACGACACTTTGTTAATTAACTAGGATCATTTCACATCTTGGATGCCAATTAACGACACTTCGTTAGTTATAATTCCCTTGTAATTAATTAATTAACCATCATTAATTAATTAAAATTTTAATCTTGTATTTAATCAATAAACACTCTTATTATTTAAATCCACCTCTTAAACCCTTCAAATTATACTAATCTCCTCCTAAATCATCTCCAAATGGATTTTATAAGCTTAACTTGGTCTATTAATTAATCCTAGTTGATTAATTAAACCCTCCTAAACTCCCTTGAGTCGTTAATCATTAATTCATCTCTTCTAATCATACCAATCGATTTCTAATTTTGTATTCCCTTTATCCCATATGTACTAGGTTACAATTTCCTCCCAAAATGGAAAGCTATATAAGAAGCCTAGTACACCTTATCCAAACTTACACCATGTCCTTGACATACATTATACTTGAGAAGAGAATTTCATGTTATTGAAAGACTTATTAACTCTCTCCTTTTTATACTTGCCAAAGAGTAGTAAGAGAAGATTGAAAAATGGAAATTAAGCAATAATTGATGACATATCTTCCTCTTGCTTGATAAATCCTTGATTGTGTGTGGCTTACTTTCGGCTCATTAAAAGAAGTATCTATAATCCAAAGCACATCCAAATATCAAAGAGATGTTTTCATTTAATGTTGATTTCATGTTTTATGCAAGTTAATTAAGATATCATTTTTACTTTATCTTGATGTATTAGCTTACATTTTACTAAGTTAGGATCTACTTGATGTTAGGTTCTTTCAATTAACTTAGTTTAAAGTTTTAGCATACATACATATGGCACACCTGGTGGGACACTCCTCTATCTCATGTGATTTTATTTATTTTTAGTTTAAAGATTCATTTTTCCATTTTAAATGCAAGTTATTTTGAATTGTTGAAATTCCTTTTCTTTTGAGAATGTATGTTAGTGTTTAGTAGTGTTGAGTCTTCTTTAAAGGTATAAAGGAGGTGAAGTGTTATTAAATTTGGATCTTGATGAGAAAAAATTGAGATTTTTACTATTTTTGGGTCATTTTTGACACTTTTTTTACATGTAGTGGATTCACATGCTAGCATAGCGCTAAACGTGCTATCGCAACATTATTTTCTGACTGTATATGCATGCATCCTACTCCAAGTTCTATTGTTGTTTTTTTTCGTTCTACATGTGCTTGTGTCTTACTCCACACACTAGCATTGCTTTGCACATTCTAGATGATCCATATATGCACTAGTGTCTCTATCTTCTTAAGAATATTTATGTGCATGCATTATAATCTTCTTTCACGTGATTTTTCCACCTTAAATGTGCTAGCATATAATTATTTGCATCATTTTAGTGTTACACACACTTCCATAAGATTGATTTTTTACTGCATGCACTTACGTCCATGTGGACATGCTAGTGTTGCACTATTTCCCTATTGCATGTACTAGTATCCTCATTTGTGTGCATGTGTTCCACTTCAAGTGCTATCATGCCTACGCTAGTGTAGTGGGTAAAATTTCTTCTTACTTTTCTTGAATTTTATTAAATTTTCCAAAAATTTGAAGTTATGATTTTCAATTTATTGTTGTTTTATGCATTATTATGATTCTAATTCACAAGTTATTTATCTAAAATAGTGCTAACACTTGGTATCTTTGTTTAAAGTTGTATTTCTTTGATTTTTTCAATGTCATGTATGCTCTTCTCTTGCACTTTTGAGTAACCTTGAGAATCATAAATGATTGCAATCCTTGGTTTTTTTATAACATTGTGGTGCATGGAACACTATTAATCGTTTGTGTGTCGGGCCTTTTAAGAAATTGGAAAAAACATCACACACAAAATCAAGAAAAATAAACTATTTAAAAAGTTTGCATATAGGTTTCTTGTTTGAAAGATCAAAACCACACTTTGTTAAATCCAATAAAATGAATAAAATAAATTTTCTTTGCATTTCCGATAAGGGTAATACATTTCTTCTTTAATTGTGAGAAGTACATAGGCCTAAGCCTAGAAATTCTTTGTTGAGGAGTACTACAGTAACCCAAAAGTAGTTGGCACATTGAGGGAGTTATCCAATGAAATGGGAAGTGCCCCATCACCTACTTGACTAGTAAAACCTTGTCGAGTTATAACCTTGTTTTCAAAAAAGATGAAACTCTTCTAAAGTTTCACCGCATGCTTTTGCATCATGAATCATACCCCTTTTATAATTTTGTCTCCCTTTATCAAAAACGAACAATTTGAAGTTCTTCCAAAATTATATCAACACACTTTTCATACTTAAACTTGTTTTTAATAAAACTTGATAAAGTGTTGAGATTACATTGTTACACTGTTTGATTTTTCAAAGTTCCCTTAACTAAGTTTTTAACATTTTCACCTATGAAAATTTCCCTTCACAATCATTATGTTTCCCACATTTTCTAGAGTTTTCTCAGTAGAACTTTTATCATACATTCAAACCTTGGAAAATATTCATCTTGTGGATATTACGTTGCTCGTTTTACCTTAGATTCATTGTGACTTCTACACATATCCTAAATATTTACAAATCACATACCCATCATGGAACCAATCACACGTTTGAAATATATAAGGCATGGAACAAACCCCTTTATGAATCTGTTAGACCCATCTTCTGATGAGGAGAAAAGACATTGTAGATCATGTTACTAAAAAATTACATCACCCCTGATTGCTTGTGATTTGTGTGTGAGGGAATTAGTGTAACCTACATAACATGGGATTATCCTATAGTGTGGGACCTTACAAGTAGGATAATCCTCTGGAGAAAGCCAGCTTCTTCTCCTAACCTAGTGCAAAATTCTCCAATAGTGCAGGGAATGGAAAACTAAACTAATCCTACCTTAATGTTTTCCAAGGAGATAGGGATAAAAGAATGCATAAAAGTAAACCTACTCTAAGGGAATGTGATGTACCAAGAAAGGGAGTGAGACACTATGAGTTAGTAAAAAATAGGGAGTAAACAAAGTGAGAGAGGGCCAGTAGAAGCGCCACAAGCTAAAATAATATTCAATTCCCTAGATTCATAAAGCACAACAAATTAGAGGTCCTGTAAAGGGATAAACATGCACAATATACCTACAAACATAATGGAAGGTAAAAGATGCAATGTAATATAAGATAGGGAAAAAATAGCCATAAAACATGATCTTTATTGCTAAAAACATGCACAATCCAATACAATATAGGTACAAGGCACAAATTATTTACAAAATGTCCAAATTTGAGGCTTTTAGCTCACAACAGCTCTAGAACAATTTTGACAGAGTTCCTTTGCAAAACATAATGAATCCCCTCAAAATGAGGTGGATTTTACAATATATAGGAAATTTGGGTCACCAACTAGCAAGATGCATTAAAGAGGTATGGGCAACCATACGATTTGGTACCTTGCTTTTATGGGTAGTCATAGACACCATACTTCATTAAATCTGGTTGTTGAGATGTCATTCACCCAACTGCCTTTACCTGTCTTGTGACTCGTCCATCCTGCAGGTTATCTAACCATGTTAGGTTGTACAACGTCCAACCATATGGGCCATATAAACCCCTTTGAGAAACTACCTGGTCGACCCACAAGCTCTCCTCTATATCAGGGTTGGACGTCCATCTAACCATGATCCATAAAAAAATGAGTGGGTCTTCCAACCTCAATGTCGTCTAACCCTGGGGGTTGGATGAAATCTAACTTTGTGTTTGTACATGCTTCTGGTCACCGACCAACCTGGGAGTCACCGTCTTCACATCATGGGCCATCCAACTTGGGAGGTTGGATGACATTTTATCTATTCCCGTAAGATGTACTACCTAGCCAACTAAGTCCTCTAACCCTATGTCATCCAATATAAAGGGGTTGGATGACATCAACCTCCTCTATACACTTCTAACTAATCTAACCATGAGCTCATCACAATGGTACCAAAATAGTTAGCCTACCAACCCCACCGACTAACATATATATCCATCTCAACTGACCAACCTGACTGACACACCCGTCTGACCAACCTGGCCATAAAACACTCCACCCATCCAACCTAGGTGTCTAACCCTATGCCATCCAATCCTTTCCATACACAACATCACTGACCAACCCCTAACCATCCAACCTTTTGGACTTTTATAATTTCATATTGATCGTGACCAATAACTCAAACATTCTCCATGACACAGGTTGTCTTTATCTTCTGACTGGAGCTGAATTTGACGTTCACCTGCACATCCCAAAATCTGAATAGCTAAGTCCATTTATAATGTGTTATCTAGATTAACCCAGGGGGTGAATTTTGGATAACATTTTTGGGACATCTACTTGCTAGATGCATAACCAGTTTCCCGAAGTGTCCATTGGGAATGGATTTTCCCTGATAAACCTATGAGCTGATCTCTAGTTTGAAAACTTGTCCCCTAAAATCGTATGGACTTAACATCTGAATTGAAATATTCTTGGCCCGCCCTTAAAATTGTTTTCCTTCATTTTCACTGCCACTTCAGAAATTCACTGTGTAAGAGGAACAACGACACAAAAACTATGTACAAAGATACAAAATCATATATGTTCAAAATGGAAACATTCATAGCGTGTACAAGAACTTATTACAAAATAAAACCTAAAAATACAATAGAGAAATATGGTGTAAGCACTTAGAGGAATTTAAAACCTAAACTAATATGTACAAGGGTGAGAATTTTCCTTTCAATAGCAATGCTTGAGATAGATTTTGTTGACCAGAATTGGAAGTTATTCTCCATCCAAGTTGGATAGGTGGAGATCATTTTGTTCTTTACATTTCATGACCATATAAGGGCCACTCCATATGACATCAAATTTTTAATGCCTTCCTGTTTTAGCCCGATCTGCATCCCATTTTAGAACCAAGTCCCCTTGCTAAAAGGAACTTACTTTGGCTTTCTTTTCGAATTTCCTCTTGATCAAGGCTCGGTCCTTCTCCATGGCCTACATTACATGTTCCCTTAATTCTTCCAACTCTACAAGTTCTGCATGCATGGCTTTCATGGGCTCAAACTCATATATCTCTAGCTACTTCACGAACTCTAATGCCAGCAACTCAAGTGATATGTGCAGTACAGATTCTTTCTCGTAGACTAGCTTGTAAGGCGAGATGTCCGTTGACACTTTTGGTGTCTATCAGCCCACAAGGCTGATTTTAACTTGGTATGACAAGTCCTTTGATTTTCCTCTAAATTCCTCCTGATGATTTTCTTATTTGTGGACTTTGTTTTCCTATTACCCCGGGGGTAATAATTTGAGAAGATTCTCAAATATACTCCATTCATAATAGCCCATTCTATGATCTTATTGCCAAGGAAGGCCACAGCATTTTCTAATATAATTGTGTCTGGTAATTTGAATCTTGTCACTATCCCTTCAAAAATTCTAGAATGCTAGACTCATTTTCTTCCTTAAGTGCCACCGCCTCAGTCCACTTGGTGAAATAGTATGTTGCTATTAGGATCCCCTGTGGCCTTGGCTAGAATTTGGATTACTGATCCCAATGAAGTCTAATCTCCATTGTATGAAATGATGGTCCATTGAAATGGGATGAAGTGGCAGTGTTGTTATATTTTCTTTACCTGTGAATAAGGCACATATTTTACACTTCCTGACCCAAGCATAGAAGTCAGTAAAGAGTGTAGGCTAATAATAACTAGCTCTCATGATCTTGAGAGTTGTTACTCATGGAGAAAAATGATCTCTCACCTCTTCATCATGAAATTATTGTAGCACTCTTTCAACTTGATTTGTTCTAATGTACCTTAATAGGACTCCATTCATGTCCTTCTTGAACAAAACACCATCAATCAAAACATGTGGAATGACTTGAAGTCTAAAATATATTCTCTTTACTTTACTCATTCCTGGAGGGTATAGACCTATTTGTAGGAAATATATCATATCCTGAGTCTAGCATGGATTATGCATGATATCATCTACCTATTCCCGATAATCCTGTAATACCAAAACAACCTCTCCTTAATCACTTGCCTCAACATGTTGACTAGAATCCAACTAATCACAAAGCCCCTTTCCATGGACCAATTTAGTGACTTTAATATCTATGTCATACTCCATGACACGAGTGATCCAACCTGCCCACTTCTCATTCAACTCTTTGTTCAAATGGAAATCTTTAACTTCAGCATGAGACACCAGCAACTTAATTCTATTATTTGAGACCAAGTGCTTAAATTTTTTTAAAATCCTAATAAATGTGAGGATATGTTTCTCAATGAAAGAGATCCTCACCTCATAGTCCTCCAGGATTAGGCTAAATAATGCAATAGGCTTCTCTAGTCCTTCTTTATATTGTTGCACCAGAATTGCAGAGATGGTGTCTAACCCAATGGAAGCATAGAGCATGAAGTCTTCAGAAAATTCCAGATTGATGAGAGTCGGAGCTTGATATATAACATCCTTGATAGCTTCAAATATGTTTTTCTCTCTGATGTCTACTTAAATTCCATGATCTTCTTCAACATCTTCATTATTGGCTTCACAAGAGTTGTCAAATCTTCCACAAATCTTTGTATAAAGTTAATCCTACCCAAGAAACTTTGGAGAGCCTTGTGACTTGGTAGCAGAAATGCTCAAATGGATTCAACCCTTTCTAGATCAATAGTCAACCCCTCTTTAGACATGATATGGCCTAAAAAAATTCCTTGATGAGTCAAGAATATACATTTATTTGGGTTCAAAGACACTCCAAACCTCCTGCAACTTTGGAATATTTTCCTGAGGTGAAAGAGGTGGCTTTCTGCATTATTAGAAAACACACTTATTACATCAAGCTAGACAAGCATTATTTTGTTGAAAATGCCTTTGAATTCCATATCCATATCCCTCTGAAATTTTGCTCCAATGTTCAACAACCTGAATGGCATTTTATTATAGGCATAAGTGCCCCATTTTGTGGTGAAAGTCATTTAAAATTGATCTTTCTTCTTCACCATGATCTGATTGTAGCCAGAATATCTATCCAAGAGGGAAAATATTTTTGAACTGGCTACTACCTACAATTTATGCTCCATGGAGGGAAGTGGGTAGTTTTCTTTGAGGGAGGCACTGTTTAGATCCCAAAATTCCATGCACAACCTGATCTCTCCATTTCCTTTCATGAATGGAACCAGATTTACTACCCAACTCAAGTGTTTGATTGGAAATATGATGTTTACCTCTATCAATTTATTTATCTCTTTCTTCATAAGAGGTTCAATATGAGGGTTGACTGGCCTTTGCTTTTTTGTGATAGGTGTTGTCTCCAAATCACTGCACCCCACAAATGGCCCGATATGAATCATGACATTCAGTGTGATTGGAACACATGGGATCACCTCTCAAGTTGTGGGACTTGGGCTTCAGGTGAACCTATGGAGAAGGCTGACTTCCTATTCCTAGACTAAACACAACACTACTTTTGATGTAAGAGAGATGGAAAACTAGTCCTATGCTAACATATCATGGGATTTAGTGAAGAAGAATACAAGGAAATAAAATATATTCTAGAAGTGGTGATGCACCAAGAAAAGGGAGATTTAACTTCTGGAAGGGTTAATGTGGGTATGAGGATTACAATGTTAACCACCTTCACCTATTGTAACTTCAAAAGGATATAAAATATCACAGACTATAAGCACACGTTCCTTGTTAAACCTTCAACATTCACAATAGAGGGATCTGTTATCTCCATTTTGAGTTTATGACAAAACGATTAGATAACCCATACAAAATTTTTGAAGTTGATTTTGCATTATGGCCTCTTTTAGTGCATTTCGGGTTTTTGGGTTTTACCAACAGTTCGACATGAGTTTTAACATGATTTATGTCTTGTGTCTTCCGAAACCCGAAACCCGCTTCCTATTGTGCAAATCAGGTTTTCAGACCTCCGGTGCATCGGAACATGCATTACCTAAAACATGTTTTACGCCTCATGCTTTCCGATACCCAAAGTCCACTTAGTCCTTTGTATCGGGTTTTCGGAGCTATGTAACATCTAAACACCTCATGTTTTGTGCCTCATGCTTTCCGATACCCGAAACCCGAATTGCACTAAGTCCCCTCGTGTTGGGTTTTCGGACCTCTCAAACATGCTGACATGGCATTCATGTCGAGTTGTCGGTGAATTGGCACGTGCCGAGCCCAAGTGTATTAATTGCCAATTTTCTTATAAATACACGGATTTCCACATCATTGTTACCGGACTTATTTTTAATTCGTGGATTTTTCACGCATGCTCTTCCGATTTCGAAACCCGACAGCTCGCCTTGCCCGATTGAATCACCTGTTTTCGATTTTCCATTTCTCTGATTGAAGGTATTTCTTTCTCCCTTCTTTGTTCTTGGTTTTTACGGATCGATTGCATGTGGTTTCTTCTCAATTTCTTGCCGGGTTTTGAGGGTTTTCCTTCCTTCTTCTTTCTGGAGTCATTTTGAAAAGGGTTTTAGGTTCTAGGGTTTATCTCTTCTGAGACTACCACTTGGTGCTATTTCTTCCAAGTTTTATTATATGCATGGAACATGAATGACAAAAAATGAGATTGCATGTTTTGGAATTCAATGAAAAACCCTATTTTTCTTCTCGGGTTTTGAAGATTGTTTTGCAGAGTCGAAGACCTGAAGTGTATCAAAAGTTTGAGGCGTCAAGGTTTCTCAAAGTTCCGATCTCCATAGTGAGTTCCGGGTTTCCCAGAGTTCCCGTCATCAACGCAAGCGTTGGGTTTTCCCTGAGTTCCGACAATATCAGACGTGCCGGGCTTTCCCAAAGTTCTGGCATTACCAAGTGTGTCAGGTTTTTCAGAAGTTCTGACATTTTCAACACATCGGACTTTCAGGATATTCCGACATCTTCCTCAGCGTGTCGGACTCTTTTGTTCTTCCGGCATATTCAGCAGATCAGGATTTTCAGTGTGGCCAACATCTCCTGAGCTTCGAACCTTTCTTCGTTCAACGTCCTTCATGTCGGACCCTGGTCCATCTCAGGAAAAGGCTGAGAAGTCTGGCAGAATGAAATACAAGTTCAAGAAGCTGGAATCTCCATCATACATTGATTGCAACTATGACATCAGAGACACTGAACTCAGAAATATAGACATGGAAGATTTTTGGAGTAGGGTGAGGAGTTCCTCCCAAACTCCATGGATGAAAGCTATAACTGACAGTGGCTTGCCTCTCGCAGCGGGTTTTCCCATGTCTGTCCAATGTCTGGAATTCATACTAGCTTGTGCATCCAGTTATGACTCGGCTTCTCGTTCTGTGAAGAGTCAGTCTGGTGAGGTAGTAATCAGACTGGATGGAGTTTACTTTGATGATCTCCTAAAATTGCCTAATTTTGAAGAATATGGGGAGTTGAACATCAAGTCAGCTCAGAAGGCCTGGGACAGCAATCAGGAAGACTGCATCAAGGATGTAAACAAAAAGTTCCTGATCAAGGCCAAACCAGCAGTCTCTAGATTTCCAAGGACTATCCCCAGGAGTGATTTCATCCAAGAAATCAATGATATTATCACCCTGCTGAGTCGGGTTTTTGGCTTGCCCGAATTGAATGTATTTCATGGATGGATGTATCAATTTATGGTCACCATCAAGAAAAATCAGCAAGGGATTGACTAGGGCACTCTCATCAGCAATGAGATTGATTCCCAAATGACAACGGTCTTGTCAACTGGGAAGTTTTATATGCTTTCATATGTCGCATACGCAGCGGCCGGGATGAGGAACTATCCCGGGCTGGTTACTAAGGGAAGCAGAATGGTGAACCCGGTTTATAAATCTTTCCCTCAATTGACCAAAAAGGGGTCTAAAGAACATTTCAGAAGGGTAAATGATGCCTTCTTCTATGAAAATATCTGCAGGATCAACCCAGAGCTGAGGAAGACAAGAGTCTCAGATGAGGCTTGGGCCGAAGTTTCTAAATGGGGATGTATCTTCTTACAATTCAAGAAGTTTACATATCTTCGAACAGTCATGTACTCGGGGGAACCTTTTCGCCTGCCCCGCTATCCAGGGGATAGACTGATATTAATAGAATTGGTTAGGCAGCTGTTGGATTTTCATAAATTCCAACAAAGCAAACATAAGGCCGCTGTGTCCTTCCCAATTTCTATTGGGAGATATACTTGCTCAGCAGTAATAAAGGCCAAAAATGTTGAATGCGAACTTCAGGACAAATTGAAAAAGCATATGAAGCCTCGAGATGGTTTTGACGTCCGAGGAGTGCTCAGAGCATATGGAACCCAGCATCTGCATAGGCCAAACATAGAGGATATTTGGGTTGATCTGCGTAACGAGGTTTTTGTTCGCAGGAAAGATGATAGCAGATTAACTATTGCTGAGATTCAAACATTGGAGCTTTCGGATTTGCCAGAAGGAATGAGTGACAATGAAAGTGTTTTGGATCCTTCCTATGATGGACTAAATGAAGACCGATATGTTTTCCCATCTATTGATTGGTCAGCCAGCGAGAAGGCCTCTATTACAGATAGGTCAGCTCTAATCCTTTCTCGTACCAAAGCATGGCTTTCCTCTTGGGGAATGAATTTTAAAGATGATGAGTTTTCAAAGTTGGCTGCTTTAGAGGCGGGGCCCTCCAAAAAGGAAAAGGACAAGAGATCTTTTAGGGTGCCTATAAAAGTCAAGATTGTCAAGAAGAGGAAAGAAAGACAAATCTCTTCAATTATTTCTCCAGCTGAAACGGTGGATGTGCCAGAATCACCAACACCACCAGAAATAGGAGAAATTAATTTGGAAGAAGGAGGAAGCCAACTTTTGGTTTCATCATTTGTTGATTATCAAACCGAAGAGACCTTGTCTCTTACATCTCAGGCTTTGGAATCTGAATCTGTGCCTCCCCCTCAACAACCACTCCTACCTCCTCATTCTCCATCCACTTCTTCAAGCATGACCGGGTATTTTCTCTGGACTCTCACCCCTCTCTGCTGGAACCCAAGTGATCACCAACAACTCCCCCATAACCTGTGCCTCTCTTTATTGAATCTACTACCACATTAACAACTGTTCCCCCTTCAATAGTAGAATCTTCTCCTCTTGAGAGTAGAATACCAGTTACTACAACATGGGCAATTTCCTGTGATATGCCACAATGGCTACTCGAGCAAACTCCGAGGAAGAAGAAGGTGATTGTACCCCTACCAGCCTTTGATTTCAGCTCACTCAAGGCTTCTACTGCGAAATCAGCTAAGAAACCCAAAACAGTTTCAAGGGTTTTGGTGGATGCTTCAGGAGATAAATTCGCAGAGATTGCCACTCCCTCAGCTGACAAAACTAGAGAGGATGTAACAGCCTCTGATTATCAGATAACCAGGGTGGCTCTAGGGAAAGTGACAGCAGAAGGGGCGCAACAAGATGCATGGGATTCCATATACGTGTTGTGCCAAAAGTTTAAAGAAACAAAGGACAACAGAGATGAGCTTAAGAGAAAAGTGGAGCAATTAACAGAGGTTTTGATTAAACTCTCACAACCCCTTGAATCCATACCACCTTCTTCTGTTTCTGTTGGATTCGATTTCTCATCAGTTCCCACAATTGAAAAGATTGCCAAACAAGGAAGGGCGGTTGATGAATGGATCCAAAGGTTGCTCCAACAGGGGAAGGAAGTGATTCAAGACGTGGTGAAAGTTCATCAGTCTTTAGGGGACATTCAGAAGGAGGGGAGAGAAGATGGATGATGAATTCTCTCAGGAGATTGGACACCTTGATTTGACTTTTGAAGCTCTCCATGTATTAAAGAAAATCCCAGCACATCTCTTGGTAGAAGAAGGTGTTCTTCCACATACAGATAAGCATTTCCAGTTGACCAAGGCCATCAGATTCAGAATAAAGATTCTCAATGAAGCCTGCAGCAAGTTGAGAGAATCAAGGGATAAATTGATCGATGGGAAAAGTGATCTGGAAGAAGAGTTGTTGAAGATTTGTCCAAAGGTGTTAGTTGGGAACTCAGGTATCCTATCAGTAGATGATCTCTTCAACCAAATTCGAGAGTCTGTTTAGCAGGGATCAATACAAGGATTTGGTCTTGAAATCATCGATCATTTTTTAAGGGTTGAGCATACTTTGGAGGCCTTAAGGAAACTCAGCAAAGGATTGAAAAAGCTTCCCGGTAATGCCAGCGACATTCATGAGACCTGCGAAAATTTGGAATGATCATTCCACTGCACCTGATGAGAATGAAATGCAAGGCATAATTCGGAAGTTCTAGGAATTTCAGAGCAAACAGTCTCAACTGGAGGAAGAAAAAGAGGAAGTAGCAAAGGATGACGATTCAGACTAAGTCCCAACATTTCATGTCATTTCAATCTGGAAATGGACATGTCTTTTTTATTTCTGTTTCGTCACATTTTTGAATCAATATTTTGACTTGATCTCCTACGTGAGAATCATGCAAAACTGAACTCTAGTTAAATTGCTACTTTTTAGGATCTGCGCTATTTTATCTCTACTTCTTTTTGTTATAAATAAGGGATGCTTTTGCATTCTAAAGGGTCGAGAATTTTTGGAATATCTAGGGGCTATTGGAAAGGAGAAAAACTTTGTGTTTTCTTTCAATCATTTTGAAGAATAGGATTTGATATTATTTGGCAGACTTTGTGTTGTGGAATATATCTTACTTAAGATAGTGTTCTTATGTTCATGATCTTAGCTATTCTTTGCATAGAATCTTAGTGTTTCTAATTATCTCGGACATTATATTTATGATCTAAAACTCATATGATTATTTCGTGCTCTATGTTTACTTGAAAGAAAATACGTTTCTCCCATTTCCTTTCTACTTCTTTCATCGTAACAATTTATAACCTAGTTCATTTACGAAAGCAATATCCTTGGATCGTGTGAATGTGGATTTCAGGATTTCATCCAACCCCCAATGGTTAGATTAGTGTGAATATTGTATATATTGTTTACTGTGTTTTAGATTAGCAATCAGCAGGCAGCCTCACCTGTCTTTGAGGAGGGATTTTATCCCATATACTGTGGTTGAACCTCATATTTTGGTTTGACAAAATATCCAACCAACAGGATCAAATTTGATTTAACACATAGATAATTTATCAAAGAAATAATCATAAGCACATGTCCATTATTCACTTGAATGATAATAAAAATGTAACTCTTGATCAACAGAAGGAAAATATTTTCTCACAATTGATAGGAAGTAATCACACTATTGTTTTCTCAATATGAAACAAATAATCTGAAATAAAGGTAAATTAATCAAATAACACTTAAGGAATAACATTCACAAGGCATGAAATAATTAATCATTCAACACAATAAAATAGATCTTCAAGTGCAAGGAACATCTTTGAATATAATTAAAAGGTTTCAACAAAACTTTGAAAGAACTCTTCCAAGCTTGAAGAACAACTTTTCTCCAAATCTCTCAAAAAATATGTATATCGAATAATGGAGAGCACTCTAGTATTTATAAGTTCCTAGGATGAGCCATTACAGCTAGGCCTTCAACTAAAAGTTAACTAAAAATAGTAATGTCATTAATAAAAGGGAACATGCTCCCATAAAAATAGCAAATTTGTTGTAGAGGGTTGACCAAGTCAACCTTGCAACCTTGACCATTTCCAGATCTCTAACCTGTCGTTTCAGGGCCACTCAGCTTTTTCCTAGTTCTCCCTCCTTTCCTTTCCCTGCATCTTTTTGTTTCCCTTCTTCCTGTTATCCAAAATTCACCTCTCAAGGTAATTTTGATAACATGCATCAAATTCTTAAGTCCCAGGCAAATAGATTGAGTCACGGCAAAAATTTCATGCTTCTAGGGTCCCCTCATATTTTTCTAACTCCCCTGTCCAAGAAGAAGAGAGCAAGTTCTTAGGAAAGGTAAGAAAATTGCAAAAAATAGGCTTGGGCCAGAAAAATCATGAAAAATGGCTAAGTCCTAGTCCTTGCAACAGTCGGGACATTTGGGACATCTGGACGTGAACCGGTCGAAAGGCCGCCAGGGTGGTCTGCGCAACATTTGGGACATTAGGGGACAAAGGGGACACGCGGGACGCGGAAGAATCCGAACTGGCCCAAAAATGAAAAAAAATTGACTTAACTGTTGAAACAGGTAGTCTGGGACATCTAGACAGTTGGTACGCGGAGGATGCAAATCGGCTGAAATGAGTCAAGGCAGCCCGAAAATAGTCCGGGACAGTCGGGGCCGCGAGTACTGTGAACCTGCCCGGAATCAGCCGAAATGAGAACTTTCGGTCAGGGACGCGCGGGAAAAAAGTACGCGAATTGGCCGAACCGGGTGAAATGAGTCAAGGCAGTCTGAAACAGTTTGGGACGCATGGGACAAAAGTACACGAACCAACTGAACTAGGCGAAATGAGTCAAGGCAGCCCGAAACAGTCTGGGACGCGCGGGACAAAAGTACGTGAACTGGCCGGTTCGGGCGAAATAGGGAACTTCAGCATTGGGACATTTTGGGACAAAAGGGACGCATGGGACGCGAAAAGCCGAAGCAACTGAAGCAACCGAAGAAAAGTCAACGTTTTGGTCCGGAAACTTCCAAACGGCCATAACTTTTGACTTCGAGCTCCGATTTTCATAAAAATTGGACTTTCTAGAACGAGCACGACGTCCTTTACGCCACAAAAACTAGATTTATTTATTTTTAATGAGGGTAGATATATTTAAATAAAAGAAACATATTCGGCTCCAGTCAGTCAATGCTCATTCCCGTCAAATGACAGAAAACGCCTGCCAGACCCAAAATAGCTGCCCGCACTCAGAAGGCCATAACTTTTGCATTTCTCAATGAAATCGCACAAAATTGGTACCGTTGGAATCGTGGTTATGAGCCTGATGCATAGAAATCAATAAATTCTATATTTGATTAGAAATTGATTGATATTTTTAAGAAAACGTGGCCGGATTCAGAACAGTGTTTTATTTGGTAGCTGAGAGTGGAATTAAGAGGCATGGTCATCCTTCTTTCTCTGCTGCAGCACATGGGAAAGTATGGGGAGCCTTTTTGAAAGTAATATAAAAATAAATTTCACTCAATTTAATTCCTCTTACAGGTGGTTGAAGGGACATATTTCGGGATATCCCCTTTTTCCTTCTCTTCCCCTTCTCATTGTTTTCTATAAATTGGAGTGTTGGGCTTATTGTAAAAGAGAGAGTTTTTGGGTGGCAAAGCTCTACCAAAATTGATTTGTGAAGCTAGTGTGTTGCAGGCCCTTGTAGTGGACTCCTTTTATTGTGATCCAAGCCCTTATCTTGTAATAGACTGAACTGTGCATACCATGAAGCAATAAAATATCAGTTTGTGGATGTATCTTCCCCTGCTGTGTTTTCTTGCATTCTTCTTTCCCCTTTAATCTTTCTACAAGAATATTGTGTCTATTATTGTGTTCTTGCAGGGATCTATCATCATTGTGTATGCTTGAAATATTGTTGTGCATGCATTTTTGCGAGATTATGGAGAACTGTCATCACCTCTTCTAGTGTGCACTTTGCCTCTGTATTTCACACATTTGGAGATTACTCTCACAACCTCCTTTTCTGGTGTATCACCGCTTTAGTGTAGGTTTTCATTTTATGCATTCTCTCTCTCTGGTCCCTTAGAATTTTAGATTAGAATAGCTAGTTTCTCCTGCATTAGAGTAGATTGTGGCAGGTAGTTTAGGAGCAAGAACCAGCTTTCTCTGGAGGTCTATCTCAAGTAGCAAGTCCCACAACTTGGAGATAGTACCCATGTTATCCAATCACACCGTGAGTTCAAGTATATCTCTAGGGGTGTTGTGACTCGGTGATAACACTTCCCATATGGCCATTCGGTGCCTGTATTCAAAAACTTGCTTGACAATACCCTGAGTTTCTTCATCTCCAGGTCCACATGCATAGTGATTTACCACGTCCATTGTTTCGATCTCTTTTGTGACCCTGGTTGGCAACCTTCAAATATTACTTACAACTTTCTTTACCCTCCTTGTAAAGTTCTAGCATAGAACTAGTCGATCAATGGAGTCACTATTGAAGGTCTTTGTAACATTGTCATCTCACTTCACTAGATCTTTGAAATTTCCTTTAATCTGGTCCTCAGGAAGAGTATCAATATTCTCATTGAAAAACTTGTAGTGGGTGTTGTCAAAATCTTTAGAGATATCATTGAATGCATCCATACTTTCTACCCACTTATCTTCCAATTTCTTAATTAGATCTTGTAGCACCTGACTCCAGAATTCCATAGCTTTTTAATATTTAAACAATTTTGAGGCATCATCAATTATCTCTTCCTACAGAAGTAAGTCAGAATCTTCCTCTCTTATGTCAATCCATGTTACCAAGGTTAAATTGAAGTTATTATTATCTTCAGAGAGAGATTCGTCCATCTTAGCGATGGTGGTTTTTGTAATCTGTAAATCAACATAAACCTCCACAGCTTCCTTGATAAAAGGGTTTGCCTCCAACAAGATCCTCTCCATCCATCCATTCATTGCTCTCCTTTTCTGGCCTAGCTTCTCAAGCTCATGATAAGAGATATCATTTATTGTAGAAAAAAATTTCATGGTCGTAGTAGTTGAGATGTCAGTGGATAGAGTGGGTTGAGTTACTCTACACAGCAATGCAGTGAGCTGCTAGACCTTGGCCTTAAGCTCGTCTTTGGTAGCCTTGTCTTTGTCGTACTTCTCTAAAAGGGCTCCAAGAGTAGTTTGTACATTCTGTTTGGCTCCTTCATGAGTGGCCTTCCCTAATGAGAACTTTGAGATCCGGTAATCTACTTCTGTGATAGTTTCATAGTTTTCCCCTCAATAGGGGTAGCCACTTCTATCACGTGCTCTCCTGATGGATTAACCATTAGACTTGATACGGTTCTTGGTCTCTTGACTTGTATTTTTGGTATGGAATCCAAAATACTAAGATCTATCACATCTCCCAGAGGAACCTTTTTCTTATGATTGGGAGTCTATCTAAACAGCCACTCTGGTATAGCTAGAGCTGAGGAAGATGGAGTAATAGATCTAATACCTGAGGTACCAGTTAGGGCGAGGTCACTAGAAATGTTGGCTGATATATGAGCATAGGTGGTAATGATGGAAGTTGTGGGTGTGAGGACATCCATAGGAATTGATAAAGAAATGCTGGTGGTTGAAATTGAAGAAAATGGGAGTGTCAAAGGAATTTTGGAGGAGATGGGTGACCCAATATTTTCCCCAGCTGATAAAACTGGAAGTAACAAAAATAACTAGGCCATAGAAGGAGATGGGAAAGAGGAAATGGTGGACAATGTGGAGGGAACTGATATTGGAAGTGATAATGCAGGAAGGGGGAGATGGGATGGATCCTGAATGATACTAGGGGAATCACTTACTTTCACCACTTCAGTGACTGGTACTGCAGATGCTGTAATCCTAGAAGTAGTAGATCTAGATAGAGACGAGCCACCAACCAAAAACGATATTTTCTTTGGAATGGTAGGAACCCTCTGAGTCAACTTCTTTCCTTTTGTGGGTGTGGGTTGGTTTACTGCTGATGTAGACCCTATATTTTTATGTTGATTTTCACATTTGGGTGATATTCTCAAGGTAGCCAACCAACTGAAATTTCTCCTTAGAATGGACCCCGCCCTTTCTTTGGTATTACTTCACTCTTCCACGTACCAATCAACCCATGGCAGTGGTTGATTGGCAACATCATCATCCCTATACGATGCATCTAGGACCTCATCATTATCCTGTAAGTCCTTTGGCACATCAGCTAACCCAAACTGCCACAGTTCATCAAGGGTTAATCTATCCTAATCCCTTTTCCGCACGATAAATTCATCTCGACAATGGATCCATATGTCTTCTAATTGTGGAATATGAGCACTGGACTTCCCTGGCTCACCGAACTTACCCCAATAGTCAAAGTTAGTTTGTGGATGGAAGTTCCAACTCCACGGGGTTACCTCAACCATTTCAGCATCTACGTTTCTTTCCTTGTGGATAGTTGGGCAAGAATACCTACCAATCGTAAAAGGGAAATGCATTCCCACCTTGTGATGCTTGTTTCGGATTTTTTTGTAATCCAACAACTGCTGAACCAATTCCAGAAGAATGCACTTGTCAATAGGGCACCTTGGAAACTTTTTGGGGGCTCCTATGAAACCTAAAATCTGAAGGTAGGTGAATGTGGGAAACTTAAGGTAGATTGCTCCCCATTCTTACACCTTTTGGAAAGCCTCGTCAAAAATCCATCAATTATATAGCTCCTTGTCGAAGTGATAGAGGACAACTTCAAAGAAAGCATCATTGATTCTTTGGAAGTGCTTGCTCCCCTCGTCTAGAGTAAGTTGGGGATAAAAATTTTATATTTGGGATGTGCTACAAACACCCCTAGTGTTCAATCCTGAGAAATCCCCCATGGCAGCAACTGTATTTACTAGGAAAGATGTCATGTAGAAGGATTTAGTTTCTGTCACCTTGCCCAACTGGTAGCGAATGTTGCTACTGATATGTACACCCCATCGGATAAACTCATCATTCTTCTTTATCATTGTTATGTAAAAGAACATCCATTCTTGGAATTCCTTTGCAGAAGGAAGACATGAAACTCTTCTCAAGAGTATAATGAGTTCGTTGACCTCCTGAATGAAATCTAATCGATGTATAGGCTTGGGCAGCTTGGAAAAATTCTTAGTTAGGTAAGACTTCATCATGACCTTCGAGCATACTTCTTGATTTTTATCCCAATGCCCAACTATTATTTTAGGTGAGATGGTGGCAAAATCTTATACATCTAGAAGTTTGAAAAATTCCTTAAAGAAATCTAGGTCCAGACGGATTACCACCTTATCATCACTATCTCTTATCGACATATATTTCTCGTCGTAGTGAGTTGCTATAGCTAGGATAGATTATGAGCATTACATGGATGTAGGAAAACCAGTGGTAAGGGAAAGACCACTATCGAATATGCCCTGCATCCATGGATTTTTATTTGGGTTCTTTAATCTTTCTCAGAACTTGGGAAGATCTATCTGCCCGAGATCAGAGTCCCTGATATTTCCTAAATAAGAGGTTAAGCATGATTGGGGATAAACTCCAAGAAATGTGTACTTCATCTTTTTTATCCCCTTTGAAGTAGAGACAGATATCAAACCTATGTTTTGGGAGTTTGAACTTAAAAAAATCCAAAAATTTGAGATCAAGATAACTCTAAAAAATCAAACCGAAAAAAGGCAGAAAGAAAATACTAAAAGAAATCTACGAATTTTTTTTCCAAAGTCAAGGGTCCCAAAATTCCGAAATTCCCAATTCTCCAAAAACCTAAAATCTGAATTCTTTGAAAATCCAAAAATGAAATCTCTGAAAAGTTTTTCCCGAAGTCAGGAAGTCTGAAAGAAATATCCGAAGCAGTAGTTCTCTGAAATTCTAAAATCCAAAAACTTTGAAGATTTTTACCAAAAAGTTCCTCTGAAATAGTTTCCCGCCTTGTGATCTTTTGAAGGAATTCTCTGAAATGAATTTTCTAAAAAGAATCTTTGAATGGTCTATGGAGGAACTACAAAAAAGAGGTGTTAAGAAACCAAAATGGATTTTGAGAAATAGGAGGAAGTATGAGGGACTTAGAAAGATCCCCATACCTAAAAACCTGGAGAAACCTCCACAACAAAACATGGTGAAAAAATAAAAACACTACAAGAACAACAGAGGGAAAACAAAAAATAAAAATAAAATGGAAAAGGAGGGGGGGAAAAACCTAAACTGAAAGGAAATAAAACCAAAAAACATACCTTGAAAAGGATGTTGAAAAGTACGAGAGCAAAATGTCAGAGGAAATGTGTCAGGTAAAAATAAAAAGTAAAAAATCCATGTTTATATAGAAATCCTAACATTAATGGTAAAAATACAATCCATACAGAGGTAGGTGAGATTAATCACGCATAGAACCTATAAAGTTCCGAAATGTAAAAGTCTGAAATTTTGACAAATTTAGGATTTCAGACTTCGGAAAAAAGGGAAGCAAAAAAATGAATTGGGAACTAAAAGTCCGAAACCTAAAAACTCGAAAGTCTAAAAATTTGGAATTTTGGAGTTTCGGAATTTGGAATAAAATCAAGTGAAAATCCTAAAAGGACTCGAAGAACTCCAAAAACCTGAAACCCAAAAGTCTGAATTTTGAGACTTTCAGAATTTTAGACTTCGGAAGTTCGAGTCGGATTTAAACAAAAAGAGCCAAAAAGTTCCGAAATTCTGAAAACTTGAAAGTTTGAAAATTTAGAATTTCAGATTTTCAGACTTTGTGAAATCTCAAATACAATTCTGAAATTTAGCTTAAAAAATCTTAAAGGGAAAAACCTCGAAGTCCAAAAATTGAAAATTTTCGGATTCTTATTTTTAGCAAAATTCACTGTGCGAGGATTTCCTAAAAAACATAAGTCGACATACATCCCTCCTCTGGGTAGGTTAAATGGTTAATATTTTTGGTGATCTCTAGGGAAAGCTTACCTACTTAGCTTTTAGACCAGTAACCTTAAGCAAAACATTGGGCAAAGGAGTCTAAAAAACCAAGACCAAAACAGAAAAAACACACAAGAAAAAGAAAAGAAAACCAAAAATATGTGCAAAGCACTTATAGGAAAATAGAAAACTGTACCACATGGAACCTCCTCAAAAGCAAGATTTGAGGTGTATCCCATTCACATGAATGGGAAATTCTTCTCCATTGAGTGTGGATAGGAAAAATGAATTTGTCTCTTTGCAGCTTGTAATAATATAGGGCCCGCTCCAGAGAGCATCGAACTTGGTGTGCTTGTCTGGTTTGGCATGATCTTCATCCCATTTTTGAACCAAATCCCCTTCCCTTAACAACCTATCAGAGGCTTTCTTGTCAAAGGATTTCTTAACTTGAGCCTGATGCTCTGTCAATGTATTCATGGTAGTGTTTCGAATCTCCTCTAGCTCCAAGAGTTTTGAAAACCTCACTATCAAGGCTCCATCCTCCATAACTTCTAACCGATAAGCCAAATCCAAGGAAGGAATTTATAAGGAAAGTGGAAACTTTACTTCCCTTCCATATACAAGCATAAAAGGTGAAACCCTAATGGTCTTTTTAGGTGTTATTTGATCTACCCATAAAGAAACCTTAAGCTGTGTATGCTAGTTACATTTGTTGGCCTCCATTGTGTGCTTGATGATCCTTATCAAGTTCTTATTACTGGATTTGGCCAACCCATTTCCCTATGGATAGTAATTAGATGATGTCTTGAGATAGATCCCATTCTTGATGACCCATTTACTTATTCTCATCCCAAGGAATGTCATTGCATTGTCAGATATGACAGTAAATGGAACACCGAACCTTGTCATGATACTCTCTAAGAATTCAAGGACCACTTTTTCATTGCTTTCCTTTAAGGCCGTCACTTCTGTCCAATGGGTGAAATAATTTGTCATAGTAAGGACCCATTTATGTCCTTCACTGGATGGAGGGTTGATCATACCAATAAAATCGAACCCCCATTGAACAATATGTTGATCCACCTGAACAGGATGCAATGGGAGAGCTGTCAGATTCTGTTTGCCTACAAAAGAGCACACTCCTTACATATCCTTACCCAAAAATGGGCATCCTTGAACAAGTCTAGCCAGTGGTAACCAGCCCGCATGACCTTGGTAGCAGTTGTCTGTGCTGAATAATGTCCTCTTGATAGCCCATTGTGGAATTCCTCCAATATATTGTTCACTTGCTTTGGTTTGATGCAGCGTAAAAGAGCATCGTTCAATCCTTTTAGAAAAAATGCCATTTACCACAACATATGGAATAGACAGAAGATGGAAAGTACATCGCTAGATCTTATCCATATTTGGGGGATATACTCCTGAGAGGAGGAAATTGTTGATCCAAAAATAATCAGATCATTACGACCTGATCTCGGACCCTTATAGGCTTTAATTATTTGCCGATAATTTACTCCTTTTAAGTAATCAATTTAAAATCATGCAAGACAAAAATGACAATTGCACACAGATTGATTGCGGAGTTCGGCAATTGCCTACGTCTCCGGTGTTCGTGATCGAACCGTTCCACTAGTCAAAACTTGTAAGTTACAATAGTACTTTCACAAGAAAACCTAATGGAATTTTACTTGCCTACCAGTACACCAGTTCTTCAGACGACAAGGGTGAAAAATAGCACCCGACTTCCACCTTCCTGGTGTACAATCTCCTTCGGCTGTGATCAGCCTTCCCAATGCAAACAATGCAAAGCTACCACTCCGGTCGACAATCTAGGATTTGCAAGTAGTTGGTGTGGCTCAATGGGCCTATTGGGTAGTTTACATTTCACTCCCAATCACAAATATTCCATCTAATATTGCCTAAAATAATAGGCCAATAGACAATACTTGTCGACACATCCCGCAAATAAGCTTAACAAATAATAAGCTCGGGATCGGTGTCTCCGTTGCACCGGTGTCCACCAGTGTGTCCACAACAAGCTTAACAAATAATACGATCATGTTGTGTATTTACAAAGTAATGGGTCCCTATTTATACATTTTTAGGGCCCAAAAAAAATGCATTGTATATTATCCATAGGCTAATATTAGCCTAATCCCGTAGCATAGAATTTGGGATCAAATATTTCCCACTTAATAAAGCAGATGCATTTTAGAAAAGGGATTAAATCCCATGGTTGGCACGACATGTTCAATAATAGGATTAATATCCCATTTGGCGCGGCTTACATGTTAAAATGGGTTAACATCTCATAAATGGCGCATTTGAATTTGTTAAGGGATAAAAATCCCCTTTGGCACGGCATGTGGAGCGGCATATATATGGTAAGTGGGATATCCCACATTTGGCGCTGAATAAGGTTAAAGGCTTTAAATAGCCTTCTCCCATGCGCATGAGGTCAAAGACCACGTTGGATAAAACCGCCCCCAACCGCTTCATCCTCCTTTTGCCATGTGGGACAGTCCACGTATGGGCATAGCCCTCTTACCACCACTTCACCACTTTCCACGTGGTAAAACCTGGTTTAATATTAATGTATTAAACATTAATATTTATATATGTGGCATTTGGAAATATATGGCACCATTTGTAACGTGGACTTACCAATATAATTTCGACCCCTCTAATGTGGTATGAAATAGCATATAGTCCACTTGTCGTCTCCCGATAGGCAAATCGAGCGAATTCGACGAGTGTTGGCAAGCCACGTGTCACAGTGCGATTCGGTCCAATATTGACCAGTTGACCAGAGTTGACTTTCCCATTGACCGAACTTTGACCGAACATATCTAAAGCTCCTGATGTCCATTTGTCGCGTTCTCACAGTCGTTGGAAAGCTCTCGAGATGATCTTCTACACTAACACCATTTAGAGATGTTTAGGGAAATTTCAGAAATGATCCCCTGATCAATTTTCCATTTTAGTAAACCAATCAATCTAACCATTTCCTTCATCAATTTTGAGGAGTGTAACATCCTTATCATTCTTTATCTCCATGTTCGTAGCCAACTACTGGCATAACCCCTTGCCTCTGACAAGTTTAGTGACTTTAATGTGTACATCATACTCCATTACTTTTGTGATCCACCTAGCACGTTTCTCATTCATCTCCTTATTCAACAAAAATTCTTTAACGTTAGGATGAGAAACCATTGAGTGTATCTTATTGTTAGACAACATATTCTTGAACTTTTTCAGAGCTAATATGACTGCAAAGACCTACTTTTTGAAAAAATAATACTTTAGCTCATATTCCTTGAGAGACTGACTGAAGAAGGTGATTGGTTGCTCCATCAGATCATCATTCTGTTGAGTGAGGATACCTGAAATATTCTCATGCCCTAAGAAAGCATAGAGAATAAACTCCTTATCGAACTGGGGATTTACCAGCATAGGAGCTTGGGAAATAGTAGTTTTGATAGCCTCAAATATTTCTCTCCATTCCTTTGTCCATGAGAAAGAAATGTTCTTTTTAATCATGGCCGTCAGTGGCTTGGCTAACACTGCAAATTGGGGAATTAATCTCCGAACAAAATTTATAGTTCCCAAGAAACTCTAGAGACCCTTCTTATGACTTGGGAGGGATAGAGACAAAATCAACTAAATCTTGGCTAGGTTAATTGATATTCCTTCAGTAGAAACAATATGCCCCAATATATTTCCTTCTTGAACTAAAAAAAATGCATTTTTTGGGGTTTAGTGAGATTTCAAACTCTCTACATCTTCGAAAAACTTTCCTTAGATGCACAATATGATCTTGAACATGTTTGGAATAGACAGTTATATCATCAAGGTATACCAAGATCATATCATTGATGAGTCCTTTAAATTCCATGTCCACGGCTCTTTGAAAAGTATCCCCTGCATTGGACAATCCGAATGGCATTTTGTTGTATGCATATGTGCCCCACTTAGTAGTGAAAGTCATTTTGAATTGATCAGATTATTGGACCAAAATCTGATTATACCCTGAATAGCCATCCAATAGAGAAAACCTTTGAGCTCCTGTTACTTTCTATAGGATCTATTCCATTGATGAAAGAGGGTAGTGATCCTTTAATGAGGCACGGTTCAGATCCCTGAAATCTACGCAAAGCCGGATCTCCCCGTTCTTTTTTCCTACAGGCACTATATTAGCTACCCATGATGAATGCTTGAAGGGAAAAATTATGTAGGCTTCAATAAGCTTCCTTAGCTCTTTTCTCATTAGTGTCTCAACCTTGGGATTGATTAGCCTTTTTTTATGAACTGGCTTAGAGTTCAGATCCAGTTTAATCATGTGTTAAGCTAGGCCTGGGTCAAAACCACGCAAGTCCTTATAGCTCCATTTAAAAATATCATGATATTCCTGGCACAACTCAATGAAAGCTTCCTTTTCTTGAGCAGTGCATACCTTACCAATCTTTAAACTTTTCTCGTTGGCCACCTCGACTTCCTCAAAATCTTTTTCTTTTACCACCATATTTGTGTTTTTTTGTTTGGACTGGTCAACTGAATTGAAGATAGATTCAAGTGTGACCAAGCCTTTTGGAAATTTGTTTCCTCTCAAATGAATAACCTAGTCACCATAGGATTCCTATAATTTACCTTGTTGTTTCACAGCGAACTCTACTTCCTGTTGCAGAAATAGAACAATTTTCTCATCACTATCAAAAACCTGCCAACTGCTTACATTATCTGGTACTATAGGACGGACAACCATTTTGACTATTTGTTTCCCTTCCTTCATGCTATCCATAGGTATATCATATTGAGATCTGATGGTGGTAAGCCTATCAACATCTTGATTTTGATTTCTAGGAACTGCATGAATTCCAAAAGCTTCAAAGTTCTCTATTAGGTCCCAAAATAGATTCTTGTATGACATTAAGAGATCATTCTTCGATGCACTGCGTGATGTTACTTGATGGACCACCAATTCACTATCACCGAAAGTAATCAGAGATTTGATTCCTCTTTATTGGGCCAGCTGCAACCCTTGTATAAGAGCTTCATATTCAATGACATTATTGGTACACCTGAACTATAATCTAAAAGATAAGAAATATTTATCCCCTCCTGGAGAAATTAACATGACTCCTGCACCAGATCCATTCTTACTCCTCAAACCATCAAAGAAAATATGTCATAGCCCTTCTGAATCATTGGGTTCCTTAATCAACTAAGGTATGGTTATACCTTCTTCATGTATACAATAGGTTCCCAACCTGGTCTCATCCAAAAACAATAGACCAGATTCTTCATTAGCCAATAAATCAGCGTACGGGTCATATTGATGGTCTATACTTACTTCATCTAGCACTATATCAGGAACCTCTTCTATAAGAGTAGCTGGTTCATGATATGTGACCCCTTCCTCTGGGTCACAAACAACATAGTTACCCTCTATGGGTTGGGATATGTAAGGTTCCACGTGTGTAGGAGAAATAGGTTCTACTCTTATAGTTACCTTCATCCCATAACGAGTTCTCAAGATCATGTGTGACCATTCTGATGACAAATATCCTCCCATTTTTGTGGTGAAATCCTGTGATAGGAAGATGGGGAAGAGTGGATAGAGATCAATGACATATATATCTTGTGTGAAAGTTCAGACTAGTACATGCGTGGATAGTGAGCTGGAGCCCCTTAATGAACCCTACCATTTGAACTGTAGTACCATCCAGTTGAACAACTCCTCTCGAAATTGGAGCATATGGAATTTGTAGTACATCAGCGATTTACTTAGGCATCAGGGAACTACTAGCTCTAGAGTCGATCATACAATTGTGCACCAAATGGTCACCAATAATCAGCGAGATATAAAATGGTGGAGGCTTATTGGTATTAGCCTACATTTTCATCTCAGGCTGGCATAAGCTAGTTACTACTGTTGCTTCCTAGCCTGATGGTTTTCTAGCAGCGCCAAATCTTCTCAAAGCTTCTCGTAGCGAGTTCCTTTGAGAAGGAATCAAAAGTACATCCCACATTGTGACACTCAAATTGTTCTTCTTCATTTGTTCCATTATGTTGAATGGAATTTCTCCCACTTTTCTAATGCCTTTTGGGACGTTGGGGTCTTCCTTTAGGTAATGCTTATTAGGTATCGTAATTCCTGATATCCCGTCATTCTTTGTATTTTGATCAACGGATATTTCTAGTAATTTCCTTCTTCTGCCTTTATCATCTGGTATATGTGTTGGGGCCTGAGAATTGGATGCCTGATCTAAATTAGAAGACCTTGAATCTATTTCCATTTTCTTGGAATATGTGTTAGATGCTACGGTGGAGGAATCATTATTCAAACCACATAAGTACTCTTCTTTCCAATTTAATAATGTGGTTTCATCAGGAACTTGATCTTGACTTTCTTAAGTGGATGGATCAATAGGTGATTCAGGTGTAGTGGTTATGCTTTGAACCATGAGGGCTTGACTCAAAACTACATTCGGGAAAAGATTCTAATTATGGGGTTGAGAAAAAGGATAACACCATTCATAGTCTTAAATAAGGTTGTTCTGGACCGGGACTATGGCTCTATATGAGCTGGCAACTAAGGGATTTTGGAAGTTCAAAGGCCTCACATTTGTAGCTTGGGTTATGGCTTGGCTCTATGGCTGACCATTTCCTTGAAATGGGGGATGGTTTTTTTAATATTAGGGTTGAAAAGGGTGAGCATATTGGGACTACTGCCTCTTCATTTCCATGAGTTCATTCCCAAAGGTCTATAATAGTGACTTTACCTCAGCCAAATCATGTGAGGTATTGGAAGCATACGTAGCGGTTGGAACCGAAGAAACTAAGACTAGGGCAATGACTGGTTGTTGTCCTACCAACTCTTCAAAAATAGAATGGGAGGTCTAAGAGCAATTTTACCTACTTGAATCAGGAAGTTCTCATATCGAATGGACACTTCGTAAGCATCAGGGATCACAGTCCCCCCATGGATTGGATCATGACAGTGACATCACTATTTAATTCCTGTAAGTAATATAGAAAAGCACTTTATGGGGATGGCCTTACAAGTGTTGGGATCTGTTTCCAAGTCTTGTCAAAGCGGAGGTTAAAGTCGCTCATATACTCTTAGGGAGATCACTTGATAGTATGAAACTACTCCACAAGTGAAAGATTAACACTTTTGTCTTCGAATTATTTACACAACATTGTGCCTAAATCATTCTAATTGGTAACGGATCCAGTAGCTAAACTCTGGAACCTTAAAGTGCCCTTCCTTTAAATGAAGTAGTAAGGAGTCAAACTGCCATGTTATCTTCTATAATATGGTGTATTGCGCAGATGCTGACCACATCTAGTATAAGCTCCCGAGATGATACATTAGTGTCCCCCATGTAAAATAGTAAATGTTTCAAAGTGGTTGTTGGTATTGCATCTCTTTGTGCTAACAACAAAGGACTGCTAGCATTGAATGGAGGACAAGTATTGGCTATCATGACATTCACAACTGGTTATACCTAGGTAAGGGGCAATGTCCTTCAGGAGGAGTTGAATGTCCCCTATGAGGTAAATCTTTAGCTGATGGTACCGAAAGGTTTCTCCCCCTCCTTCTTGGAGGAGACAAAGAAATCTCTATATGACACTAATTATCCTTCCTTAAATAATCTCTTATGCAAATCCTTTGCATGAGTTGATGTATTGAACTTTGAAATCCAGAGAGATGGAGTCACCAGGTACCTTTGGTCAATGAAATGAGAAGAGAGGTAACAACTGTCTATCCCACTAGGAGTGTAAAAAACTATTGTCTTCAAATCACTTCACCCCCGAATGGCCTAAAATGAATCACGACATTCGGTGTGATTGGGACACATGGGATCACCTCTCAAGCTGTGGGACTTGGGCTCGAGGTGAACCTCCAGAGAAGGTTAGCTTCCTATTCCTAGACTAAACACAACACTACTTCTGATGTAAGAGAGATGGCAAACTAGTCCTATGCTAACATTTCATGGGATTTAGGGAAGAAGAATACAAGGAAACAAAATATATTCTAGAAGTGATGATGCACCAAGAAAAGGGAGATTTAACTTCTGGAAGGGTTAATGTGGGTATGAGGATTGCACCATTAACCACCTTCACCTATTGCAACTTGGAAAGGATATAAAATATCACAGACTAGAAGCACACGTTCCTCTGTTAAACCTTAAACATACACAATAGAGGGATCAGCTTTGATTTGACACACAAATAATTTATCAAAGGAATAATCACAAGCACATGTCCATTATTCACTTGAATGATAATAATAAGGTAACTCTTGATCAACAGAATGAAAAATATTTTCTCACAACTGATAGGAAGTAATCACACTATTATTTACTCAATATGAAATAGATAATTTGAAATAAATGTATATTAATCAAATAATGCTAAGGAATCACATTCACAAGGCATGTAATGATTAATCATTCAAAATAATAAAACAAGTCTTCAAGTGCAAGGAACAAATTTGAATATAATTAAAAGGTTTCAACAAAACCATGAAGGCACTCTTCCAAGCTAGAAGAGCAATTTTTTTTGAAATATCTCAAAAATATATCTCTCTAATAATGGAGAGCACTCTACTATTTATAAGTTCCTAGGTTGAGCCATTACAGCTGGACCTTTAACTAACAGTTAACTAAAAATAGTAATGTCATTAATAAAAGGGAACATGCTCCCATAAAAATAGTAAATTTGTTAGAGGGTTGACCAAGTCAACCCTGCAACCTTGACCATTTCTAGATCTTGAACCTGTCCTTTCATGGCTCCTCAGCTTTGGATTGGTTCTCCCTCTTCTCCTTTCTCTACATCTTTTTTTTTCCCTTCTTCCCATATGGCCATTTAGTGTTTGTATTCAAAGAAACACTTGACAATACCCTGAGTTTCTTCATCTCCAGGTCCACATGCATAGTGATTTACTACGTCCGTTGTTTCGATCTCTTTTGTGATCCTGGCCAGCAACCTTCAAATCTTACTTACGAATTTCTTTAGCCTCCCTATGAAGTTCTGGCATAGAACCAGTCGATCAATGAAGTCACTATTGAAGGTCTTCGTAACATCGTCGTCCCGCTTCACTAGATCTTTGAAATTTTCTTTAATCTAGTCCTCAGGAAGAGCATCAATATTCTCATTGAAAAACTTGTAGTGGGCGTTGTCGAACTCTTAAGAGATATCATTGAGGGCATCTGTAATTTCTACCCGCTTATCCTCCAATTTCTTAATTAGATCTTGTAGCACCTGACACTGAAATTCCATAGCTTTTTTATATTTAAAATTTTTTGAGGCATCATCAATTATCTCTTCCTACAGAAGTAAGTCAGGATCTTCCTCTCTTATGTCACTCCACGTTGCCAAGGTTAAATTCAAGTTATTATTATCTTCGAAGAGAGATTTTTCCATCTTAGCAATGGTGGTTTTTGTAATTTGTAAATCAGCATAAATCTCCACAGCTTCCTTGATCAAAGGGTTTTCCTCCAACAAGATCCTCTCCATCCATCCATTCACTACTCTCCATTTCTGGTCTAGTTTCTCAAGCTCATGATAAGAGATATCATCGATTGTAGATGAAATTTTCATGGCCATAGTAGTTGAGATGTCAGTGAATGGAGTGGGCCGAGTTACTCTATGCAGTAGTGCAGTAAGCTACTAGACCTTGGCTTTAAGCTCATCTTTGGTGGCCTTGTCTTTGTCGTACTTCTCTGAAAGGGCCCCAAGAGAAATATGTACATCCTACTTGGCTCCTTCATGAGTGGCCTTCCCTAATGAGAACTTTGAGATATGGTAATATGTTGTTGTGATAGTTTCTTTAGTTTTCCCCTCAATAGGGGTAACCACTTCTATCACGTGATCTCCTAATGGATTAACCATTAGAATTGATACGGTTCTTAGTCTTTTGGCTTGTATTTTTGGTATGGACTCCAAAATACTGAGATCTATCACATCTCCTAGAGGAACCTTTTTCTTCTGCTTGGGATTCTGTCTAAACAGCCACTCTAGTATAGCTAGAGCTAAGGAAGACAAAGTAGCAGATCTGATACATGAGGTACTAGTTAGGGCGAGGTCACTAGAAATTCCAGTTGATATCTGAGAAGAGGTGGCAATGATGAAAGGTGTGGGTGTGAGGACAGCCATAGGAATTGACAAATCAATGTTGGGGGTTGAAATTGAAGAAAATGGGAGTGTCAAAGGAAGTGAGGAGGAGATGCATGACCCAATATTTTCCCTAGCTAATAAAATTGGAAGTGACGAAAATACCTGGGCCATAGAAGAAGATGGGAAAGAGGAAATGGTGGAAGATGTGGAGGGAACCAATATTGGAATTGATAATGGGGGAAGAGGGAGATGGGATGGATCCTGAATGATACTTGGGGAATCACTTACTTCCACAACTTTAGTGACTTATACTATAGATTTTGTAATCCTTGAAGCAGAAGATCTAGATAGAGATGATCCACCAACCACAAATGAGATCTTCTTTGGAATGGTAGGAACCCTCTGATTCGACCTCTTTCCTTTTGTGGGTATGGGTTGGTTTACTACTGATATAGACCCTGTATTTGTAGGTTGATTTTCACCTTTGCATGATATTCCCAAGGTAACCAACCAACTAAAAGTTCTCCTTAGAATTGGCCCCGCCCTTTCTTTGGTATTGTTGTACTCTTCCACATACCAGTCAACCCATGGAAGTGGTTGATTGGAAACATCATCATCCCTGTACGATGCATCTAGGGCCTCATCATTATTCTGTAAGTCCTTTGGCACATTAGCCAACCCAAACTTTTTCACTTCATCAAGGGTTAATCTCTCATAATCCCTTTTTCCGCATGATGAATTCATCTCGACAATGGATCCACATGTCTTCTAATTGTGGCATATGAGCACTGGACTTCCCTATCTCCCTGAACTTACCCCAATAGTCAAAGTTAGTTCATGGATGGAAGGTCTGCAGGGTTACCTCATCCATTTTAGCATCCACATTTCTTACCTTGTGGATATTTGGGCAAGAATACCTTCAAGTTGTAATAGGGAAATCCATTCCCACCTTGTGACGCTTATTTTGGATTTTGTGGTAATCCAACAACTGCCAAAACAATTCCAGAAGAACCCACTTATTAGTGGGGCACTTTCGCAACTTGCTGGGGGTGCCTATGAAACCCAACATCTGAAGGTAGGTGAATGTGGGAAATTGAAGGTAGATTTCTCCCCATTCTCACACCTCTTGGAAAGCCTCATCGAAAATCCATCGATTATATAGCTCCTTGTCAAAGTGATAGAGGACAACAGTGAAAAAAGCGTCGCTGATTCTTCGCAAGTGCTTCCTCCTCTCGTCAAGAGTAAGCTAGGGATAAAATTCATATATTTGGGATGTGCTGTGAACACCCCTAGTTTTCAATCTTGAGAAATCCCCCATGTAAGAAGCTGCATATACTAGGAAATATGTCATGTAGAAGGATTTAGTTTCTGTCACCTTTCCCAACTGGTAGCGAATGTTGTATATGTTCACCCCATCAGATAAACTCATCATTTTTTTTATCATTGATATGTACAATAGCATCCATCCTTGGAATTCCTTTATAGAAGGAAGACCTAAAACTTTTCTCAAGAGTATAATGAGCTCGTTGACCTCCTGAATGAAATATGATCGATGAATAATCTTTGGCAACTTGGAAAAATTCTTAGTTAGGTAAGACTTCATCATGACCTTCGAGTATACTTCCTACTTTTTATCCCAGTGCTCAACTACTATTTCAGGTGAGATAGTGGCATAATATTGTGCATCTGGAAGTTTGAACAAGTCTTTAAAGAAATCAGGGTCCATATGGATTACCACCTTATTGTCGCTATCTCTTATCGACATTGAGTTCTCATCCTAGTGAGCTGCTGCAGCCAAGACAAATATTGGGCATTACACAGATGCGAGAAAACCAGTGGCAAGGGAAAGGCCACTGTCAAATATGGCCTGTATCCATGGATTTTTATTTGGGGCCTTTATCTTTCCCAGAAATCGGGAAGATCAATCTACCTAAGAACGGTGTCCCTGATATTTCCTAAATCAGAGGTTAAGCAGGATTGGGGAAAAACTCCAAGAAATGTGTTCTTCATCTTTTTTCCCCTTTAAAGTGGAGGAAAACATCAAACCTATGTTTTGGGAGTTCGAATGTTACAGAAATCCAAAAATATGAGAGCAGGAGAACTCCGAAAACCCGAACTAAAAAAGTATGAAAGGAAATACTGAAAGAAATCTCTGAAAAAAAATTCCAAAGTCAGGGGTCCCAAAATTCTAAAATTCCTAATTCTCCAAAAACTTGAAATTTGAATTCTCTGAAAATATGCAACTGAAATCTCCAAAAAGTTTTTCCTGAAGTCAGGAAGTTCGAAAGAAATCTCTGAAGCAGCAGTTCTCTGAAATTCTAAAATCTAAATTTTGTGAAAACCCAAAATTGAAATATCTAAAAAGTTTTTCCTAAAGTCAAGAAATCTGAAAGAAATCTCCTAAGTAGCAGTTCTCTGAAATTATGAAATCCAAAAACTTCGAAGATTTTTACCAAAAAGTTCCTCTGAAATAGTTTCCCTCCTTGTGATCTTTTGAAGGAATTCTCCAAAATGAATTTTCTGAAAAGAATCTCTGAATGGTCTCTGGAGGAACTGCAAAAAAGAGGTGTTAAGAAACCAAAATGGATTTTGAGAAATAGGAGGAAGTATGAGGGACTTAGAAAGATCCCCATACTTGAAAACCTGGAGAAACCTCCATAGCAAAACATGCTGAAAAAATAAAGACACTACAAGAACAACAGAGGGAAAACAAAAAATAAAAACAAAAGGGAAAAGGAGGGGGAAAAGACCTAAACCAAAAGAAAATAAAACCAAAATACATACCTTGAAAAGGATGCCAAAAAGTACAAGAGAAAAATGTCAGAGGAAATGTGTCAGGTAAAAATGAAAAGTAAAAAATCCATGTTTATACAAAAATCCCGACATTGATGGTAAAAATACGATCTGTAGGGAGGTAGGTGAGAATTAACGATGCATAAAACCTCTGAAATTCCAAAACCCGAAAGTCTGAAATTCCAAAAAAATTGGGATTTCAGACTTCAGAAAAAAGGGAAGCAAAAAGATGAATTAGCAACTAAAAGTCTGAAACCCGAAAACCCAAAAGTCCAAAAATTCAGACTTTCAGAGTTTTAGAATTTGGAAAAAATCAAGTGAAAATCCTAAAATGATTCAGAGAACTCTGAAAACCTGAAACCTGAAATTCTAAATTTTCAGACTTTCAGAATTTCAGACTTCGGAAGTTCAAGTCGGATTTAAACAAAAAGGGCCAAAAAGTTTCGAAATTCCAAAAACACGATAGTCTAAAAATTTGGACTTTCGGAGTTTTGGACTTAAAAAAATCTCATATGCAATTCTGAAATCTAGCTTAAAAAATCCGAAAGGGAAAAACCCTGAAGTCCAAAAATTGAAAAATTTCAGATTCTTATTTTTAGCAAAATTCATTATGTGAGGATTTCCTAAAAAACATAAGTCTAACATACATCCCTCCTTCGGGTAGGTTAAATGGTTAACATATAGGAGTAGCCTCCAGATTTAGCTCAATAGTATGTTGTGCCAATCTTGGGTTAAAACCCTTTAAATCCTCATAGCTCTAAGCAAAAACATCCAGGAATTTATGGCAAAGATACACGAAATCATACTTTTCATGTTCAGTCCTCATCTTACCAATTTTGAGTGTCTTACCTTCTCCAACAAAAATTGTCTCTTAATATTCCCTTTTGACATGAATGGTTTCTTTTTCCATTCCGAGATGGTCATTTGGATTGAAAATTTAGTCTAGAGTCACTAGCCCTTTAGGCAATTTGTTTGTCTGCAACTGCACTATTTGATCCCTGTATTGTTGTTCCAATTTATCTTGATTTTGGGTTAAGAACTTGGCCTCCTCCTGCAGTAATTTGATGATCTATTGATCACTTTCAAACACTTTCCTGCTTGTGTGATTATCTAGTACAACTGACCTTACAACTACATGGATATGCTGTTATGTTTTGTCTCTCTTAACATTGTCTACCACATCAAAGTTTGCTCCAATTGCTACAAGTTTGTCTACATCTTCATTCTTCTTTCTCAGTATGGCTTTAATGTTTAATGCTTTGAAATATTCCATGAGGTCCCATACCCCATTTTATATCTTTTACAAGATAATTCTTAGCAAGATTCTACCCTCTGACCTGATTCACAACAAGTTCACTATCTCCAAACACCTACAAATTTTTTATACGCTTTTCCATTTCCCAATGCAACCCATGAATCAAAACCTCATACTCTGTTGTATTGTTTGAACAAGTGAATTGGAAGCAAAAATAAGAATATTATTTGACTTTCTTTGGCGAAATAAGATTTGCACCTCATCCAGTACCCTATTTTCTCCTTGAACCATCAAAAATCATCTTCCATACTTCATTATCATCCTTATCTTTCATATTAGTAAGTATGGGGATGAGTGGATTTTCTTCATGCAGACAACAAATTCCTAACTCTGCTTCTTCCATTTCCCTATATGGATCATATCCATGCCTTTTTTGATCCCACTTGTCCAGTGTCAAATTAGGACTGGTCCTAACCTTGGTATTTGATTTATAGTTATCTAAACAATCTTCCAATTCAAATACTACATAATTAGCATTTATTGGGCTTAGCACATGGGGCTCAATGTGAAAGTGCGTAATTAGCTCCATCCTGATAGTAACCTTAGCTCCATACCTTGTCAATCACTGATACATCTTGTAAAACTATGACATATGGGAAATAATGGAGCGTAAGGCTCAACTCTTTGATCACTCCAACTATCCCTATTATTTTCCAGTCTAATTGCATTACTCTCTTCAATACTGGATCATAGTTTAAGCCCGATTTATCTATGATTTTCTTCGGCATTATTGAGTTACTCAGCCCTGAGATGATCATGCAATTTTTCACTAAATTATCTCTAATGATCAATGAGACCTAAAATGGTGGAGGGTTCACATTCTTACCCGAATGACACTTCCCTTATTGCAGAGTGTTAGTAAGAACGCTCTCTTGTTTTTTGGATAGATCTTTAGAAGGAGACCAATTTTCCATAGTTTCTTGTTATAAATATCACTACTCTGGAATTATCAATGATTCCCACATGGAAATGTTGGTTCAACATTTTTATTCTTCATCTGATCTATGATATTGAATGGAGGAAGGTTCTCCATTTAATTTCCCATGACATACATGACCTTTTTCGGTACCTGAATTGACTCCTAGGCCACTACAACTGGTACCATGTGTTGCTTCTATACATTTGGGACTACTACAATAGAGGTTGTAGGCTGGTTTTGTGTACTACGATTTGCGCTTGGTCTGCTAACTCCTTATGGTGTGGGATTGGGCTGAGAAATAACTAGACTAGATGATTTCCCCTCCTCTATGTTCATCCTCTTTGATCACGTGTTACTTGCCACACCCTAGAAAGGAGGTTGATTGATTCCACAAAAGTATTCTTCTTACCAATTGACCAATGTGGTTTTAGTCTGAGGTGCCTCTTGTTAACTTGTTTGCTACTAATTTTCCTCTTGGCTCACCTCTTGAGGCATGCCAATTGTTTGCACCACTAGTGCCTAATTTGACGGATCTTGGAAGTATGTTGTTTAATCATAATAGTAGCCATATGGAGGATACCATTCATATCCATGTGTCATATTTTTCTGGACTAGAACTAGAGCCCTTAGCTTTGATTTTGCATTTAGATTATAAGGCTGAGAAGGTTTGGCAGTAGGAATTTTGTGAGCTCTTGAAGCTTGAGTGAATTTCCCAAAGAAGTGAAAGCCTCATTATTTCTCTAATTTCTAGGGGCTGGTATAGGGTCTATTTCAGGTGTTTGACTTGTAGAGGGGTTTCCCAGTTCTTGATATATGGGCATAGGTGGCCTAGGTGCTAGTTTACTTACTTGAATTAGAACATTCTCAACTCTAATAGCTATGGCATAAGACCCTTGTAAGGTTATCCCTCTCATAGATTGCATCATAACAAATTTATCTGAATTTAAAGCTTTAAGGAAATAGAGGTGTGCACCTTCAGTAGCCGACCTTACAGGAATTGGGATCTAGTCCCATGTTTGCTAAAATTGGAAATTAAAGTATGTTAATTGTTCATTTGGAGCCCTCTTGATCATTGTCAACTACTCCAATAAAGATAGGTTTTCCACCCTTTCTCTAAAATGGTTATAGAGGGCTGTGCATATTTGATCCTAGTCTATAATGGACCCCCCTACTAAGCTCTTGAACCACTACAAGGCCTTTCCTTTGAAAGAGGAAGCCAACAATTTAATTGCAACATCTACTTCATTGATCTCATGAATGGTACATATATTCACAATATCTTAAATATGGTCAATGGTAGTCATGTGGTTCTCCCGCATGAAGTAGTATTATTTAATGTCACAACCAGAATAGGATTTTAGGAATTGAGGGCAAGTGGACCACTTCCCGTGAAGTTGATATAGGGATTCAGTGGTCCTTGCGGTGGTTGTTGATGTGTCATCCTGATTGGTCTGAGAATCCTAGTCAATTGAAGGAAGATTCATTTAGGTGGAGGTGTGGATAATGGTTTGTTTGATGGAGATGGAGACTTTTGTACTCTTCTTCCTCTCATTCCTGTTCCTAGGGATAATTATAAATACTCAAAGACACCTTCTTTTCCTCTGGAATGGGTTTGGATCCTTCTCATGTACTTGGGCCACTAGTAATATTAAAACTCTTTGAAGTCTGACCCTGGGAGTCACCAGATGTGCTATTACAAATCCTCCAAAGCTTGGGGATTCACCAAGATGTACATTCAATCTTGATAAACCTGGAAAAATTCACTTCTGGTCCCATTGGTCTTGCTAAAACTATTATTTCAAAATTACAACACCCCTCATTGTTTGTGATTTGTGTGTGAGGCAATCACTGTAACCTACATAACATGGGATTATCCTATAGTGTGGGACCTTGAAAGTAGGAAAATCCTTCAAAGAAATATGGATTCTTCTCCTAACCAAGTGCCAACTTCTCTAATAGTGCAGAGAATAGAAAACTAAAATAATCCTACCCTAATTCTTTCCAAGGAGATAGGGATATAAGAATGCATAAAATTAAACCTACTCTAAGGGAAGGTGATGCACCAAGAAATGGAGTGAGACAATCTGAGTGAGTAAAAAAATAGGGAGTAAACAAAGTCAGAGAGTGCGAGTAGAAGCACCACAAGCTAAAACAATATTCAGTTCCCTAGATTTATAAAACACAACAAATTAGAGGTCCCGTAAAGGCATAAGCATGCATAATATACTTGTAAACATAATGAAAGGAAAAATATGTAATGAAATACAATATAGGGTGAAAATAACCACAAAACATGAATTGTATTGCTAAAAACATGCACAATCCATTACAATATAGGCACAAGGCACAAATTCTTTACAAAATGCCCAAATTTGAGGCCTTTAGCTCACAATGGCTCTGGAAAAAATTTGACAGAGTTTCTTTGGAAAACAGAATGAATCCCCTCAAAATGAGGAAAATTTTACAATATATAGGTAAGTTGGGTCACCAACCAGCAGGATGCACTAAAGAGGTATGGGCAACCATACAATGTGGTACCTTGCTTACACAGGAAATCATGGGTCTCGTACTTCATTAAATTTGGTTTTTGAGATTTCATTCACCCACAAAACTTTTCCTGGCTTATGACTCGTCCATCCTATAGGTCGTCTAACCATGTTGGATTAGACGATGTCCATCCATATGGGTCGTAAAAACATCTTTGAGAAAACAACTAGTCATCCTAAGTGCTCTCCTCTATGTCAGGGTTGGAAGGCTATCTAACCATGAACCGTATAAAAAATTATTGGTCTGTCCCACCTCAATGTTGTCCAACCTAGGGGTTAGAAGATGTCTAACTTCATGGTTGTACATGATTCTGATCGCTGATCAAGCTGTGAGCCATTGTCTTCGCATTGTGGGCCTTCCATCTTGGGTGGTTGGATGGCTATCTATCTCTACCCATACGACGTGCTATCCAACCAACCAATCCATTTAACCCTATATCGTCCAACCCGAAGGGATTGGATACCGTCCAAATCCTCTGTATGTTGTTGACTCATCTAACCATGAGCTCATCACCACACTACCATAATAGTTATCCAACCAACCCCACTAACTAACCTATTCATCCATCTCAACCAAACAACCTAGCCAACACACCTGTCTGACCAACTTGGTCATACAATGCTCCACCCATCCAACACATGCATCTGATCCTATGTCATCCAACCCTTTCCATACACAACATTACCGACCAACCCCTGGCCATCTAACCTGTTGGACTTTTCCAATTTCACAATGAGCCTGATCAACAACTAGCACATTCGGCATATCTTTCCATCTCGTCGTGATTAAAGACTGAATCGGCTAAGCCAAAACACATGTTATCTTTCACTTCTAACTGGATTTTAATTTGATGTCCGTCTACACGTCCAAGTATCTAAATAGCTAAGTCTATTTATAATGTGTTATCGAGATTAACCCAAGGGGGTGAATTTTGGATATCAAATCATATTGGGGGTGGACAAGAAATACCCCCAAAATCTTTTAAAATGATCCCACACATGTTTAAAACTTTTTGTTTCAAAACAAGGACCAAGTCTTGTTTCATTTAGTAGACATAGGGGCTAAAATCCCCTTTGATTTTGATCCCACCTTCCTTACTAGCATCATTCGATGGGAAGAGACAAAAAAACCTCATACTTATAGAACTGTCAAGGATATATTAAACCATGGACATGCCTTTACTTTGCCACAACTCAAGGATCACAGTGAGGAGGCAAAAACCTCTAAAACTAGGACTAATAATCATATACCCTTCATTTTAATTAATCGTGAAGCTTAGACAAATGGTGAAAACCCCCAACATGAAACCAAGCCTAAACCAAATAATGAATACATCATTATCAAAAAAAATTTATAAACTCTTAGTCACCAATTAACTAATCTAGCTACGTATGTCCATAGAGATATGCATAGAGATACTCACTATGAGAAACCTAAAGTGATGTATACTCAACATCACACTAAAAATTGTAGTGGTGAGGTATAAAAATCAAATCTTACACATATACCTCCCACAAAAATGCGTCGGAATTTTTTTGACCAATAACGGTAGTCTATAAAAGATGCACTTGTTGGTTTATAAGAAAACACTATGGGACACAATAAGAAATATTAGTTTGAAGAACTATGTCCTTATTCCTTTTATTGGGAGATACTACGTACTCCCTTTCAAAAAACATTTAAATGCCCAAAAATTGACAAATATAGGGGTTAAGGTGATACTCACAATCACGTGAAAGACTTCTTCATGGCATGATAAGAAGTTAATTAGAGAAATAATTACATTATTCTCTTATTTCCTCAAAGTTTTGGAGGCCAAGCATTTAAATGGTTCCTCCATCTCTCCAAAGGGTTTACATTTGTTTTTATGGACTTAGATAAAATTTGATTCCATAACTTTTCATTCAATATGGAAAGTGATATTACCATGTTAGACATTTGTAGCGTAAAACAAAGAAATAATTAGAACTTTACTACCTTCTTATAGGGATTTTGGGGGATAGCTATCTGATTCCCTTGCGGCATTATGGAGAAACATCTTATAAGTGTATTTGTAAAAAATATATATCTTGAAATAGCCTTCCATTTGAAAATGCATTGTGTAGGCACATTTGAAGAATTCATCGAAAATTGCAAACAATAGAGAAATATCTATTGGCCAAAAGGGTTTTAAAACCCTTTTAAAGATATAACTATGAATCAAAACCTATCGACAAAACCAATTTATTTAACAAAAACAAACATGTCATAGGTGATGGAATCAATGATTCTAAACATATGCAAGTGGTTAAAATGAACCCACATTGGAAAATCTCAATTGGAATTCTCATAATAGAAATCAAATGCACAAAATAAACTCCATAAAAAACTCCCTATCGTCGATCCTAAAATTACTCGACTCATCCAATATTGTCAATATTCCTACCACCACCCATTTTGTGGATGATGTACCTAAACCTTCATGGTAAAAATACCATGAGATTTAAAAGTATCATCATGTCAAAGATCGTCAAACGGATTGATGTGAAAAAATTCCTTGAATATCTCCTGGATAGAGGATATATTGAACTTGATGCACAAGAACCAAACAAAATAGAAAAAATAAGTTGGGTATTTATAAGGAACCTTTCCCTAAGCATAAACAAGTGGAAAAGAATCTGGATTGAGTTCAATCCTCTAAAAGTGCAAACCAAGTTGTTTCCCAAACATCAAATCCTTTTGATTATCTTATTGGTCATGTCCATCCTATCAATAACCATATCTACACCATCAAAATGAAATCATAGGAGTGTTCCATTATAATGTAACACAATCATCTTATTTTCCCTGAACCCCCTCTTTCCACTCCTTCAAAAATTCATTATGATCTCCTTGAGAAGCTTGAGAAGATAACCACCAAGATCTCTATCCTTGATCTTTGTATCTACTGTTCATAAGAACATCCTCTATAAGACCCTTCAAGAGTCAATATTTCGTACAAACATTAACACTTCACACTTACAATCCTTGGTTGTGTAAATCACCCCATCTGAGAAGATAATTTTTATCCAAAACAAGATTCCAATGAATCATCAAACACATAACCTACCCTTATACATAAAAGTGATTATTACCCAGAAAAATATTAAAATAATATTTTTGGACAATGGGTATGACCTTAATATATGCAATCTGAAGCTTGTAAAATAATCGGGACACACAAATACTAAACTGGATCCTAATATCATCACCATTTTAGACACAAAATAATACACTTGGGTAGATTTCTAGGTTCATAAACACATACTTGCATTCATATGATTCTCTAAGTGAGAAAACTAGTAATTGACTATTTTATTTGACCTTTTTGGTTTGACTTTGGTTTTCCTTCTAGTCTTTCACACCTTAAAGCCTAGTCGACACTTTATGGATTTATATTTCAAGACTTTGGACATAAGCGCCCATCCAAGATGCCAGAACCCATGTACCCTCATCCTTTTGGGTTCTCCTGACCTCTTTACATCTTACTCACCTTTTTTGTGCCTCTTTTATCTTTTAGGAATATTTTTTCTTACGGATCACCATTTTAGTTGACAATTACGAAATTCAACCAAGGGAATCATATAAAGACAAAGCTATGTGATCATAATAAAGGACCAAACTCTAAGCATTTATTATCATCTTCTAAGATTACATCCAAAGGCATTATATGAGCATTAAAGGTATCCATCTAGCTTCATTCAAGGGACAAGGGACTGCCTTTTTTGCATACATGCATAGGAAGAGGCATTCATTTTTCCACACACACATCTATTTACATTTCTACATATAGTTATTTCTCATTATCAGGTGTATCTTGCACAAGAGATTCCTAGGGCACAATTTCTACACACACTTCACAAGAACTACATGGAGTCTGAGATGTAGTGCAATGCTCAGTCATAAGTTTACTTTTTTAGGTGACCATCGAGGTTAGCATGACTCCCCATTTGCATCTTTTTCATTTTAGGATTTGATGTGTTTTGGTTTTTTACAGGATATCATTTATTTTTTAGGCTATAGGAAAATTTTGTGATCATCTAGCGACATACAGGTGACCAACAACGAAGGTTAGAGACCACTTGACAACACAATAAAATTTAGTTTCCGATGTCCTACATAGTTGCAGGCACCCAACAAAGGTATTTGGTCCTTAGAAACCCTCACCCTAGTCCAAGCACCCTACTCTAGGATCATATGGAAATTACATAATTTTTTGAGTACAGTTACAACAATATCCTCCTTTGTTTCATTATTTTTCCAGCTAAGAACAATTTGGGATTTATTGTGAAATCAACCAAGTGTTTTATTCTCTCTCTTGAACTTAGGGTTTCAATTTTCATTATCTTATTTCTTGCATTGAATATGTGCTTTAGTTCTTATTTATCATATGTCACTCTAAAATATTTAGGGTTTAACATAAATTCTATTTTTGTTAAATCATTTGGTGAACCCATCACTCAAATATAACCTTGATTCTAGGTATTTTGTCATCTTTTCATCATGGCTCAATCTTGAGGACCCTTTACTAAATCCCATCTTCAAGATATCAATGATCATCTTGTGGAAAATCCACAATATCTTGATCTACTCTTATTCACTACTCGTGAGGAGGCCACAAATCTACCTGAGATTAGTGTCCTTACTTCCACTACCACCTCCATTTCTATTTATACTCAGCCTCTTAATCCTATCCTTCCACTAAAATATATTTTTCCTGTATATGTTCCTAATCCCACCAATCACTTCACTCCACCTCTTGTCTATCACATGTGATAATTCTCTTCCACCTGTACTCAATACCTCCAAGTTTAAATCTGAAAACTTCAGTAGGATACTTCTTATGCATCTCCATCTCTTGACTCCACTCTACTCCTTCACACTCCTTTTTCACCCATCATTTCCACCTGTGCACTTCCTTCAAATTTTGTCACACCTAAGTTTCCCACCTTCAATGGGAATGGTGACCCTCAAGAGCATCTCTAAGCATCTCATGTGGCATGTCTAGATTATGTGGATGATCATACTTTACTTAAAAATCTCTTTCCTATAATCCTCCAAGACTATGTTATGCGTTGGTTTTATGATCTACTTGTTCATTCGGTAACATCACATACACATTTGGCCTATTTTTTCTCGCTCATTTTTCAATCAATATTGGTTCTAAGATATCCTATGCTCAAATTTCACAAATCAAACAAGGATCTAATTAGCATATAGTAAATTGTTTTTTATGATACAAGAACAACCTAGCTAGGATGAATAATGTGCTCGCTAACTCGGAACTTCAAGATATATTTTTCCAAAGTCTCTTACCACCTTTACAAAAGAGTTTCATATTTTAGACATCTCCTTCATTTGATCAATTGTGTCATACGCTTAAATTACGTGAAGGAAAACTCATCTCTATGGGAAAAATCAAGTACCATGATCACGCTTGATCATATTCTAATCAGTTTCAAATCAAGTAAAATTTTAATCCATCTACTAAGCCTACTAAATAAAAATATACTATCAACGTTGTCTCTAGTCCTAAAAAGCTTCAATGGAAGTCTCTAAAGCAAACACTAGCAAAAGTTCCCTATGCTTTGCATATTCTATTTCCACAACTTATTGAGAGAAATATTATTACGCTTCCCCCTCCACTTAATCTGGATCCATCTTTCCCTAAAGGCCACAATTATAATGAAAAATTACAATGTGACTATCATCAATGCATTGGGAATTCTACCGATTGATGTTTCAAACTCTGACATCTCATTCAAGAACTTATCGATAACAATGCAATCAAGACTCTTGAGCCTTTTTTATCTCTGTCGGTTAATGAAAATAAAAATATTAAAATCTTTAATAATCCTCTTCCTAAACATGATAAGAAAATGGCTAAATATATTTCCAATCATACATATCATGTAGTGCCTCCTCCTTCATCGGGGGCTCCTGATTTCCTATTTGCTCATGTTGATGCATCTCCACCATTCATTACATTCTATGATCACAATTATCATACTACATTCTCTTCTGATATATTACATACAAAGGCTTCTATTTTATCTCATGTCATCAATAATATAATGATCAATCCATCAATTTTTATGGTTGTGTGCTCCATTGCACTTCTTGTCGCTATCAACTATGCACTCTCTCATATTTTGTATCTAGTTCCCAAATCTTATGGTTACGTCAAGATTCTAGTTATAGTTGGCCCTCTTACTATGTTTCTGCCAGTTGTTGTGGCACCTTTAATCAAAGGGTGTGACATGATTTTAGATCTTCCTTGGCTCCGTTCTTCTCAAGCTATCCTTTTCATGAATCAATTATGTCTAAATTTAATTCACAACAAGTAAGGTGTCACCGTCAAGGGTGTTATGCCATTCACACCATGGCCAAGGCCTCCTCTTGAGGTTGTCACTACACTAACTAAAGCATCTAGGTCCCCTGGACCTCTCAAATCAAAGGCACAATATGATCATATCTCTCCTACTTATATACAACCTACTTGGTCTCATCAGTCCACTAGTCCATCCCATCATCCTAGGTCTACTTCTTGGACATCTCCTTTACATAACTGTACATTACCTCCTTGCTTTCCTTAACATAGGTGAACATCACCTCCTTAGTATCCTTCACATAGGTGCACATAACCTCCTTGGTTTCCTTCACATAGGTGTTAATCACCTCCTAGGTCTCATGCACATAGGTCTTATCCACCGATACTCATTTTTCTCATACATCAAAAATCTCATAGCATGGACACACACATCTATCTCCACAAGCATCGGGTGGAGGACCCTTTTCCTTCATTGTTGTGATAGCTTACTCATCATTGTACACTTGGGGGAATCATGCTTACTCCCCCTTTTTATAGGTCTCAGGTATCTTTCATTTATACTATTACAGTCTGTTCTTCACGAGTATTCTTTCTCATTCATTGTACACACATTAATACACATAAAAGGTATTGACATTACCCTATGATGCACTCTTTTCCTAAGGTTCACACTTGACTGTTGAGGTCATACTACATCAATGAACCTCACACATTACACATTTCATGCTTTGTACTTCATGATGCATATTTCTAGAATTTTCTTCTCATACATCCTATTCTACAATCTACTCTTTATGCTTTATGATCTATCTTTCTGAACACACAAGTTCAAACTATTTCCTAATGACGCACTCTTGTTATATGGTTCATTCTTGATTGTCAAGGGGTATTTTTATAAACGAACCTCATATCATACATACTCATACACATTCACTCAGGGGGCATGCTACTCCTATCACATTCACATTACATACCATTCTAACTTATTCATTCACAACATACAAGATATATTGGTTGTACATACTCTTTCTTACTTATGCTTATGTGTACACTTTGTTTCACATGCTAGAAAATACTTTTTATATCATTATATTTTCTATATACACATGTTTTTTACTTGTTTTCTAGTTATGAATGTAAAATTTATAGAGATCTTTACATAAAACATGGATGCTTGGCATTGTACCTCTTAACAGTCCCACCGAGGATCCTGGGGAAATCTAATTTCATACACACTACAAGTATTATTATTTAATTTTATACTACTTCCTATTCTTTCTAGAACACTACTCTATCGATACATACACATTTTGAAATACTTCTTATTTTTATACCATGCTAATGGGTGCTTTATGTGCAACATTTACTTTACAGGAACTATTTTCCACCATGGTTGTTTGATATTTTTCTTGTTACTATTTTCCATTATCTTCCATTATATGCCATTATTTGTGGTATTTTCCCTATTCCTCTCTTGATTCATTTCTTGTATAATTTTAGCCACTTCAGCCGTGATTGTCTTGTGACATTGTTATTGATGTCCCATGTCTGAAACCCAATTTTTGTTGTTTACATTGTCTGCACTATCGATTATTTCCATTGTCTTTTATAGCATGCTTGTCACTTTTTCTACTAAAAACATATTTATAGACACTTTGCTTACATGTGCCTTGGTTTCTACCATGCACATTCCCTCCCCCTTTAGGGAATCATTTTCAAATCAACATATGGTCCTCTCCTTTAAGTGACATCCTCCTAATGACATCGTCTGCACCCCAAATGAGGGGAGACATACATTGGGTGAATCAGTCACCTCATACAACATCTCAGAGCTTACGTATAGGCCTGCACATTATAGGAACAAAATAGGGTTATAATTATAGAAATGGCCCAAAATATGACTTGGGTCATTAGTTTAGCACAGACACCAGCATCCAGATATAGACACTAACACTTGAGTGAACTTGGCCTTTCTTGGGATCCTATGACGAGGGGGAATTTATAGTCACTTTATCATATCAACACAGTTTTTAGCAGTTTACAAATTAGTTTGCATAGTATAGAATAGTCCTCCAACAATCAAGATATATTCTATATTTTTTTCCTTGGATAGAACTAGATCAAACTGAAATAACATAAAAAAAAGTGGGATCACACCATCTGCAGTGATGCATAAATTGAGGAAACAGTCAAGGATGGATAATAACAATAGACCTTTCTCCCAAACACTCTTCTGCCATGGCGTGAGATCACCTAGAAAACTCACACTTAACATGAGATTGGCAAAAAACCTCTCTCTTAGCATGATATCACCAAAAAAATTGGTCTTCTACAATAGTTCAGGACATTTTTATATCCCTTTCACTCATCATGGATTAGGTGCACACATTACTTTTACTACTTTTTTACATTTTTACATACTTTTACAGAGTTCTCATATCACATGAATTTGACTACTCTTTTTCTCTTCTTATTGCAAATCTGTCCTTATGAGACGTAGCAGTCATAATCATAACAAATCAATTGAAACAATGACAACAAGTAAAACATTGCACAACACATACGCTTCACCCCTAGGGTCACTTCCTCTTTCTTATCTTCCATGCTTCATTTTTACCACTTCTCACTTTCACATGTCTCCTCGGCATGCCTTTTCCATCAATCTACATGATTATCAAGTACACATCTATTATCTACTTTATGTTATCAATTATTCACTCAACAACATAAAGTGAGGGAAAATGTAGACACCAAATCATGCACTTGGATACATTTCTAGGTCCATAAAAACATACTTACATTCATATGATTCCTAAGCAAGAAAACTAGTAATTGACTACTTCCTTTTGACTTTTTGCTTTGTCTTTGGTTTTCCTTTTGTTATTTCACACCCTACAACTCAGTCGATACTTTATGTCTTTATATTTCATGACTTTTGACACCAGTGCCCATCCAAGACACCAGCACCTAGGTGCCCTCATTCTTCTGGGTGCCCCTACCTCTGTGTATCTTACTCACCTCTTTTGGGCCTCTTTTATGTTTGAATTTTTTTCTTGTGGTTCAACCTTTTAGTTATCAATTACAAAATTCAACAAAGGGAATCATATAAATACAAAGCTATATGATCATAATAAAGGACAAACCTCTAAGCATATATTATCATCACCTACGGTTGTATCCAAAGGCATTCTAAGAGCATCAAAGGAATCCATATAGCTTCATTAAAGGGATAAGGGACTACATTTTATACATACACACATAGGAGGGGGAGTTCATTTTTCCATACACACATCTAGTTATTTCTCGTTATCAAGTGCATCTTGCCCAATAGATTCCTAGGGCACAATTTCTACACACACTTCACAATAACTACATGGAGTCTAAGATGTAGTGGAGTGCTCATTCATAAGTTCACTCTATCAGCTGACCATTGAGATCAGTATGAATCCTATTTTACATCATTAATTTTTAGGATTTGATGTGTTTTGGGGTTTCTCAAGAGATAATTTATTTTGTAGGTTACAAAAAAATTCTACAATCATCTAGTGAGATACAAGTTACCATCAATGAAGGTTAACGACCACCTGACGACACAATAAAATTTATTTTTCAAGGTCTTGCATAGTCACATGCACCCACCAGAGGTCTATGGAATCTAGGCACCCTCACCCTATTTTAGGCGCCCTAATCCAGGCTCATTCAAAAATTGTAAACTTTTCTAAGTGTGTTTGAGACAGCATCCTCGTCTAGTTCATTTCCATCCCATAACAATTCAGGATTTACTGTGAAATCTATAGACACCTATAATTATGCCCAAGCAATTTAAATACTTAAATTGTGCTAATTATCCTCTTTCTCGCAAATTGATGGCATATTGTCAAAAGCGCTCATATTGCCTCTTATTTTCATTAATTAATTACAATACTCTAATTGATTAAGTTTCCTATCTAGCTAACGACCTAATTAACGACCTTCCATTAATTATTTACCCCATCTATCCAGACTAATTAATTATTATTAATTAATTAGCCTTCCACTTCATTTAACTAATAAATCAATATTTAATTGATTTAATCCCCTCATAATGGCCTAAATTGTATTAATAGTCCTCTAAGTGGCTTCTATAAGCTTACACCTTCCTATTAGTTAATCACCTTTGATTAATTAAAACACCCCCCAAATCCCATGACTTTCTAAGCATAAAGTAAACCCTTCTAAAGTAAGGTTACCTTTAATAAAGCAACCTTATCTATTCCTTATCATGTTTTACCTTTATCCCACATGCAAAGGGATGAAGTATTTCCTTTATCCATTGGGCTATATAAACAACCCTCCCTCTGCTTCTACACTTACACCTAAATCTCTCAAGAGACAAAAGAAAGCACATAGTTTCATACTAATAGCTTTTTGTCATTCTTAAGCCCTCCATCCTCCATTCTTGAAGAGCTAAGCCTCACACCAAAGCATCCATTAAAGGATCAAAGAAAGCAATATAATTGGATTGCCATTTGGACTATTTATGTCCATTTTAAATGTTTAATTAGGAAATTAAGGGGAATAGAGTTCATCAATTTACATTGTGTTTTGATTATATCCAAATTTATTAATGTTAAGGGTGTGAATTGCTCATTTCTTCATCATGATGGTGCATATTTCCCATTTTTAACTAGGTTAGAAAGCTATTTTTAGGTGGTAGCTTTCTTGATTTAAGTTCAGTTAAAATTGTAGAAACACTTGCACACATTTGGCACGCCTAGTGGGACCCTTAGTCCCATGGAATTTTAGTTTAAGTTTCATTGTTTTAGCTAACTTTTGATATGCACATGTAGTACTTAATGTCCATTTTTAGAATTTTTTGCTCATTTGATATGTGTAACTTCATGTTCATAACCTTAATTTTAATTGGTTATTTCCATTCTTAAGCTAACTTGTCAAAAATTGAGATATTATAAGTTTTCTTGTGTTTGATGTCATATTTTGGTTGCAGGTATGGCACAGGCATGATTTTAGGGGTGCAGGCATGGTTATCGTAGTGCAGGAAAGGTTTTCGTGGCACACACGTCTCTCTAGTGGCGTAGGTGCACTAGTCTGGCGCACACATGTTTTTAGGGGCACAAGCACGATTTTCGTGGCACAGACATGGTTTTTGTGGCGCACACATCTCTCTGGTGGCATAAGCACACTAGTAAAACCTATTACTCTAATTTCCAACCCCTAGTGCATACACGCTAACTCGGGCGCACACACCCTAACCAGTGCATAGGTGTACTAACCTAGGCATAGACGTCATTTCGTACTGTACCTTCACTGCATTTTGAAACCTATTAGATCAGCACACACGCCCTAACCAGGGCATACATGTTTTAGTGGCAAAGGAACATTTTTCTAGTAACAGAGTCGTTCTTTCTATTTTTTTATCTATTTTTCTTGGGAGTGGTGTATACATTGTTTTTGTGGTGCACATATCTCTCTGGTGGCACAGGCGCACTTGTAAAACCTGTTACTCTATTTTCTGACCCCTTGCACATGCATGCTAATCTGGGCGCACACACCCTAACTAGCGCGTAGGTGCACTAACTTGGGCACAGACGTTGTTTCGTAATGTACCTTCACTGCATTCTGAAACCTGTCTGATTGGTGCACATGCCCTAACCAGGGCATACATGTTGTTTTAGTGGTGCAGGCACATTTTTCTGGTAACGCAGTCGTTCTTTTTGTATTTTTGTCTATTTTTATCAGGAGTGGTGCATACACTATTTTTGTGGCACACACGCCTCTCTGGTGGCACAGCCGCTTGATAAATCAAAAAAGCCACAGAATGGTGCATGCACTGTTTCCGTGGCACATACACTCTTTTCATGGCGCACACTCCTCTCAGGTGGCGCAGGCATATGGTAAGTCAAAATTACATAGATTGGCACACACATATTTTTTTTGGTGCACACGCATAAAAGGGGGCGCAGGTATATCTGTTTAATACGGTTTTTTTGTTACAACTTTTTAGTGCTCCTTGTTTTGATCATAACTTTTGACTCGTTAACCCATTTTCAAAGTTTGAATAAGCATTGGAAAGATAACAGAGTGTACTTTGTGAGGGAAATTCTAAAAGTTAGATACCTTTGGTATACTATATTCTATAAAAAAACTCCCAAAATTCTCCGAAGACCTCCAAAAATGCAAATTACTAAAAAATTGCTAAACAAGTGCAAAAAAATGGATTTCTAGAATTTTTCAATTTTCTTGGTTTTCTAATTCTTGCAGGTTTTATCTAATCACGTACTCAATTTTACAGGATATTTTTACATGCTTTTACTTGATTAAATAAACTTTACATGTTTACTTATAGGAATTAGATTGCGTATGCTTTTCCCTCACGTCTCTTGGGGCAATATTGGGAATCACAAACTGATTCTTAAGTCCTTTTTGATGCTTTGAGGTTTTTAGGAATATTTGAGTTTGAATTGGTTAACTTTGTGTATTTGAATTAAAGTGTTTTTCCATTTGATATCTTTTTGGATTTTGGAAACATCACGTATGCTCTTCTCTTGCGTCCTTGGATGATCTGGAGAATTAGAAATGGTGTTTTCTCTTTTGATGAAAAAACTACTAAAAATTGTCATACAGGACTAGAACACCATCGCTTGTCAAAGAATGGAGGAATAAAAAACAAAACACAAAACCCTCTAATACACGTGTTTCTTGCAGGTTGTTAAACGGTGTTCAAGCAAACCACACCTAATTAAAAAATATAAAACGAACGAACATATTCAAAACACTATATTGCAGGTTTTGGAAAAGGGTACATCCCTCTTTGCTCAAGTGGAACATAATCCTATTTGGCATAACGCCTTAAGACTACAACAATGGGGGGTGGTTCCAGGAACCCCAAAGTAGTCCATGCAAGAGGGAACCTTGTGGACAAAACCAGAAGTACTCCGCACTACCTATCTTGAATAGTAATTCCTTTGCGAGATAGCAGTTACAAGTTGTCCCTACACGACCCTTTTGAGTACACAATTGGATGCATCTGACTGCCCACTATGCTTGAAGGGGGAAAAGTTGAGATACTCCCAAACTAGTCAGTGTGAATTTTTGGGTAAATCATCCCACTTGTGGATAATCTTTATAACACCTAGGATAAGATAACCACCTAGGAAGATATACTTTGGCTAGGAGCCCACTTTGACCATTCTAAAACAATGTTGAGTTGTGAACCATATTTTTATTGCAAAACATGTGACGCGTTACTTTTTCTTAGTTCTTTAATTGCCTTAGGTTGAGGTGAAACTCTTCCAAAGTGAAGCCAACATTTTTCACCCCTTTTTTGGTTTACTTCCTTCACATTCTTTTAAAACTTTGTTGATCGAAAGGAAGGGTGACTACCTCTGTGTTACCAATCGATTGCTTCTGCCACTTTTTTGTCCGTTTACACCCATCCATGTTTGCGACTGGGTTAGTTAAACGTCTACAGTGTGTGGAGACGTATTTATATCATTGGTAGCCTTTGTGATCTTGATACGCACGTCAAGATCATCATCGTAGTTCAGATTAATTCATCATTTGATCTCCTTTTGACGTGTTACCTTGTTTGCATTGTCTCGACATAATTAAGATACTTATGTCATGTTTCTCGTAAACATGATCTAAGTTTCCACATTGTGGCATTATGCTACCCATGTTTTAACACAGCCTTAGTATACTTTGACTTAGTTTGATTTCAAACATTGTCCTAAATCTTGAAAGGTGTCACTTACTTTGTTTGCATCGTTTCGATACAACTTTGACACTAATATCTCACTTCTCCGTGAAACTTGATAGACGTGTCCAATTGGTGTGGTTACCTGGCTTACATTTGTAAACCCCACCCTTTAACATTTAGGTCTTGTTGGTTATTGAACTTGTCGTGGTATCCTTTGATTGGGAGTCACATCTAGCCTTTGTTAATATTTATGCCTTGTTCATTTCGAGCTTGATGTAAATATTTACATTGTGTTGATCATATTTGCATCGAATTATCATTTTACACGCACATTTTACATAGGGAGTAGTTCCTTGTTGATTGGATTTGTGTTTCACACTTGCATGATTGTTCCTTGTGATTATTCATCTAGATAAATCATTTTCTAGGACAATCCCTTTTGATCTCATTGAGATTGCATCATCATGATGTCTATTTTCCTTAGACCTTCAAAAAATCACGCACGCATCTCCATACTTACACAATGTCTAGTTGGTTGTCCTTATGCTACCAAAATCGACATGTCACTTCCTTACCTTTGAATGAGTTCCATCACACTATCTAGATCTAGATATTTGTGCTTAAAACAACGCCAAAAATGACTAACTATCGCGCAGTTCCCCATACTTGCAAAAATATGGAACCTAGGTTTAGCAATTCAAATAAAAATATTCCCATTACAACTAAACCTCGTTTGGTTCTTCATGCTAGAGAGCCAACATGGGTACCCTGTTCCCCACCTTCAGCTCATAGTTGGTGGTATGGTTTGGATGCTTCTAATCCAAATTATTATTCGGGTTCCCCCCACTCTTCTTCTGATTCTAATCCAAACATTTCCTCTTCTTCTGAGGATTTCAATCCAAATATTTCTTCTGACTCTTCTAATGATTCAGATCCAAACTACTATTCGGATTCATCTAATTCAACTCCTAAGTCATCTAATGCAACACCTATGTCATGGTACTCCCTATCTTCACAGGAACCTCTTCATCATACATTTAATGTGACTCCTATGTCGCGGTCCTCCCTTTCTTCGCAGGACCCCTTTTATCAGTCGCCTCAACAACATCTTCTTCCTTTGAAGATATGCATGACTCCAAATCCATCAAGAAAACATCTAATACAATTCTAGAATTGCGGTCCTCTCTTTCTTTGCAGGACCCTTGTTATAATTCATCTGATGTGATTATTGAATCATGGTCCTCCCCTTCTTCGCAGGAACTTCTTCATCAATCACCCCTAATAAATCTTCCTTCTTTGAAGATTCATGTGACTCAAAGTCCTTCAATTCAATCATCTAAATCGACCCATGCATTGCAATCTATAGACTTTGGACTTAATCCTACTAGTTTACAAATGATATACCATCATATAGGTAGGTCCACACCACCTTCTTCTACTCCTGATACATCTAGCCACACATCTTCTTCGTCTCTCACGTCATCTCTTCTATTAAACATCATCAAACATCTTCTAAGTCTTCCACACCAAGTGAACCTCTTTCTTCTAATCAACCCCTGGTGGTCGATCAAAAACTCATACTGATTGACCTATTTCAGAATGAAGACACAATCAGGGCATTTATAGGGGCACATGAAGATATTCCTTTAGAAGATTATGAGAAAGGATTCTCTTTAGACTTCGATGTGCCCACATATTCTGAGAAAAATGTTAATTCCTTTTATCAAGAAACAGAGGAAGAGCCTCAAATCATGTAACTTGATCCTCCTCTTATTCTTCCATCTTCACATTCTTCATTAAGTGAGGAAACTCCCAGGTCTTACATTGATCCATGGCCTATCTTCTCATCACCCAATCACTCCTTGTCTATCATAATTCCTCAATCACAATCTCTTATGGGGTCAACTCCAAGTATCCCTTGATCTTCATCTAGGTGTGGGTCACCTTCTAGTAGCCCTTCCTCTGCTATTTGTGGGAAATTTTTTAGTAGCCCACTATCCTCTATTCTCAGGGCATGTCCAACTAGCCCCTTGTCTTCTAGGTATGGATCACCCTCGAGTAGTCCATCATCCTCTATTCTTTGGCCACATCCTGCTATCCCATTATCTTACATCTATGGGTCACGTCCTAGTATCCCTTCTTCTTCTATTCTTGGGCCATATCTTGGAATCCCTTCATCATCTTCTATCAGTAGCTCACCTCTCAGTAGCCCCTCCTCTTTAATTCTTGGACCATATCCATTTCATCTATCACATATTTCTTCTATCAATGGTTGTGGCAAGCCTAAGGTCATTTATCACATTAGTTATAAACATCCACATTCACTTTCTTCTCCTTCTCAGGATCAAACAAGTCACGCGTTAGCTTATAAGAAACCCAAACAATTTCTTATTCAAGCTCAAGTCAAAACTTATAAGAGCTCAAAATCCCCCAACAACTTGAATAATCTCAAAGTTGTAAATCAAGCACGATTCAAGAATGCACATCAACATAACCATCAAGTATGGTGCAAAGTGCATAAACCTCTAGATAGGGAACTCAAGCTCTCGCATATGAAATCCATGTTTCAGAACAAATCATAGTCATTTATTGAGTGTGAACTCACCTCAATCATCAAGATCGGGGATAATATCACTCTCGATAAACAAACGTGCCTAGTCTCCCTTATTAAGGAAGTCGCAAACATTATTGTTGGATCTTACCACATAGAGTGACTTTGTTAGTCCCAACCTCTTAAAACTGTCAAAAATCTAAAAAAAAAAAAAAAAAATTCAAAAATACAAAAAATATTGAGAAAACACAACAAAAATCAAAGGTACAAAGATCAAACATTGCAATCAAGTGTTGCGTACACATGGATATTTATTTCTTCCCTTCCTTGCTATTCTTCTGCAAGTCTTCCTGCCATTTTCATCCCTTCGGTGATATTTTAGTTAGGTTATTTGCATGCATTTTGTGACATTTATCTCTATCTCTATGGTATTTGTTTGACCCTTGTCTTTTATCACCTTGGTAAATTAAAGAACGACTAACCTCTTAGAGATCATATCACAATCAACATATTATAAACTTGTTGTGAAGAAATTTTGGACATATTTGTTGACACTAGCCAATGTTGTCATCACATTCACTTCCACATCCTTCCGTCAAGCCATCTCTGGTTCTTAACCCTTTGTCAAACAAGAGAGCTGAAATAAGTTTTTAGAAAGCAAAAGAATCAAAATCAATCAAAAATCAAAATCAAAAGCTAAAATCAAAAGCACATTGATATATAACTCTCTCTTGGGGTATTTCCAATTATTTGTATCAGGGCAATGGATGTTTGACTGGCAGTAGAGAAATGTTGCAATTAGAATCAAATACATCTTCGTTGGGGCTATGGACTCCTAGTTGGCAATGGAGTAATGTACAACTATCCTTTCACCATCCATTCACAAAATCACCCTTCACAATAAATCATTCCTACACATTGGCTAGGGTATCTTCACTTGTTTTCTATTAAATATTCACTTCAAAAGGTAATAAAATCCATGCACACACACTGGATCTCTATGAGTAAATAGGATTAGTATGTTACCAAGTGTCTTTTTTGGACCTTGTTCAGACTCTTACTCTAGTCCATATCTCGTCTCATGATTTATGCCTTTGGCTAATCACTTCTTTGTCGTGAGGCTTCTAAGCTACATTCATATCATTCACATCATTCTTCTACTTTGTTCAGAATATCCATGTGTATAAGATTAAGTTTTCTTTGGGAAACTTTGTCCCCTTCCACAAAAACAATCTTCTCCTTCCTTTCTATCATGTTTTTTTAGGCCAACTTACGTTGGGGGCATCCTTGCTTCTTCCCAACACTTCATTGGTTTACGTTCACCATAATGGCCTTAGGTCGCACTTCTACTTGTGAAGAGTTTTCCTTTGAATATTCCCACCTAATCGCTAGGGAATTTTTTCATCTTCACCTTTCTGGTATGCATGTGGCCTTATGCCCTTGTACATCCCATCTATCACTAAGGGCATCCACACTTACTTGTCTTCATGTACATAGTTTCATAAAACTGTCAAAATCAACCAAAACATTCAACTATGTTAGAAAAATCATAAAAAACATTCAAATATGTTTAAGAAAACTTCTAAAAATTGAAAATCATCCTACAAAATGTCACTCTTTGGTTCTCACTTGTTCATGTGTGCGACTTGCGGATAATCTTGATCTACCTCCATCAACAAAAGCTAGGCTCCTTAATTCATTTGTACTCTGGGGCACAACAAGTTACCTGGTACTATTTTGTAGTGTACATTGCTTTTTCATTGGACCGAAGTGCCCTCTGTTTTCCCCTCACATGTAACCTTTCTTGGGGCACCATCATCAACCCTTGTCATTTATTTACACAGGTCGTAACTAAAGCTCGATAATAAAAATATTATATTATGTTTCTCTGTTAGTTTAACTTGTTTACTTTCTTTTATTGCATTGCATTTTGTATGTTGCATGGAGTTGGTGTTTTCAGCAATGGATAATTGTTCATAGTATGACTTTTCATGTCATTCTACTTTTGTCGTATGCTTGTATTTTTCATAAGGACCAATGACGTAGCTCCTATGGTAGTATGATGACATCAAAATTGTTCCAATAAAAAACAGCTAGAGGCTAAGCTCTTCTCTCCCCTCATCCATATTTCTTCTACATCACTTTCCTTTCACCCCTAATCTTCCCTCTCATCGGGGCATCCTGCCCCTTCCCCATTCTTCTGCCTCTCTCACATCTTTTTTATCGATGATTGACTTCTTTCATCACCCCATTGACACTCGAGGGGGCATCTCTCTCTCCTACTAATTTTTCTTCTATCCTTTCAAAATTTTCTTCCATCTACTATCTTTAAAGTGGCATCACTTACACCACCCCAAAGAGGGGAAAATGTAGACACCTATAATTATGCCCAAGCAATTTAAATACTTAAATTTCACTAATCATCCCCTTTCTCACAAATTGATGACATATTGTCAAAAGCACTCATATTCCCTCTTATTGTCGTTAATTAATTACAATACACTAATTGATTAAGTTGCCTATCTAGCTAACAACCTAATTAACGACCTTTCATTAATTATTTACCCCATCTATCCAGACTAATTAATTATTATTAATTAATTTTCCTTCCACTTCATTTAACTAATAAATCAATATTTAATTGATTTAATCTCCTCCTAATGGCCTAAATTGTATTAATATTCCTCTAATTGGATTCTATAAACTTACACCTACCTAGTAGTTAATCACCTTTGATTAATTAAAACACCCCCCAACTCCCATGAATTTCTAAGTATAAATTAAACCCTTCTAACATAAGGTTACCTTTAATAAAGAAACCTTATCCATTCCTAATCATGTTTTACCTTTATCCCACATGCAAAGGGATGAAGTATTTTCTTTATCCATTGGGCTATATAAAAAACCCTCCCTCTACTTATACACTTACACCTAAATCTCTCAAGAGACAAAAGAAAGCACATAGTTTCATACTAATAGCCTTTTTTCATTCTTGAGACCTCCATCCTCCATTCTTGAAGAGCTAAGCCTCACACCCAAGCATCCATTAAAGGATCAAAGAAAGAAATATAATTTCATTGTCATTTGGACTATTTAGGTCCATTTTAAATGTTTACTTAGGCAATTAAGGGGAATAGAGTTCATCAATTTACATTTTGTTTTGATTATATTCAAAGTTATTAATGTTAAGGGTAGGACTTGCTCATTTCTTCATCATGATGGTGCATATTTCCCATTTTTAACTAGGTTAGGAAGCTATTTTTAGGTGGTAGATTTCTTGCTTTAAGTTCGGTTGAAATTGTAGAAACACTTGCATATAAAATCAACTAAGTCTTATATTCCCTCTATTTCACTTAGGGTTTCAATCAGGGTTCATTTTAAGACCCCGTCCAAAAAAATATTAAATAATGGGCGTTGAATCTCGAAAATTGAATTTTTAAAAAAATGGAGAATATCCAAAAAAATGATTCACAGAAAAGGTGATTTGACATGCCAAATTTTTATACATTTTTACAAAGTTGGATGGTTGCTAAGAGATCATCTATATAGCATCATACTATCTGATTTGGATGACCGTTTATATAGAATCAAGTGTCCTTAGTTAGACGATCATCTATGTATAATTAGACATATTGGGTTAGACAACCGTCTATGTAGCATCAGATGGTCTGAGTTGGATGACTGTCCATGTAGAATCAGATGGATTGGGTTAGATGGTTGTCTATGTAGCATTAAACGGCCTAGGTTGGATGTATTTCTATGTATAATTAGATGGATTGGGTTGGACTGTGAAGTTTCACAAGCTCATCCTTTTATTTGGGTCTCATTTATGTATAGACATTCACCTCTATATATGAATGTATCTTAGTTGGTTGTCTCTTTAGAAATAGACGATCGTCTCCCCTATAAAAATGCATACCTTGGTGAATATGATTGTAATTTGATTCGAAACGTTGGTGAAATACATGCATCAGTTCATTTTAAAGTGTAAATAGTAGGTGAACTGACTCATACAAGTGACTTATCAGCTGAAATTTTAGGCAAACTAGGCAGCATCCGACTACTAAAAATTCACCTTTTCCAATTTCCAAAACCCCTAATATTCACGAGTTTATGAAGAATTTACCACTAAAATTTTCCCTTCTTTCAATTTTCATTAGCTTATTCCTTGCATCAAATATGTTCTTTATCTCTTATTTAACATATGTGACTCTTAAATATTTAGGGTTTATTATAAATTCTATTTTTGTTAAATCAACCATTAATGCCTAGTATAATGGAGAAGGATAATTAGCAGGAACAATCACCCTACCCAAGGAAGTTGTCCCTATCATGCATGCCACAAGGTTCCATTTCATTGAATTGGAACTTCCTTATAACATTCTCCTCAGTCACCCATGGATTGATTCCATGTAGGTTATTCCCTCCATATTCCATCAGTGTATCAAATTATACCATCAAGGACAAGAAATTACAATTCTTAGTGATCTGTAACCCTTTGCTGACTGCAGAGCATTGGTTGGTTATTAGCAGGTAGCTTACAAATGTTCTTCCACAGAGTTTTCCATTGAACTAAAATTAGAGGCCCTCACCTCTCATGTCAACCCTAATACACTTCATCCTCACGTAAGTGATGGTTCCACCTTCATTCCACATTTCTTACATGGGAATCAAAGTTTAAAATCCTTCATACTAGCTACAGAGAGTACAACCTCTAACGGGCCCTCCTTGTATCAAAATTTCCTCTACCCAAGATGTGTGGTAGGCCTGACTTTCAGCCACAAGAAGGTAAACGAATGTGGGGGACACTAAATTGGGTAACCAATTTTAGGTGTCTACATTTTGCCCCTTTTTGTCGAGTAACTTTCAATAAGCAAAGTTACAAGACAAAAACAAGGGGTTGGGAGAAAGGAAGAAAAAGTGATGATGTGATCCCCCTCAAACTAGGGATGGGATGGGTCCCAAAAGAACAACCAATCCCAAGTTTGAAAAAGGTAGATGAAAATGTAGGATGCCCCAGCTAGATGCCTAGAGTAGATCTAATCATTAATGATGCACAAAAATAATAAAAAGGCAGCAACCTAAGGAACTCACATTGGTAGGGAAGATTATACGGTCTTCACATGAGATGACGTTAATACCTATAGACCCATGAGTGTAAAGAGGGATGCAAAATAGTAGCACCTAAAGAATGACACAGTGGTAGGGACAACTAGACGATCTGTAAAGTAGACAATGTTAGTGCCTACAGACCCGTTATCTTTAAGGTTCCACAAATGCGAGTGCCCCATGTACAGGGAACAAACTCAAAATGGGTGATAATACCAAAAGTATGTGCTAAAAGGCAATACTTAGGTCATAATAATGACCAGATAAATAAGCCAAGCATCAACACTATGGCAAAAAGAGTAGGATATGGAAGAAAGTGATGTGCAGAAGCAAAATTGCAACCAATCGACAACGATGGGCCTAAATCAGTGTCAGCTAAACCAATTGGCACCGACCATAAAAATTGGCACTGACCGTACCAAACACATATAAATATGACAAAGGAAAACATGAAAGATTTATTTAGACCATGATGATTGATTTAGAGAGAGTCAAAAATTGATTTTGAGCAACATGGAAGCCTCTAGGAGCAGTCAGAAGTAGAAGATGACACAACCTAGGGTAAGTGGATCTACCTGAATTTTCTATATAGTTTTATCATGAAATAACATATTAGGATGCTAGTTTTTAGGAAAAAAACTAGATAAATGAGAGGTCAGAGCATTTTTGGGCATTTGGCCTTTCAATCGGTGTCATTTGGAAAAATCGACGTCGACTAAAGTAGATCAACATTGATTTGATGCAATTGACACCGATTGGAGTGTTTAGACTTAAGAAAGTGATAGAATGTGTTTTGTGATGTTTGGATTTGGATGGCGATCTCCTATTTTGCTCTGCAAGATTCAGGAGGTGGGAGATTTCCATTGCTATTACTAGACTGTGTTTGTGACATCCTATAGTTCATACAGGTGTTCACATTTTCCTATCCTCTGATAGCTCAGATATACTATAAGTTATGGATGTACACCATCAGTAGGTGGACAGGTATCAATGTTAGCTATGTGCTTCATTGCTAGGCATATGAGCACATAGCAATGATCAGGCCATCTGGGCTTCCATGGATGCCAGTAGTAGAGGGGGCCCTTGATTATGGATTCTAGTGATGGCAGGCCGACATGGCCCCAGGAGATACAGGGAGATCTACAGAGTGGTATGTTGAGCACTTCAGGACACTGATACCAAAGCATGTCATTTGGAGACCATATCGAGTCTACCCGACATGGGCCGGTTAGGAGGCTCACCTGGTGGAGCTAAGATGGAGTAGGGTGGTTAGGGGCCGTAGGCCAAATATGTGGGAGCGCATCCCATTTATATGGGTACTGAGGCAGTTCGGCTTGGTACAGATAGTTCCGACTGCCTACAAGCCACATAGGTGGAATAGTAGAGAGATCGATCTGTCGATTTTGATCCTGGTAGATCCATTGAGGGAGGCCCCACCTTCCACAGATATTGATGAAGACGTAGGAGTAGATGATGGCTATGTGGCATAGTATTCTACAGAGCTACCACGACACCTGCCAGCATCCATAGATGCAGATGAGGATGACATAGTTGCAGTGCTAGAGAGGCTAGAGGGAGAGTATGCTACCCTGACACAGACACACCAGGCTACCCTTGAGGAGATTATAGCTCTAATGGAGGAGAGGGATGCATTGATACTAGAGAGAGACATAGCTCGTCAAGAGTGAGATACAGCAATCCAGCAAAGGGATCGCTACCATCGGCACAGAGAGGCCCTCAGGGCCAAATACGGTGATACAGGCACTATTTCAGAGTCTAGGTCATAGGGTGCGATAGTAGGAGGGCCACCACCAGTAGCAGTAGCACCATTACGAGCACCTAGTATGGTGAGTTTGAGCACTTATTAGGCTCTCCTCGCTAAGTGAGATACTATGAGGACACCCTGGCATAGCATGCCCCTGATGTGCCTCGTTAAGGTGTGAGGAGGAGATCAAAAATAGCCGCAGCTAGTGGTGCATCAGAGGGAGGGAGCACTAGGAGATATCAATGTCGCGGCAGGCCCCCAATAGTAGGTGCTTCTAGCTCAATAGGTGTTGGCTAGGAGAGACAGCCTAGACCAGAGGAGGGTGGAGGAGATAGTGTCTTTCACCTATCGGATTTTACGATATAGATATGTTATTTTTTTGTATCGATATATTGATGTAGCCTCGATTTGAAGGAATTTTTGATGTATGATATAGATGGCTTGATTGAAGCCATCCATTCTTTGTTGTATAGACACTCATGTATATATATATATATATATATATATATATAGATTCATCATTTTCTGTGTTATGTGATTGTACTCATGCATTTAATTTTGATAGATATGGATAGATGTAGCGTAATTGTGATGGAGATAGAAATATGCTGATAAAGGATAAATAGATGTGATTTGATGGATATAGACATAGAGGATAGATAGATGTGATGTGGTTTGATGTGATTGATTAGATCTTATATGTTTAAGATGTTAATTTAATTTTGGTGAAAATAGATATAGATAGATGTGTATTTAGACAAAGTAGATAAGATGAGTATAAATAGATGATAGACTTTGACTAAATTAACATGTTAAGTGGAAATTCTCTTTGTGAAAACAAAGGATGTAATGATATTTTCTTATTTTAGAAGATAAAAATAAATACACCTAGATAGGAAAAAGAATGATAAGTTAGGCCCCTAACTGACCACAAATAGAGACTTTGGTAGGAAACTGAAAGACGATGCACATAAGGCCATTGACACAGATAAAATGAACCTGACACTAGTCAGTCACAAACCATATCTAAGAGATAGATGGAACAAGAAGTAAGTATGTATCTTGTTGAAATATACGAAGGACAGAATACGTGCTCATATTGGAAAATAGGGTATCCATATGATTGCAAAAGGTCTTATATCTCAGCTTCATGATTTTTGTTTTGATAGAAGAGCAAACTGATCAATGCGGGAAGTTTTCCAGACATAGAAAGATTGATTGATACGGGAAGTCTTTCAATGATGTTAACAAGTGAATACACTTTCCGAAGAGGAAGTTTGTTACTGCAAAGGCTGATCAATGCGAGAAGCCTTGAAAATTCCATGAAATAAATAGCCATCCTTCAAGGGAGCGGTCTATATTTTGAATGTGATGATAGTCATCATTCAAGGGAATGGTCTATACTTTTTGATTTATTTGATAACACATGTATAGCTATCCTTCAAGGGATCAATCTATCTTTTGGAATTTTAGTATAGCACCTCTTTTTTTTTTAAAGATACTGAGTTTAGACCTAGATAGATCAGATAGAGGGGAAGAAAATGTATAAAAACACGTACTCATGCCATAAGTAGATTCGATTAAGATAGACACTTAGGACAGATGAAGTAGTGATTAAGGTGTTCCTACCATGTGGAGGAACATATCCATAAAAAATGTCATGAGTAGAGCCGCAATACTCATATTTAAGGTAGAAAAGACATAACGTGGAGAACCAAATAGTTTTGAATCACTATGAAATGCATGACTGGTTACAGATGGATGAAGAATCTGGTTTTGTGACTAAGATCATGTAAGATAGATATTAACAATAGAAGGGCCTTAGGTGCAAAGCATTAAGAGGTTCCATTTCAGGTACACCATCTATGGAAGATAAACAATAATCCCCAGACCCATATTTATGAGTGACTGTGTACAGACCCATCTAGTTAGGAGTGAACTTACCACGCTGACTCTATTCTAGTGTAGTGACATTTTGGTTTTCTTTAAGAACAAGATCACCAAATTTGAAGTCACGGTGTTGCAATTTCTTGTTATAACCACGTTTGACACACTCAAGATAGACCTAATGATGCTCGAGAGCATTGAGATGTCGCTCGTCGAGCAATTCAAGATGCGCTAGATGATTTTGATGATATCCCTCATCAGAGACAAATTCTCTAAGAGAGATACAAAGAGATGGGATCTAGACTTCTAAAGGAAGGACAACCTCAGATCCATAGACGAGAGAGAAAGGAGTAGCACTAGTAGGAGTAAAAATACTATTCTGATAAGGCCAGAGAGAAAAAGGGATATGTAAATGCCAATCCCTACCAGCTCGACTAGTTACCTTTGCAAGCATATTACAAAAAGTTTTATTGGAAGCCTCGGCCTGACCGTTAGCTTGGGGATAGTATGGAGAAGAAAAGCTGAGTTTGATATTGAATGCGTCGCAAAGGTTCTGTAAATCAATGTTTTTGAAATATTTACCGTTGTCTATGATGAGTTTATGTGGGACACAAAAGTGACAAATGATGTGTTGATAGACAAAATCAACAATGGGCTTAGCTCTAGTCGATGAAAGAGGAATAGCTTCTACCCACTTAGTGAAGTATTCTATGGTAGTAACGATAGAATGATGACACTGTGAGGAGTGGGGATTGATGAGACTGATGAGATCAATACCCCATTGTGAAAAAGGCCACAAATATGATGCAGGTTGCAAAGCCTGACTAGGGATATGTGTAAGATTGGAATGTTGCTGACACTTGACACATTTCTTAGTGTATTCGCAACAGTCTCGATTAAGAGAAGGCCAATAATAACCTAAACGTAAGATGTGTTTAGCTACAGCCAAGCCACTAAAATGTCCACCATAGATTCCTTCATGGACCTCTTGGATAGCTTTAGATGATTCAGGGGTTTTGAGGCACTGAAATAAAATACCATGAAAACCACATTTGTAGAGGATTCCGCCTAGAATAGTATAGCGATTAGCGTGTAGAATAAAAGATCTTTTTCCATTGGATGCCAGATCAGGAGGGATCACTGAATGAGCTAGAAAATAAAAATATGCCGATACCACTCATCTTGAGTGTTGGTTGTGACGGCATTGATTGAAGTCAACTGCCCGAGATGAGAGGGTTGGTCTAAACACTGCACAACTACAGAAATTCATGAGTCTTCGGTAAAAGGTGGAATAAGTGAGGCTAAAGAATCCATTGTATCCGTGAATCGCTTCACAGTGTGAGGGATAGCTTGGATAGTAAATTTATCAAAATCTTGAAGTTAAAAGAGAATGATATCACGATATTTTTGAAGAATATCATTTTTGCATTGATAGACACCTGTGACTTGATTAATGATGAGCTCAGAATCACCAAAGATGTCGATATGGCGAGCGCCAAGATTAATGGAATTCTGAAGACCTAAAACAAGAGCTTCATATTTGGCCATATTATTGGTACACTAAAAGTTAAGTTTGTGTGTGACAGAGATAGGTGCACCCCAAGGAGGAATCATGACAAAACCTACACCTCCCCCTTGCTGCCATTTAGACCTGTCAAAGAAGAGTTTCATTTTAAACGGAGAAAGACAGAAATCAATTTGTTGAATGCATTCATCTGGGAATTGAGCCAGGGGAATTTGAGTGTCTAGAAGAGGAGTATCAGCTAATTGATCCGCAATGACCTGACCCTTGATATATTTTTGTGAGATGAACTCGAGATCAAACTTTGTCATAAGCATGAGTCAATGAGTGATACGATCGTTGTGATACGGTTTTGCATGCATTGTCTTGAGTGGGTTGATACTTGTAACAATATAAGTCTTATGATTAAGGATGTAGTGATGAAGCTTAATAGTTGCAAAGAAGAGAGCACAACACAATTTTTTAATTTCATAATAGTGTGTTTCATACTCATGAAGAGTGCGACTGATGTAATATATAGCTTGTTCTTTACCGTTATCGTCCCGATGCGAGATCATGGCTCCCAGAGCATGGTCAGTCATAGAAATATAAAGATATAATGGCTCCCCCTCGTGTGGAGGTGTAAGCACAGGTGGAGAAAGAAGATAGGCTTTGAGATCATCAAATGCCTTTTGGTAATGCTCATCCCATTCAAAATGCACATTCATACAGAGGAGATGATGAAAAGGTTGACAATGGTCTGATAGTTGCGAGATAAAACGATGTACTGATTGAAGATGTCCTTCAAGACCGTGGAGCTGTTTTAAGTTAGAAGGGGGAGGCATTTCAAGGATAGCCTTTATTTTTGTGGGATTGACTTCAATGCCCCTAATAGAAATGATAAAACCTAAGAGTTTACCAGTGAGAACACCAAACACGCATTTAGATGGATTTAGGTGAAGATAAAACTGAATGAGCCTCTCGAAGAGAGGCACAAGAATGCAAAGATGATCCTGATGGCATTTGGATTTACCGAGGAGATAATCGACATAATATTCCATAGTTTTGTGTAAGAGATCATGGAAGATGTAGGTCATACCTCATTGATAGGTTGCTCCTGCATTTTTAAGACCGAAAGGCATGACACAATAACAAAAAGTCCCCCAAGGGGTTATGAAAGAAGTCTTATTCTATTCCTCTGGTGCGATGATAATTTTATTATATCCAAAGAAGCCATCCATAAGAGAAATAATCTCGTGACCTACGGTTAAATCCACGAGTTGATCGATATTAGGTAGAGGGAAAACATCTTTTGAAAAAGTGAGATTAAGATCCTGGAAGTCGGTACAAATTCAAATTTTCCCAGTAGGTTTAGTTACTGGTACTACATTTGAAACCCATTGTGGATAATCAATGGGTTGGATGAAGTTTGCAGAAAGCAAGCACTGCAAATCCTCTTTGACAAGAAGGGTTATACGAGGCTGCATTTTACGCAATTTCTATTTAATCAGTTTGATGTCTGGAAGAGTAACGATATTATGGACCACAATATCAGGATCTATTCTTGGCATATCTTCATATGACCAAGCAAAAGCTTGGCGATGGTTGGAAAGAAATGTTGTAAAGTCTCCTAACTCCTTTGGGTTAAGAGATTGGCCAACCTTACTGATGCGAGGGTCTTTAGAAGTCCCAATATTAAGGTCGATACTGGCTTCATTGAGAAGCATATATGTGTCAGAAGGAATGGATTTAGGAAGATAAGAGTCCTTTGCCCCCAAATAGGTGAGAACAGAATCATTTGTACAGTGAATAGTGTTTACAGTGGGAGAGTCCTCTCCAACTATTTCAGGGAAGACTAATGGTATGGAAGTGGATTCACCATTAGCTTTATATGTCAATGGACCTATGGAAATGGTATTGACTAAAAAAAATTAGGCGGGATGGAAATGGCATCATCCACATCAAGTGATGCTTCTGACGTGGCGGGAGAAGATGGTTCTTCAATGGAGAGAGGCTCATTGAGAATGGTGATGGTGTTTTTGAGAGAGGTTTAAATCCTAAACCAAATTTTTGATATGGTTTAAGAGTTAGAATGGATACGACATCATGTATACCCTATTCATATTTTTGCAAGCCAAATCCCTTCCACATGCATCGATATAAATAAGTTTTTATAAACGCGGGATCCTATAAACAATCAAACCCCTTCTGAATAGTGTTTGGCCCTTGGGGGAGAATCTGGGTGATAGTGAGGTGTATCAAGACCACCTTAAATGAAGTTAGTCTATTGATTGGATAGACCAATGGTGATGATGAGACCAAGACCTTACTGATATTTAGGTTGTTTTTCTAGTCTACCATACTCATTAGGTTTGAGATGGGCGTCAAAAGAGAGAAGAGGAAGCTCTCCTAGCGAAAAATGTTGCAATGTTTCTTCCAGATTTTTTAAATCTGGTAGTTTTATTACAATTATGGAAAAGGATGAGGCCTCATCAGGAGAATCAAAATTCTCCTTTAGAGGGGTTGATCTTGTGGTCATGTCGCACTATGCGGAAGGAAAAGGATCTCCTGGATGAGTATAGGTTTTTCCCTCATGCTGATATTTTAAGCATCGTTGGAGGGTTGATGGGACATAATGCATTGTACGAATCCAGGAACATCCAAGGATCATGTTATAGTGGAATTTTCCTTCAACAATGTTAAAAAGCTCATGAAGTAGTTTCTTACCCACCTGAATGGGTAGGACCATAGTTCCTAAAGTCACCGCTAGCTGATTGTTAAATGATCAAAGGGCGAAAGGCGGTGGTGACACTACGTTCTTTGGTAACTTAATTTTCTCGAATGTGTGAGAGGAAATGATGTTGAGTGCAGCACCACTGTCGATCATAGTGCATTTTAAGGTAGTGTTATTAATTTGAACTGTGATAAAGAGGGGAGCCTCTAGATCCTCAGAATAAAGGGGAGGAATTTTAGAACCCTCAAAGGAAATGGTTGTTGATGGTCTATTCAGTCCAACAACCATCTCAAAAGGTTGGGGCTCATTAGAATTCACTGCGATGCGATGCATATTATCAATCAAATCTTGACAATGCTGTGGAGATGATTGAATGAGGTCAAAAAGAGACATTTTTACCGGAGCATGGGTAAGTTGTTTCATAACACTTTCCTCAACAGACATGGGAATCTGAGCCCAAGGTGAAGCACAAATAGAGACCTGAGGTCTTGAGGCTGATAAGGAAGGAGGAAATCCTTCAGGGGCTGCAAAAATGACAACCCGTGGCCAAGACGTAGATGATGATAGATTTTCATACTATTGTGTTCTAGGGGTGATATGAATCGTGTTGATTTGAGAAGGTGAAAGACCATATGGAGTGGAATTAATAGAACTAGAGGCTTGAGTGCATCATTAAGGCTCAGATGTGGTTGAGATGATAGGAGATACTTGTTCCTCCTCTTCTTTCAGTAGAAGATCACTTTCTTCCAAAATAATTCTCATGACAGATTGGAGGGCTTTACATCCCTCGGTGTCATGTCCTGGAGTACGGTGGTAAGCACAAATCAAATCAAAGTTAAACCAAGAAGGTTTTAATCCTTTAGGATTATAGGGTTTGATCAGAGGAAGAGATATGGATGAAGATTGGATAAGTTGGTGAAGAATTTTAGTATAGAATCTGGTAGACAAAGATAAGGATAGAGATGACGAAGGCACCTCTTTTTTCTCATCAGACTGCCGAGGTAAGAGAATATGCATGTCTGGTTTGACAATATTTTTAGGGATCATTTTTATTTTCTGGATATTGGGAGAAGTAGCCTTGGGTGCCTAAGATGGAAGTAAGTGTGGTAAGATTGATTTTGGTGGAGGAGGAGCTCCTAAGATAGATTTTGAAGAAGGCGAAGATGTGAAAAGTGTTGTGGTCTTTAGAGATGAAGAATGCTGCTCAGTTAAAACAAATGATTATTTAGATAAGACTAACTTAGATGAGGGATGAGCTCCCAAAAGAGGAACAAATGGTGCCTTGGCTTTTGGTGATGAAGATGATGGTCCTGATAAAAGAGGTGACATATTTCTAGTGGGTAAATCCACTTTACGAGGCACCGGTGAAGAAGGTGTTGTAGAAGAAGATGATGGTTTTGATGGTGTTGTAGAAGAATACGCCTTCTCAGTGGATAAATCCAATCTTCAATGAGGCATGGAGAGATAATTATGAGGAAAAGCACCAAGAGTTTTAATAGTCTGAAATATTGGTTTTCCTTTTTCGGGGATGGTGACAACTTCAACCACATAAGGTGATTATAACCTTTGTGGGGGAAGGAGATGGTGCGGTACTGATGATACCACGTTAGACTTTAGTTGTCTCGGTTCAAGTTCAAGGACCGAAAGTGTAGGTGTCAACGCTATTTCTTTGTATTTTTCCGTAATGGTCAAGGTAGCATCGGTGATGGAAGAAGTGGATGATGAGGAAGTGGTTCCCTGTGAGGGAGATACTTCTGTTACAGTAGTTGTAGGTGTAAATACCATAGGAAAGGAAATGGGAAGAGTAAGAATCAAAGATGCTTCCATTGGTAGAGAAGTTGGTATGACTATAGGTATATTCACCAATGGCATAGTTGCGGCAAAAACAGGAGAAACAGAAGTAGATGTATTTGTTGTGAAAATTCAAAGGGATGTAAATGTTTCCAGCATCGAAATAATGTCTGACGATGAGACAGACAAGGATGACACTGTCTCCGGCATAGATGGTAGATCAGAAAAAGAGGCAGGGAGAGATGAATCCATCTCTAACAATGGAGAAATATTCAAAGATAAATTATCTGAAGATGGTGGAATTTCATAATTTAACGGAGTGGGAGGAAGTTCTGATTCAGTTGACGTGTTCATAGATGGCTTAGTTTTAGAGGAATATTCTTCAGTAGAGATGAAGCTGATAGTATGAGTGTTTGGTTTTTGAGACCCTAAAACGTCATTGTTCGGGGAATGATTGGGAAAAGGTTGTTTAAAGACATCAAGTGCCTAATTTGGGGGAGCATTTGGGTTATCCAGAATGAGGTTGCCTTTAGTAATGAATTTTTAGACAAGATTTTTGAAGGTATGGCATGGTTCAATGTCATGGCCTTTGGTTCTACGATAATGACAAAATTCATTTTCCCTATATCAGAATGGACGTTCTTAGCTCTCATCAAAATTTCTAATAGGGGGAAGTTCGATCATGTGAACTTCCAACATTTTTTCCAAGATAGAAGCATATGATTCCCCAAACAAAGTAAAAGATTGAGATGACGAGGGTCCTTTTCTAGACAATGAAAATTCTCTCTGTGGTGTTTGATTAGAAGTGTTATCAGCTCATGGTATTTTTAATACGATAGCGTTGGTGGATCCCTGATTCTTGTCTTTGTTAGAAGCAAAAGGGTTTCATTTTGTAATCCAAGAAAAATCTGGTTTAAATTTAGAGTGAAGTTTTAACTTCCCTTGTTCAATGGCACAGGACTCAAGTTTTCGTGCCATCGTGAAGGCTTCTTCAAATGTGTGAAAGTTTTGGATCCTTAAAGTGGAAGAAATATGATTAGCACAAGATCGAGTAAAAAACTCGATCTATTGAGATTGAGGGAGGGAAAAAGACAATTGATTTATTATACCTCTCCACCGAGCGACAAAATCTGTAATAGACTCGTCATCAAATTGACGAATGTTAGAAAGATCTGTAATCGAGATCTTAAGTGCAATATTTATTGAAAACTTTTCAACAAACATCTGAGCTAATTGAGAGAAAGAAAACAAGGAGTGTTGAGGAATGTTATTGTACCAATCTAAAGCAGGCCCTACCTAGAGACATAGGGAAAGTGCGGAGCATAAGCTCCTGATCCTAGACTATAAGATAGCAAGCGTGTTTGAATTCTCATAGGTGTTGTTGAGGATCCTCCCGACTATGAAATTTTTAGAACTTAGGAAGTTCCCATTTAGGAGGATAGGGCTTAAAAGCCACTGACATATGAATTGGTTCATTACACACTTCTTCAAAAGAGTATGAAGGGTGAGCCCCTTTGGTGGAGTCTAGGTCTGTAATTTTCTTTAAAATAATTTAGACGACAAAAGATTGAGGGGGAAGCATGTTGGTATGTCCTGCATAAGAAGCAAGTGGTATATTCTGTTGAGGTGTTAACGGGGGATTTATTTTCTGATTAATAGGATGATAAGAGGAATAACCAAGCATTCTAGGTGATGCCTGGTGAGGCACTTGTTGTGAAGGATCCTACGTATGAGTAGTCTGTGAGATGACAAGTGGTTGAGAGAAAGGTGGTTGAATGAAAAACGGAGCCTGTAGTTCGTGGTCTCCTACACTTGTCGACTGAGTCGGAATGGATTGAGGAGCATGGGTGTTGATTTGATTGGACCTAGTGGGGAACAAAGTCTGAATGAGGCTCTTGACTGTCGGATTAGTTATTAAGGGTGTTGACACCAGAGAATGGGTAAAGATCATTGTCACTGGAGCATTGGAAGAAAGACCAACTAGAGGACGAGAAGAAGGAACCAACTGACTCATAGAAGGAGGTTGATTCATAGAGAGGTACTGACCCTGAGATGCAATAGATGACATAGAAGAATTAACAACAATCCGTGAGAGTGCAGATGTGCCAATCATAGCTAAAGAAGAGGGCCTCTTGAAGGTAGGTTGTGGAGTAGCCGAGGTAGCCGTAGCACTAGGAATATGCAAGGTCATTTGAGAACTAGTTGACATGGTCGGTGGAATAGAAAAAGGAGACACATATGCACCACCCTCTTCCATGGTTCAAGGTGAGAAAAAGTATGCTAATTGTTCTATAAAATCCTGAGATGGTTCATGAGAATAGTCGTAAACTTGCTGGATTGGTGGTCCCTGATCAGATATCCAAACAGACTTATGCACTAGATAGTCCATAAGGGCTATCGGATTGCGATCAAGGAACGCCTAAAATTTAGGATCTCCATGAGGAACATACTCTATATCAGAAGCAGATGATACCTCTGAAGGACTGGGGGAAGCTAAACGTGATAGGATCACTTTAGGATGATAGAAACGATTATATGACCAAGATGGGGAACCAACTAACAGTGGTCCCGAGGAAGCCCCAAGGGGTGCCAAAACATCCACATTAGTGGTGGTCTCGGATGAAGAAGGGGCCATTCGAGCCATTTTTCTAGATTGTAACTGGGTGATGACCATCATAAACAAACAGAAATATAGAAAAAGGACATTGTCCTAACAAATGCAAAGAAAATTCAAGTAGCGTAGGTGATTATCTCTTTTAATTTTTCATTCTTTTAAGAAAGAAAAAATTAGGGAAGGCTTTTTAGAATAGGAACTACTCAGATAGTCAAACTAAGGATGGTTTGGGGAATGTTTTGGTGAGGAGTCCCGAAGGCACTTTAGTAAAAGACCGGTACATGGCTTGATATAGGGGCCTACCCCTGCACTTCACACACCGCTGTGATAAGGGAGTCGGGTGCTTTGCCAATATATACTAGAACTTCTATGAATTTATAGCACAGTCCGAGTACGACGTAGGCTCTTCCTCTTGGATGTCACTTTCAAGTAGGTGAGGCTAGGGAAGGAATTTTTGTTTAAATGCTTGATACCTAATGATTTTGGCTTTGTGTGCAAGGGTGAAAAATAAAAATCAAATAGTGTCACTACCGATTTTGATCAATTTTCCATCCTATTTAGAAGACTAGATGAAGAACATATAGCAGAAATGACAAAGAAAAAGTTCTTTTTAAGCACTAAATATGAAGTGTTTGATTTCGATGAAGACAATTCAAACAAGTTCTTTCCCAAATGCGATTAAATTATTTTTAAGCACCAAAATCGAAATGTTTGAATGTGAAAGAAAACAAACAAACAAGTTCTTTTTAAGTTCCTAAAAAGGAGAAAACACTGTAAAAGAGGAATACCTGTAGATTTAGATCTTCAAGGTGTGTGGACTTCAAAAAGCGCGTTTTTGAGCTCTTCCCCTCAAACAATCCCATGAACAAGAAAAGTGCTCTGCAAGAAAAGGTTAAGTAAACACACAAACAAATCCAGAAAGGTATATCCAGATAATAATAGAATGAAAATTTCTATTTCAAGGAACTAAAAAAACTTTCGAGAAAATAACAATTTTGCATAAAGAAATGGATCAAAAATGAAATCTTGAAATCAAATGATATATTTATTAATCTTTGAAATAGGAATTGGAATTTATTTTTGTAAGAAATAAAAAACTTTAACTTTGCAAATTATAAATGAAAGAAGCAAGACCAAAATGAAGAAAGGAAATGCTTAAGGAGAACTGACAAAAAGTAGTGAAGAAACAAAACAAAAGCTCAAAACTAGAAAAGAAATGAGCTTACCAGTAAGGGACTTTGGTCTGGTCCCACTGGGCGTGCCAGAATGTAGATCAATAATTTCCATGCTTGTTACCTTTCCAAGTTAATGTACCAAACTAAACACAAAAACCATGAAAAACTCAAATGAAATTGATACCTGATAGATAAGACAAGATCCAAAGATGTAGATGGAAAAGAAAGCCGATGTAGACAAGATGGGTGCACACGAGCAATCCTGTACGGTAGATCCAATTAACCTGTGAGACACAGATTCTTGACAAAGAAAGACAATGTTAAAATATATTTGGGTGGACTTCCCAAAAAGTAGGTCTGGGAAGCGATAAGCTCCCTCAGTAGATGTCAGTCCATGTTTTCAATTAAAGAAAGAAGCATACATGATAAAATATGTAAGTAAATGTCTATATTTTTTGATTAAAAATGATATACAGAATGTAAACAGCAGACAAAAATTAATAGAAAATAGGAAACTGTGAAAACAATGCTAGATTTGTGTTACCTAAATTCTTTTACCTGTCTGCAGGTAGATCAGCGTCGATTAGGAAGATCGTCGTCGACTGAGATAGATCAGCGTCAACTAGAGAAAATTGGCGTCGACTGTGACCAGTTGACATCGACTAGGGGAAAATTGTAGGAAGACTGAGAAACGGAAAATGAAAGTTAGATCATCAGTGTCCACTGGATTTGCAGGATCCTTTGGGATGCTAAAAAATCTCCACCTTCGCTAGACGTAGGAGTAGAGTCACCAAGAGATTAATGGAGGCTTACGATGTCGATGTGGTAGGAGCAGAGTAACGGTAATCCTCTCAAAGATTGATTTGGATGGAATTATCTTTTACTTGATAGATAATGCTCAGGCTTGATGTCCAAAACTCTCTGTCATTCTTTCTATCTCTAACCAGAACTAAATTCTGGCCCTATATTTGTAATCGACGTCGACTGGTGTATAGTCGGCGTCAACCGAGTGCCAGTCGGCACCGATCACGAACCAACTCTTGAAATGGCTAAAAAGAACCTTTTTGGAAGGATGCAAGTGATCCCTCCAACTCAAATACGGGAAATATCCTGTTGCATGGTTTGGGGGAGGAGAAATAGGGGGGATATATGGATAGAATTGATATGGGAGGTTAGGAATTGATATGGGGTAGATAATTGGTTAAGATACATGTAAAAAGTGTAATTAAATAGTTAATATTTAATTATCCATGGGTAAAACATAATGGGGTATAATAAACTTAGGATAGATGTTTAAATCAAATATTTAAATAATACCCTAAGGGAGAAGTGGTGATATAAAGGTTCCCTAGGTTACCCGAGAAGGTAAACGAATGTGGGGGGACACTAAATTGGGTAACCAATTTTAGGTGTCTACATTTTGCCCCTTTTTGTCGAGTAACTTGCGATAAACAAAGTTGCAAGACAAAAACAAGGAGTTGGGGAAAAGTGATGATGTGATCCCCCTCAAACTAGGGATGGGATGGGTCCCGAAAGAACAACCGATCCCAAGTTTGAAAAATGTAGATGAAAACGGAGGATTCCCCAACTAGATGCTTAGAGTAGATCTGATCATTGATGACGCGTGAAACTAATAAAAAAGGAAACAACCTAAGGAACTCGCATTGGTAAGGCAGATTAGACGGTCTTCGCATGAGACGACGTTAATACCTACAGACCCGTGAGTGTAAAGAGGGCTGCAAAATAGTATCACTTAAAGAATGATGCATTGGTAGGGACAACCAGACGGTCTACAAAGCAGACAATGCTAGTGCCTACAAACCCGTTATCTTTAAGCTGCCAAAAATTTGAGTGCCTCATGTACAGGGAAAAAACTTGAAATGGGTGAGAATATTGAAAGTATGTGCCAAAAGGCAATACTCAGGTCATAATAATGACTAGATAAATAATCCAAGCATCAACACTATGGAAAAAAGAGTAGGAGATGGAAGAAAGTGATGGGGAGAAGCAAAACTACAACTAATTGACAACGATGGGCCTAAATCAGTGTCGATCAAGCTAAAGTCAACATTGACTAAATAAATTGGTGTTGACCATACAAATCGGCACCGACCATACCGAGCCCATATAAATATGAGAAAGGAAAAATTGAATGATTTATTTAGACCGCGACGATTGATTTAGAGAGAGTCAAAAATTGGTTTTGAGCAACATGGAAGCCTCTAGGAGCAGCCAAAAGCGGAAGAGGACATGACCTGGGGTAAGTGGATCTACCTAAACTTCCTATATAGTTTTATCATGAAATAACGTATTAGGATGCCAGTTTTTAGGAAGAAACTTAGATAAATGAGAGGCCAGGGCATTGTGGGGCGTTTGGCCTTTCAATCAGCGTCGATTGTAAAAATCGGCGCCGATTTAATTTAATCAGCACCGATTGGTTTCAATCATTGTCAACTAAATCGAATCGACATCGATTTGACTCAATCAACACTGATTGGAGTGTTTTGACTTAAGAAAGTCATCGAATGTGTTTTTTGATGTTTGGATTTGGATAAATAAGTAGCTAACACCATCCATGATGTCGTGTGATGTAGGCACAAGAGGCTTTACATATGCGGGATGCTATTCCCGAGCTTCTAGAGACCATTTTCCCTGATGTGACTGACACGGATTGGCATCACCTAGAGCTAACCTTGCTTGGGGGCTTCTGGTACTACCGACGAGTGCCTCGAGATGTAGAATTGATGAGAGCACTAGTACGATAATGGGATAGCAGGACATGCACTTTCTGGTTCAAGACAGGTGAGATGACCATCACCCATGAGGATATATATAAGATCCTGAGGCTTCCGATCACCAGGGACCCGATTGAGATTACTCGACGAGAGCAGTAGTAGAGGGCCCTAGGATGATTGTATGGAGATAGGGAAGATGATTCAGAGATAGTTTCTGGGGCAGTGAGGATAGCCTCACATTATAGACAGGATGATGCCAGGAGCTGCCGTATAGCGCTGATTTAGATGCCAATCTCCTATTTTTCTCTACCAGATTCAGGAGGCAGGAGATTTCCATTACTATTAGTAGACTTTGTTTGTAACATCCTACAGTTCAGACAGGTGTTCACGTTTGCTGATGCCTTGATAGCTCAGATATACTATGAGTTATGGATGTACACCATTGGTAGGCAAACAGTATTGATGTTATCTTTGTGCTCCATTACTGGGCATATGAGCACATAGCAGTGATCAAGCCATCCGGGATTCCATGGATTTCAGTATCTGAGGGGGCCCTTGATTATGGATTCTGGTGATGGTGGGCCGACATGGCCCCGAGAGATACAGGAAGATCTATGGAGTGGTATGCTGAGTGCTTCAGGATGCTGACACTAGAGCAGGTCATTTGGAGACCATATCGGGTCTACCTGACATGGGCTGGTCAGGAGGCTCACCTGGTGGAGCTGTAATGGAGTAGGGTGGTTAGGGGCCGCATGCCAGATATGTGGGAGAGCATCCTGTTTATATGGGTATTGAGGCATTTTGGCTTAGTACAGACAGTTCCGACCACCTACAGGGCATACAGGCGGTATAGTAGAGAGACCGATCTACTGATTTTGATCCTGGCAGATCCATTAAGAGAGGCCCCACCTTCCACAGATATTGATGATGATGCCGGAGTATATGATGGTAATGTGGCATGGTATTCTACAGATCTACCATGACACCTGCCAGCATCCATAGACGTAGATGAGGAGGACATAGTTACAGTGCTAGAGAGGCTGGAGGGAGAGCATGTTACCCTAATGCAGACACATCAGGCTGCCCTCGAGGAGATTAGAGCTCTGACGGAGGAGAGGGATGCACTGATACTAGAGAGAGACATAGCACGTCAGGAGTGAGATATAGTGATGTAGTAAAGGGATCACTACCATCGGCCTAGAGAGGCCCTCAGGGCCAAATACGGCGATATAGGCACTATTTCAGAGTCCAGGTCACAGGGTGCGACATTAGGAGGGCCTCCACCAGCAGCAACAACAGCACCATTACGAGCACTTGGTATGGTGAGTCTAAGAACTTATCAGTCTCTCCTCATTGAGGAGAGATACTATGAGGATGCCCTTGCACAGCATGCCCCTGAGGTGCCTCTTTACAGTGCGAGGAGGAGATCAGCGAAACCTGCAGCTAGTGGTGCATCAGAGGGAGGGAGCACCAGGAGAGATCGAGGTGGTGGCAGGCCCCCAGCAGTAGGTGCTTCTAGCTCGATAGGTGGTGGCCAAGAGAGACATCCTCGACCAGAGGAGGGTGGAGGAGATAGTGTCTTCCACCTATCGGATTTTATGATATAGATATATTTTCTTTGTATCGATATATTGATGTAGCCTCGATTTGAAGGCATTTTTGATGTATGATATAGATGGTTTGATTGAAGCCATCCATTCTTTGTTATATAGAAACTCATGTATATATATAGATTCATCATTTTCTGTGTTATGTGATTGTACTCATGCATTTAATTTTGATAGATATGGATATATGTAGCGTAATTGTGATGGAGATAGACATATGTTGATAGAGGATAAATAGATGTGATTTGATGGATATAGACATAGAGGATAGATAGATGTAATGTGTTATGATGTGATTGATTAGATCTGATATGTTTAAGATGTTAATTTAATTTTGATGAATATAGATATAGATAGATGTGTATTTAGACAAAGTAGATAAGATGAGTATAAATAGATGATAGACTTTTACTAAATTAACATGTTAAGTGGAAACACTCTTTGTGAAAGAAAAGGATGTAATGATATTTTCTTATTTTAGAAGATAAAAAGAAATACACCTAGATAGGAAAAAGAATGATAAGTTAGGCCCCTAACCGACCACAAATAGAGACTTTGGTAGGAAACTGAAAGATGATGCATATAAGGCCATAGACACATATAATATGAACCTGACACTAGTCAGTCACAAACCAAATCTAAGAGACATATGGAATGAGAAGTATGTATCTTGTTGAAATATACGAAGGATAGAATACGTGCTCATACTGGAAAATAGGGTCACCATATGATCGCAAAAGGTCTTATATCTCAGCTTCATGATTTTTCTTTTAATAGAAGAGAAAACAAATCAATGCGGGAAGTTTTCTAGACATAGAAAGACTTGTCGATACAGGAAGTCTTTCAATGATGTTAACAAGTGAATAAACTTGCTGAAGAGGAAGTCTATTACTATAAAGACTGATCAATGCAAGAAGCCTTGAATATTTTGTGAAATAAATGGCCGTCCTTCAAGGGAGCGGTCTGTATTTTGAATGTGATGATAGCCATCCTTCAAGGGCATGGTCTATACATTTTGAATCATTTGATAATGCGTGGATAGCTGTCCTTCAAGGGATCAGTCTATCTTTTGGAATTTTTAGGATAGCATCTCTATTTATTTTTTTGAAAGAAACTGAGTTTAGACCTAGATATATCAGATAGAGGGGAAGAAAATGTATCAAAACACATACTCATTCCCCAAGTATATTTGATTAAGATAGACACTTAGGACAAATGAAGTAGTGATTAAGGTGTTCCTACCATGAGGAGGAACATATCCATAAAAAATGCCATGAGTAGAGCTGTGATACTCATATTTAAGGTAGAAAAGACATAACGATAAGAACCAAATAGTTCTGAATCACTATGAAATGCATGACTGGTTGTAGATGGATGAAGAATCTAGTTTTGTGACTAATATTGTGTAAGATAGATATTAACAATAGAAGGGCCTTAGGTGCAAAGCATTAAGAGGTTCCATTTCAGGTACACCATCCATGGAAGATAAACAACAAGCCCTAGACCCATATTTATGAGTGACTACGTACGGACCCATCCAATTAGGAGCAAACTTACCACGCTGACTCCATTCTAGTGTAGTGACATTTTGGTTTTTTTTAAGAACAAGATCACCAAATTTGAAGTCACGGTGTTGCAAGTTCTTGTTATAAGCATGTTTGACACACTCAAGATAGACCAGATGATGCTCGAGAGCATTGAGGCTGCGCTAGATGATTTTGACAATAGTCCTCATCAGATACAAATTATCTGAGAGAGACACGAAGAAATGGGATATTGACTTCTAAAGGAATGACAGCCTCAGATCCACAGATGAGAGAGAAGGGAGTAGCACCAGTAGGAGTACGAATGCTAGTCCGATAAGTCTAGAGAGCAAAAGGGATATGTAAATGCCAATCCCTACCATCTCAACTAGTTACCTTTGCCAGGATATTACACAAAGTTTTATTGGAAGCCTCAACCTAGCTATTAGCTTGGGGATAGTATGGAGAAGAAAAGCTGAGTTTGATATTAAACGTGTTGCAAAGGTTCTACAAATCAATGTTTTTGAAAGATTTACCATTGTCTATGATGAGTTTGTGTGGGACACGAAAGCGACAAATGATGTGTTGATAGACAAAATCAACAATGGGCTTAGCTTTAGTCGATGAAAGAGGAATAGCTTCTACCCACTTAATGAAGTATTTGGTGGTAGTAATTATAGAATGATGACGCTGTGAAGAGTGGGGATTGATGAGACCGATGAGATCAATACCCCATTGTGAAAAAGGCCAAAAATCTGTTGCAGGTTGCAAAGCCTGACAAGGGATATGTGTAAGATTGGAATGTTGTTTACACTTGACACACTTCTTAGTGTATTCGCAACAATCTCGATTAAGATAAGGCCAATAATAATCTAAACGTAAGATACATTTAGCTATAGCCAAGCCACTAAAATGTCCACCACAGATACTGTAATGGAATTCCTGGATGGCTTTAGATGATTCAGGGGTTTTGAGGCACCGAAGCAAAATACCATCAAAACCACATTTGTAGAGGATTTCACCTAGATTAGTATAGCGATTACCGCATAGGATAAAAGATCTTCTGCCCTTGGATGTCAGATCAAAAGGGAGCACTGAACGAGATAGATAATAAAAAATATGCCAATACCACTCATCTTGAGTGTTGGTTGTGACAGCGTTGATTGAAGTCAATTGCCCAAGATGAGAGGGTTGGTCTAAATTTTGTACAACTACAAAAAGTCGCGAGTCTTTGGTAAAATGTGGAATAAGCGAGGTTAAAGAGGCCATTGTATCCGCGAATTACTTCGTAGTGTGAGGGATAGTTTTGATGGTAAATTTATCAAAATATTGAAGTTAAAAGAGAACGATATCGTGATATTTTTGAAGAATATCAATTTTGCATTAATAGACACCCATGACTTGATTAATGATGAGATCATAATCACCAAAGATGTAGATATGGTGAGTGCCAAGATTAATGGCATTCTGAAGACCTAAAACAAGAGCTTCATATTTGGCCATATTATTGGTACACTAAAAGTTAAGTTTGTGTATGACAGGGATAGGTGCACCCCAAGGAGAAATCATGACAAAACCTGCACCTTACCCTTGCTGACATCTTGACCCATTAAAGAAGAGTTTCATTTTAAATGGAGAAAGACCGAAATCAATTTGTTGAATGCATTCATCTGGAAATTGAGCCAGGGGAATTTGAGTGTCTGAAAGAGGAGTATCAGCTAATTGATCCGTAATGACCTGACCCTTGATAGATTTTTGTGAGATGAACTCGAGATCAAACTCTATCATAAGCATGAGCTAACGAGTGATACGATCGTTGTGATACGGTTTCGCATGCATTGTCTTGAGTGGGTTATACTTGTAACAATATAAGTCTTGTGATTAAGGAGGTAGTGACGAAGCTTAGCAGTTGCAAAGAAGAGAGCACAACACAATTTTTTAGTTTTAGAATAGTGTGTTTCATACTCATGAAGAGTGTGACTGATGTAATATACAACTTGTTCTTTACCGTTAGCGTCTCGATGTGAGATCATGGCTCCAAGAGCATGGTCAGTCACAGAAATATAAAAATTGAATGACTCCCCCGTGCGTGGAGGTGTAAGCATAGGTGGAGAAAGAAGATAGGCTTTGAGATCATCAAAGGCCTTTAGCAATGCTCATCCCATTCAAAATTCACATTCTTACGGAGGAGATGATGAAAATGTTGACAACGGTCTGATAATTGCAATATAAAATGACATACTGATTGAAGACGTCCTTGAAGACTGCAGAGCTGTTTTAAGTTAGAAGGGGGAGGCATCGCAAGGATAGCCTTTATTTTTGTGGGATTGACTTCAATGCCCCTAATAGAAATGATAAAACCTAAGAGTTTACCAGCGAGAATGCCAATCACGCATTTAGATGGATTTAGGCGAAGAAAAAAGTGAATGAGCCTTTCAAAGAGAGGTGTAAGAATGAAAAGATGATCTTAACAGCGTTTGGATTTACCGAGGAGATCATCGACATAATCTTCCATAGTTTTGTGTAAGAGATCATGGAAGATGTAGTTCATTGCTCATTGATAGGTTGCTCCTACGTTTTTAAGATCGAAAGGCATGACACGATAACAAAAAGTCCCCCAAGGGGTTGTGAAAGAAGTCTTATGCTGGTCCTCTAGTGTGATGAAAATTTGATTATATCCAGAGAAGCCATCCATAAGAGAAAGCATCTCGTGACCTGCGGTTAAATCCATGAGTTGATTGATATTAGGTAAAGGGAAATCATCTTTCGGACAAGTGAGATTAAGATCCCGAAAGTTGGTACAAATTTTAATTTTCCCAGTAGCTTTAGTTACTGGTACTACATTCGAAACCTATTGTGGATAATCAATAGGTTGGATGAAGTTAGCAGAAAGCAAGCGCTACAACTCTTCTTTGACAAGATGGTCTATATGAGGGTGCATTTTATGCAATTTCAGTTTAACCGGTTTGATGTCTAGAAGAGTAACGATATTGTGGACCACAATATCAGGATCCAGTCCTGGCATATCTTCGTATGACCAAGTAAAATCTTGGTGATGGTTGGAAAGAAATGTGGTAAAGTCTCCTAAATCTTGTGGGTTAAGAGATTGGCCAACCTTAATGATGCGAGGGTCTTCAGAAGTCCCTATGTTAAGGTCAATAGTGGCTTCGTTGAGAAGTGTAGATGTGTCAGAAGGAATGACTTTAGGAAGATAAGAGTCCTCTACCACCAAATAGGTGGGAACAGAATCATCATCCATACAGTGAATAGTATTGACAGTGGGAGATGATTTCAGGGAAGACTAATGGTATGGAAGTGGATTCACCATTAACTTTATAGGTCAATGGACCTATGGAAATGGTATTGACTACAAAAAAAGTTAGGTGGGATGGAAATGGCGTCATCCACATCAAGTGATGATTTTTACCTGGCGGGAGAAGATGGTTCTTTAATGGAGAGAGGCTCATCTAGAATGGTGATGGTGGCTTTTGAGAGACATTTAAATCCTTAACCAAATTTTTGATGTGGTTTAAGATTTGGAATGGACGCGAGGTCATGTATACCATGTTCATATTTTCCCAGGCCAAATTCCTTCCACGTGCATCGATATAAATAAGTTTTAGCGAATGCGGGATTCTGCAAACAATCAAACCCTGCTAAATAGGGTTTGGCCCTTGGGGGAGAATCTGGGTGATAGTGAGGTGTACCAAGACCACCGTAAATGAAGTTAGTCTGTTTATTGGGCAGACCAATGGTGATGATGCAACCAAGACCTGGCTGGTATTTAAGTTGTTTGTCTAGTCTACCATACTCATTAGGTTTGAGATGGGCATCAAAAGAGAGAAGAGGAAGCTCTCCTAGCGAAAAATGTTGCAATGTTTCTTCTAGATTTTGTAAATCTAGTAGTTTTGTTGCAGGTATAGAAGAGGATGAGGCCTCATCAGGAGAACCAACATTCTCCTTTAGAGGGGCCGATCTTGTGGTCATGTCGCACTATGCAGAAGGAAAAGGATCTCCTGGATGAGTATATATTTTTCCCTCATGCTGATATTTTAAGCATCGATGGAGGGATGATAGGACAAAATGCATTGTATGAATCCAAGAACATCCAAGGATCATGTTGTAGTGGAATTTTCCTTCAAAAATGTAAAAAAGCTCATGAAGCAGTTTCTTACCCACCCGAATGGGCAGGACCACAGTTCCTAAAGTCACTGCTAGCTGATTGTTAAATGATCAAAGAGCGAAAGGCGATGGTGACACTATATTCTTTAGTAACTTAAGTTTCTTGAAGGTGTGAGAGAAAATGACATTGAGTGCAGCACCACTGTCGATCATAGTGCGCTTTAACGTAGTATTGTTGATTTGAATTGTGATGAAGAGGGGAGCCTCTAAATCCTCAGAAGAAAGAGGAAGAATTTCATAATCCTCAAAGGAAATGGTAGTTGATGGTATATTCAACCCAAAAACCATGTCAAAAGGCTGGGGCTCATCTAAATTCACTACGATATAGCATAGATTATCAATCAGATCCTTACGATGTTGTGGAGATGATTGAATGAGGTTAAAAAGAGACATTTTGACCAGAGCATGGGTGAGTTGTTTCATAACACTCTCCTCAACTGACACAGGAATTTGAGTCTGTGGTGAAGCATGAATAGAGACCCGAGGCCTCAGGGCTAATGAGGAAGGATGAACTCCTTAAGGGGCCACAGAAATGACAACCCGTGGTCGACAGGTTGTAGAAGATGATGGATTATCATACCATTGTGCTCTAGTGGTGATATGAATTGTGTCGATTTGAGAAGGTGGAAGACCATCTGGAGTGGAATTGATAGAACTAGATGCTTGAGTTCATCGTTGAGGCTCAGATGTGGTTGAGATAACAGGAGATACCTATTCCTCCTCTTCCAGCAAAAGATCACTTTCTTCCAAAAGACTGCTCATGACATATTGGAGGGCTTTATATCCCTCGGTGTCATGTCCTGGAGTGCGGTGGTAAGCACAAATCAAATTAGAGTTGAACCAGGAAGGTTTTACTCCTTTAGGATTATAGGGTTTGATCAGAGGAAGAGATATGGATGAAGATTGGATAAGTTGGCGAAGAATTTTAGTATAGAATCCGGTAGATAAAGATGAGGACAGAGATGACGAAGGTGCCTCTTTTGCCTCAATAGATTGCCGAGGCAAAAGAATCTGCATGTCTGGTTTGACATTCTTTTTAGGGATCATTTTTCTTTTCTAGATACTGGGAGAAGCAGCCTTAGGTTCTTGAGATGGAAGTAAGTGGGGCAAGATTGATTTTGGTGGAGGAGGAGCTCCTAAGATAGATTTTGAAGAAGGCAAAGATGTGACAAGTGTTGTGGTCTTCAAAGATGAAGAATGTTGCTTGGTTGAAACAAATGATTATTTAGATAAGACTGACTTAGATGAGGGATGAGCTCCCAAAAGAGGAACAAAGGGTTCCTTGTCTTTTGGTGACGAAGATGATGGTCCTGATAAAAGAGGTGACGCCTTTCTAGTGGGTAAATCCACTTTACGAGGCACCAGTGAAGAAGGTGTTGTAGAAGAAGATGATGGTTTTGATGGTGTTGTAGAAGAAGATGCCTTCTTAGTGGATAAATCCAATCTTCTATGAGACATGGAGAGAGATTTCTAAGAAAAAGCACCAACAGTTTTAATAGTCTGAAATATTCATTTTCCTTTTTTGAGGATGGTGAAAACTTCAACTACATAAGGTGATTGTAACCTTTTCATGGGAACGAGATGGTGCAGTACAGATCATACCACGTTATAATTTAGTTGTCTCAGTTTAAGTTCAGGGACCGAAAGTGTAGGTGTCGGCACTAGTTCTTTGGATTTTTCGGTAATGGTCAAGGCAGCGTCGGTGATGGAAGAAGTGGTTTCCTATGAGGGAGATACTTTTGGTACAGTAGTTGTAGGTGTAACTACTATAGCAAAGGAAACATGAAGAGTCAGAATCGAAGATGCTTCTATTGGTAGAGAAGTTTGTATGACTATAGGTATATTCACCAATGGCATAGTCATGGCAAAAATAGGAGAAACAGAAATAGAAGTATTTGTTGTGGAAATTTGAAGGGATGTAAATGTTTCCAGCATCGAAATAAAGTCTGACAATGAGACAGACAAGTATGACACTGTCTCCGGCATAGATGGCAGATTAGACAAAGAGGTGGGGAGAGATGAATCCATCTCTAACAATGGAGAAATATTTAAAGACAAATTGTCTGAAGATGGTAGAATTTCATAATTTAACAAAGTGGGAGGAAGTTCTAATTCGGTCGACGTGTTCATAGATGGCTTAGTTTTAGAGGAAGATTCTTCAGTAGAGATGAAGCTGATAGTATGAGCGTTTGGATTTTAAGACCCTGAAATGTCATTGTTCGGGGAATGATTGGGAAAAGGTTGTTTAAAGACATCAAGTTCCTGATTTGGGGGAGCATTTGGGTTATCCATAATGAGGTTGCCTTTAGCAACGAATTTTTAGACAAGATTTTTGAAGGTCTAACATCATTCGATGTCATGGCCTTTGGTTCTATGATAATGAAAAAAGTCATTTTCCCTATACCAGAATGGATGTTCTTGGCTCTCATCAAAATTTCTAATAGGGGGAAGTTCGATCATGTGAACTTCCAACATTTTTTCCAAAATAGAAACATATGATTCCCCAAATGAAGTAAAAGATCGAGATGATGAGGGTCCTTTTCTGAACAATGAAAATTCTCTCTGTGGTGTTTGATTAGAAGTGTTATCAGCTCATGGTATTTTTAATACGATAGCGTTGGTGGATCCCTGATTCTTGTCTTTGTTAGAAGCAAAAGGGTTTCATTTTGTAATCCAAGAAAAATCTGGTTTAAATTTAGAGTGAAGTTTTAACTTCCCTTGTTCAATGGCACAGGACTCAAGTTTTCGTGCCATCGTGAAGGCTTCTTCAAATGTGTGAAAGTTTTGGATCCTTAAAGTGGAAGAAATATGATTAGCACAAGATCGAGTAAACAACTCGATCTGTTGAAATTGAGGGAGGGAAAAAGACAATTTATTTATTATACCTCTCCACCGAGCAACAAAGTTTGCAATAGACTCGTCATCGAATTGACGAATGTTAGAAAGATCTATAATCGAGATCTTATGTGCGATATTTATTGAAAAGTTTTCAACAAACATCTGAGCTAATTGAGAGAAAGAAAATAGGGAGTGTTAAGGAATGTTATTGTACTAGTCTAAAGAAGGCCCTACTAGAGACATAGGGAAAGTACAGAGCATAAGCTCCTGATCCTGGGCTATAAAGTAGCAAGCATGTTTGAATGCTCACAGGTGCTATTGATGATCCTCCCGACTATGAAATTTTGAGAACTTAGGAAGTTCCCATTCGGAAGGATAGGGCTTAAAACCCACTGACAGATGAATTGGTTCATTACACACTTCTTCAAAAGAGTATGAAGGGCGAACCCCTTTGGTGGAGGCTTCTAGCTCTACGATTTTCTTGAAAAGAATTTGGACGACATTAGATTGAGGGGGAAGCATGTTGGTATGTCCCACAAAAGAAGCGAGTGGTATATTTTTTTGAGGTGTTAACAGGGGATTTATTTTCTGATTAACAAGATGATAAGAGGAATAAATAGGCATTCTAGGTGACACCTGGTGAGGTACTTGTTATGAAGGAGCCTACGTATGAGTAGGTTGTGAGATGACAAGTGGTTGAGAGAAAGGTGTTTGAATGAAAGACGGAGCCTGTGGTTGGTGGGCTCCTACACTTGTCGACTGAATCAGAATGGATTGAGGAGCATGGGTGTTGATTTGATTGGACCTGGTGGGGAACGAAGTCTGAATGAGGCTCTTGAATACCGGATTGGTTATTAAGGGCACCAATGCTAGAGGATGGGTAAAGGTCACTGTCGCTAGAGCATTGCAAGAAAGACCAACTGGAGGATTGGAAGAAGGAACCAACTGACTCATAGAAGAAGGTTGATTCATTATTGACCCTTAGATGCAATAGATGGCATACAATAATTAATAGAAATCCATGAGATCGCGGATGCACCCATCATAGCTAAAGAACAAGGCCTCTCGAAGGTAGGTTGTGGAGTAGCTGAGGTAACCACGGCACTAGGAATGGGCAAGGTCATTTGAGAACCAGTTGAAAGGGTCGGTGGAAGAGAAAAAGGAGGCACAGATGCGCCACCCTATTTTGTGGTTCGAGGCGAGAAAAATTATTCTAACTATTCTATAAAAGCCTGAGATGGTTCATGAGAATAGTAGTAAACTTGTTGGATTGGTGGTCCCTGATCAGATATTTGAATAGACTTATGCACTAGATAGTCCATAAGGGCTATCGGATTGCGATAAAGGAACACCTGAAATTCAAGATCTCCATGAGGAACATACTCTATATCAGAAGCAGATGATACCTCTGAAGGATTGGGGGAAGCTGAACATGATGGGATGTCTTTAGGATGATAGAAATGATTATATGACTAATATGGGGAACCAACTAACAGTGGTCCTGAGGAAGACCCAAGGGGTGCCGAAACATCCACATTAGTGGTGGTCTCGGATGAAGAAGGGGCTAGTTGAGCCATTTTTCTAGATTGTAACCTGGTGATGATTTTCATAAACAAAGAGAAATATAGAAAAAAGGAGATTGTCCTAATAAATGCACAGACAATTCAAGCAGTGTAGGTGATTATCTCTTTTAAGTTTTCATGCTTTTAAGAAAGAAAATATTAGGGAAGGATTTTTAGACCAAGAACTACTTAGATAGTCAAACTAAGGATGGATTAGGGAATGTTTTGGTGAGGAGTCCCGAAGGCACTTCAGTAAAAGACCGGTACATGGCTTGATATAGGGGCCTACCCCCGCACTTCACACACCACTGCAATAAGGGAGTTGGATGCTTTGCCAATATATACTAGTACTTTCGTGAATTTATAGCACGTCCCGAGTACCACGTAGGCTCTTCCTCTTGGATGTCACTTCCAAGTAGGCGAGGCCAGGGAAGGAATTTTTGTTTAAATGCTTGATACCTAGTGATTTTGGCTTTATGTGCAAGGGTGAAAAATAAAAATCAAATAGTGTCACTACCAATTTTTGATCAATTTTCCAGCCTATTTAGAAGACTAGATGAAGAACATACAGCAGAAATGACAAAGAAAAATTTCCTTTTAAGCACTAAATATGAAGTGTTTGATTTCGATGAAGACAATTCAAACAAGTTCTTTGCCAAATGCGATTAAATTATTTTTTAAGCACCAAAATTGAAATGTTTGAATGTGATGGAAAACAAAAAAACAAGTTCTTTTTAAGTTCCTAAAAAGGAGAAAACACCGTAAAAGAGGAATACCTTTAGATTTAGCTCTCCAAGGTGTGTGAACTTCAAAAAGCGCGTTGTTGAGCTCTTCCCCTCGAACAATCCCATGAAAAAGCAAAGTGCTCCTCAAGAAAAGGTTAAGTAAACACACAAACAAATCCAGAAAGGTATATCCAGATAATAGTAGAATGAAAATTTCTATTTCAAGGAACTAAAAAAAACTTTCGAGAAAATAAAAATTTTGCATAAAGAAATGGATCAAAAATGCAATCTTGAAATCAAATGAAAGATTTATTAATCTTTGAAATAGGAATTGGAATTTATTTTTTCAAGAAATCAGAAAAATTTAACTTTGTAAATTATAAATGAAAGAAGCAAGACCAAAATGAAGAAAGGAAATGCTTAAGGAGAACTGACGAAAAGCAATGAAGAAACAAAACAAAAGCTCAAAACTGGAAAAGAAATGAGCCTACCAATAAGGGACTTTGGTTTGGTCCCACCGAGTGTGCCAGAATGTAGATCAATAATTTCTGCGCTTGTTACCTGTCCAAGTTAATGTACTAAACTAAACACAAAAACCCTGAAAAACTCAAATGAAATCGATACCTAATAGATAAGACAAGATCTGAAGATGTAGATGGAAAAGAAAGCTGATGTAGACAAGATGGGCACACATGAGCAATCCTGCAAGGTATATCTGAAAAACCTGTGAGATACATATTCTTGATAGAAAAGGACAACATTAAAAGATATTTGGGTGGACTGCCCGAAAAGTGGGTCCAGGAAGCGTTAACCTCCCTCGGTGGATGTCAGTCCATATTTTCAATTAAAGAAAGAAGCTTACATGATAAAATATGTACGTAAATGTATAGATTTTTTTGATTAAAAATGACAGACAGAATGTAAACAGCAGACAGAAATCAATAGAAAATAGGAAATTGTGAAAACAATGCTAGATTTTTGTTACCTAAATTCTTTTACCTCTCCGCAGGTAGATCAGCATCGATTAGGAAAATCGGCATTGACTGAGATAGGTCGGCGTCGACTAGAGAAAATCAGCATTGACTGTGACTGGTCGGCATCGACTAGGGGAAAATTACAAGAAGATTGAGAAACGGAAAATGAAAGTTAGATCGTTAATGTCTGTTGGATCTATAAGAGCCTTTAGGATGCTGACAAAGCTCCACCTTCACTAGACGTAGGAGCAAAGTCACCAAGAGATTAATGGAGGCTTGCGATGTCGATGTGGTAGGAGAAGAGTAATGGTACTCATCTCAGGGATTAATTTGGATAGGATTAGCTTTCGCTTGATAAATAATGCTCAGGCTTGATGTCCAGAACTCTCTGTCATTCTTTCTATCTCTAACTAGAACTAAATTTTGGCCCTATATTTGTAATCAGCGCCAACCAGATATAATCGGTGCCATTTCAGAAAATCGGCGTCGACCGAGTACCAGTCGGTGCCGATCAGGGAACAGACTCCCAAAATTGCAAAAGAGGACGTTTTTGGAAAGATGCAAGTGATCCCTCCGACTCAAATACGGGAAATATCCTACTACACAGTTTGGGGGGATGAGAAATAGGGGGGATAGATGGATATAATTGATATGGGGTAGATAAGTGGTTAAGATACATGTAAAAAGTGTAATCAAATAGTTAATATTTAATTATCCATGGGTAAAACATAATGGGGTATAATAAACTTAGGATAGATGTTTAAATCAAATATTTAAATAATACCCTAAGGGAGAAGTGGTGATATAAAGGTGCCCCAGGTTACCTGAGAAGGTAAACAAACATGGGGGGGCACTAAATTGGGTAACCAGTTTTAGGTGTCGACAATTTGCACAAAGAATGAATCTAAAATTGTTAAACTAGGGGCCTCTTTATGCATGTGAATAAAGGACCTTCACTATGCTCGTAAGAGAATTTGTGGATGTATTTTCTTGGTCATATGCTTACATGGTAGGCTTGAATCCTTCTTTGGTAGTGTACAACCTAGTTGTGCATGAACTTGTAAAGCTGATAAAATAGAAATTATGAAAAAGGCATCCACATGTATCTCTTTTGGTCAAGGAAGAACTTAAAATGTTATTGGCAGTGAATTTTATTAGACTGATCGGTTATTTAGAATTGATCTCCAATGTTGTGACAGTTTGCAAAAAACCCATGGGTATCCAAATCCACACCAACTTCAGGGTCATCAACAAAGTGTATCCTAAAGATGATTTTCCTCTTCCCATTATCATCATGATTGTCGATTCAATAGTTGGCCACAAAATGTTATCCCTCATGGATGGATTCTCTAGATATAATCAAATCCAAATTTTGGAAGAGGTCCAACATAGAACTACTTTTACAACCCCTTGGGTAACCTTTTGCTATTAGTTCATTCCTTTTGACCTCAAAAATGTCTCTGTCGCATATCAACATATAATGACTGTAATATTTCATGACATATTAGAGGACTGTGTGGATGATATCCTTGGAAATTCCCAAAAATTTGTAGGGCACTTGTAAATCATTCATCATATCTTGGAGTGACTAAGGGATTATAAGGTCCATTTTAATAAAAAAAGTGTGTATTTGGTGTCATCTCTGGAAAAAAAATTGGCTTCATCATCTCTAGAAGAGGAATTGAAGTGGACCCTGCATAGGCCACTTATATTAATGAGATGCATCCTCCCAAGAAATTTAAACAGTTGTGCATCTTATAGGGAAAAATACAACCTATTTGCATATTCATATCCCATCTCGCAGACAAATTTCATTTCTCCACCCATATGCTTAAGAAGGATGTTGATTTCCATTGTGGTCCTGATTATCAATAAGTATTTTCCAAATTGAAACAATATTTGGCTAATCCACTTGTTCTTATACCACCTACTCTAGGTGAATCCTTATTACTATACATATCAACCACTCTATTTGTTATTAGCATGATTTTAACACATTATGATGCCCATCATAAATAAAGAGACTTCTATTACCTATTATACACCTTGATCTCCTATGATTTAAAATATTTACAAATTGAGAAACCATGCTTATCCATTGTCTTCACTTTATAGAAGTTGTGTCATTGTCTTCTAAATAGCAAAACATAACTCATATCTAAATTTGAACCACTTAAGTACCCACTATCAAAAACTGCACTCACCAAGAGGATGGCTGACTAGATCAATTTTCCAAATGAGTTTGATATTGAATATGCTCATTAAAAAGTGGTCAAATGAAAATCACTCACTGATCAACTGGAAGAATCACCCTTACCAGTAACGGAATCCCTAAGTTTGGATCTTCTATATGCTTCCATTTTTTACATTAAAGAATCATCAACCTAGAAAATATACTTTGATGGTCCATTCATATTTAATGGCTCAGGGGAAAAAATTTTGCTTATCACTCCTACAGGTGATCTTAATCTACAAGATTTTAGACTCAACTTCCCATGTAAGAAAAAAATTTCCAAGTATGAAGCTATCATTTCAGGTTTGAAATTCCCTATAAAATGGAATATAAAATAAGATGAGGTTATAGAAGATTCACAACTCATCATCAAACAAGTGAATGATGAATATAAATTCAAAGATGATAATATTATACCGTATAAATGCATTTCTAACATCTTGAAGGAGTAATTTGTTTAGATCACCTTTCAACAAGTCCCTCGAGCACAGAACAAATCAACGAATACCATGGATAATATTGAATCACTGTTAATATTATCACCAAATACTAGATACTTTCAGTTCCACAACGATCATCTCATAGTACCTGCCTATGACATGTCAGAATCCTATTTGGTATATGAAATTGTTGGTCCTTTTTCACCCTGATACGTTGATATCTACAATTACGTATATGATGGTACCTTCTAAACTGACATCCCCCATTCCCAAAATAGAACCCTTATCTAGCACATCATAGTTTACACCCTCCTTACGGGAACTCTCTATCATCAAGGCTATGATGGGACATTGTTGCATTGTATTAATTCTGAAAAGGATATCTAATCTATCAAAGAAGTGCACAAAGGAATTTATAGTTCTCACACTAGTTTCATGATCCTCGCTAAGAAAATTCTATGCATCGGCTATTACTAGCCTATTATGAATACAAATCGTTGTCAATTCATGAAGGAATGTGTCCTATTCTAAAAGTATGATAACTTGATCCATACACTATCTTAGTATTTACAACCTATCAATACACCATGGCCATTTTCCAAATGGGGGCTTGATCTTATAGGGAAACTTTTACCCACCTCATATGATGGCCACAAATATAGCATTACCATGATTGATCACTTTACCAAATGGGTGGAGGTTGGTACTCTCACCAATGTCATAGGTGCTTGGATCTCAAAATTTATCATGAATCACATCATTTTTCATTACAGAATCCATTCTGTTATTGTATCTAACAATGGAAAATCATTCAAGAACAAGAAAGTGAAGGCCATGTGCCAACACTTTAAAATTCATCAAAAATGGTCTACTCCTTGTTACCCTCAAGGTTATGGGAAAAATGAAGCTAAAAATAACATTCTTGTTTTGATTATGGAGAAATTGGATAGGAAGATAGGTCATAACTGACATCTCCAAATCCATCCTTCCTTATGGGCCTATAAAACTTTCATCCACACACCCACATGTGTAACTCCTTATTCCATTGTCTTCGGCACTAAAGCTAGCATCCCCTTAGCTATTGATCTTCCCTCTTTTTGAATATCCTTGAAATATTACTTGGAAAATAAAGAACACTAAAGAGTGGCTAGACTAGCAGAGCTATAACTGGGTAAGTGCACCAAGTTGGGGGGCCAAAAGGAGGTCTTAAGTGGACACATTTTTCTAAAAAATACAAACTTCAAATTTTACGAGTTTTTTGAAATAATTACACTCAAAGTTGGAAGATGTTGTAGAAATATTAATCATAGAATTTTGAGTCTAGTTTCTAAGCTACTAGATTTTATTGAAAACGGATAAGTTTAAGTGGGTCAAACAACTAAAATACCAATAGATGCTCCTATTTTTGTTAAAAAAACATAATAGAGTGACTTTCGTGCTGCCCACCATTTTTTGAGGACTATTTATTATTTTTGAAAACCATTTGGTAGAAAGATAGCTAAGAACATGTAGTTTGGTCTCCATTTTTTTTTTTAGAAAATATTTTTTTATTTATGATTTTTCTAGTACAAAAATTTTATGTTTTGAAAAATAATGGAGCTCCAACCGTGCCCCCCGCCTAACTACCTCAAAAAATATCGAAAATTAGATTTGTTTTTTTTAATATGTATAGAATTATGCCTAGTTTAGGCTAGTATAATTTTTTTTAATTTCGATCACCCAAAAAAAGATACACCATGAAAGATAGACATATTTACACTTCAAAAAATAACTATAAAAAGGCATAGTTAGAAAATAAATAATATGGAAACCTTATATTAGTCAGAAAATTTGAAACTTTATATTTTTAGAAAGAAGAGAGTCTGATCTATGTCGTGGTATAATTTTTTAAAAATGGATCGATTGTTTTATCTGGATTTATCATAGAGGAAGTGTCATTTTTACATTTTCTTGTAAAAACTCGTTGTTTGATGTTTTTGTGCAAGTCCATGTCTCAGGCTTAGGGATCCAAACTGGATCCCAAGCCTTGAGGCATGGCTTGGGAAAACAGAAAACGTAAAATGCGTACACGTTATGTAATGTGTACATGTTTTTCTTTGTTTTATATATTGTGGCCCCCCAACATCCCTTTCATATCTTTCATGGGAATTCTGCAAACATTTTTTTTTGTCTACAATATTCTCTACATTCTTGCATGATTTTCTAGTATTTTATTTTGTGCCCTACCCCACTAGTTGATTTTTTCTAATTATGGGTGATAAACGTCGAGCTAAGGACAAGAGGAAAGTCAAGAATAAGACATCGGAGTAATTGGAAGAGAAGAGAATAAAGAAATTGAAGACAATGCAAAAACTTTGATCAGGGTAAGGTACATCCACTATATCAAATGTAGCTAATGTATTAGAAAATTGGGATGAAATACACAATGAAAATGTAGAGAATAATGATTTTGCAATGAATAATGATATTGAATTGAATGATAATGTTGGTATGGATGAAGAAATTGATGTGAATCTAATTGTTGAACCCTTACTTGAGAATCCAAATGTTAACCTCGAAATTTGTATGAAAATACTGAATGAAGAAAGTAACCTTGTAAATGAATCTTCACCTCTAAGAACACCTCCTTCCATTTTTCGAAGAAAACCAGTTCACTTAATTGAAATTGATGAAAACATTATAAAACCAATGCCTAACAAAATGTCTGAAAGAAATGCGAGAAGAAAATCTAGTGGAATTTGGGATAATTACTTTGAGAATTTAAATGACACACAAAGATGTCAATTATTTATTTCATTGATGAAATTAATTAAGATGAGACCTATAATGAAGACCCTGGGGTTAAGAACATCTAATGTTATTGATCAAAATGCGTCAATTGTTGAAAACATACATAAAGCATACCAAACTGTAGGTGAAAAAAGACACACCAAAGATAGTAATGTTACATGACGTGCACTAACTAATTATATAGTAAATGATAAAATAGTTAATAAACACTTGATTAGAAAAAAAAAGTAGTTCTTTGAAGCTAAACAGAAAAACACTAATGAAAGCAATAGAGAGACATAAACATCTTGAGTTAGTCAATAACACTGACTATTGGGATTTCTCTTGTAGAATTCCATGAAAAGACAAGAATACATCTAATATTCTAAAAGAATTAATTGTAAAATTTTGGAATGAGAACACAAGGGTGTCACCGAATAGAGAAGATACAATAAAAAGAAAAATAGGTTCTTATAATCATGAATCGTGTGTAAAACATTTCTTAGATATGACTCAAACAGATTTATTCTCTAAGTTTAAAAATGAAAATCTATAAATTAACATTAGCCAAAGATGCTTTGAAATGAGAAAACCCTTTTATGTGAAAATCAATCACTCACATACCACTTGTTGCAGGCATCATGTTGAATTTTCAATGTATTATGATGTTTTTTGTCAAATACATAGTGTTTTGCATACTGTCATCATGTTGTAGGAGTGTGGAATAAATGTACCACAAAAATATTCAAGGGAATTTATTCTGACAATATTTTGTGAAAAATCAACAAGAGAATTTTTTTGTAACAAAGCATGTTTGGATGGAATGTGTAATGTATGCGGTGGCTTGCCAAATCTGAAAAGTTACATCCACGAGGAGAGTACTTATTCAATAGGAAAAGAATTGGTTGATTTCACCAAATATAAATTGGTAGCATTGTTTCACCTGATTTTAAATCGTTTCTTTGAAGTATTGACGAAACAAATAGGGTAACGGGCATAGGAGGAATACCTATTCAAATGTTGGTTGATGGTTTGTTGCACGCGTATGACTTCCAAATCCATAGCTGATTGTGAGAGCTTCCTTTTGGCTAGGAGGAACTACCTATAATGAAAAGAAAGACCACCAGAAGGAATTAAACAATATATGCAATGAACTGCCTAGCGTATGCTAGATCCGGGAAGTGTGATACTTCCTAGATGGTTGTCAGTCAACTGTTTTAAACAATTTAATGTTGTAAAAAAAGTTAATCCTATTGTAGTTTGAAATGATTTAGGTATCTCACTTAAAACACAATAAGAAATAGATCTAATCTAACAGGCTAAGCTAGAATAGAATCCAAAGGTCAAATGATTGGTTCTGGGTTCTGCAGGTTTGACAGAGGTCTCAGGTAGATCACAGGTGGATGAGGGTGAGATGAAATTTGGTGGGTAGGTCTCTGTTCTGGGTTGTATGGGCAAATACAGAGACCGATGTCAGTTACAGGTAACCGATGATGGTCAGGTGTAACCGGTGCCGGTTACTGTGGAAATCTGAAAATGCCATAGAACAAGCTTTGGGTCTCCTTTGTGATTGTACAAAGGACTTTGGTTGGTTGGGATGAGGTATTGGGTGACTGGGGTAGGCTTCGGTAAGGTTTAATTGGGTATGTGGAGGTGGAAATGTTGGAGAAGGTCAATAGGTGGCTAGGTAAACAATAGATGATAAAATGATGATGAAATGAAATAAACCAGAAAAGTATGACGTTATACTTACTTGGATTCTGATCTTGAATGCCTGTGAGTGAGGGATGGAGGTGCTGATGAGGGGTTTGAAGGCTGCAAGTGATCACCAACTGAAGGAAAGCTTCTGCATGGGCTGCATGTACATTCCTCTTTGCTTGGTTAGATCAGATCATGGCTGGGATGGCTGTGCAGGAAAAGATGTTTGATCTCCTTCCTTGCATGTGGTTTCTCACTAGAATTCACTCTCTGAAGATGTGTTATCTCTCTGAGATGTGTTTTTCCTCACCAACCTTTTGCTTCCAGCCTTGAGAATAAGGTTTTTTTGGGGTTAAAATGGTAACCGACAGCGGTTTCAACTTAACCGACAATGGTTAGGGGTAACTGGCATCGGTCAAGGTGGGATTTCCTAGGTTTACTAAACTAGGGAGATCCTCTTGATTTCCTCATATTTCATACTGTTAACCCACAGATTAGACTGGGAGCTTCTTGTGAGCATGCAGGAATGTGGTTAGAGGGAATGTAGGCATTGATTTTTAGGGTTTGGGTAAGTCTTAGTTATGGTAACTTACTAAGAATAGGTCTTAGGTTGAGTTGGCTTGGTGAGGTGTCTAAGTGAACTGTATGTGTGGATATTATTTAAAATAAGATATTTAAATAATAGATATAGTGAGGATAATGAATTAATTTAATTAAATTAATATTAGTGGGGTGAAAGGGGCCATGGCTAGGTGAATGTGATGAAGGGTGTTTATTCATTGAGGGACCAAAGGGGAGTGTGACCTAATTTTAGTGTCTACATTTTTTCCCTTTTTGTTGTGTAGCTTGTATTGGTAAGCGATGCTAACAAAAATAAGATGTGGTTGCCCCATGTGTGGGTGAAGGTGATCCCCCTCAAACCAGGAACTGACGAGGTAGAAGGTAGAATCGGTGAGTGGTTTGATAAATGGTAAATGTGACAGTGAAAAGGAAGGGTGTTTAACAGGGAAAAAAGGTTGTCTAAAGGTCTACTCAGGTAAGCTAGGTAATGGGTCAGGGTCAAAGGTAGTAATAGTCAAATGCATGCACACGTATAAACTACAGACACACTACTATGTTGAAGAGCAGGTAAACTCTACATTGTCTAAGGTTGATAGGTTTATCCAAACATGGTTGAAGCGTTTTTGGTAATCCAAGGTATAGGATATGGTCAGGAAATTGATGTAGGGTAGGCGTATGAACGTTTAGGTATGTTCTAGTACACCAAAGGTAGGGTCTTTTTAAAGGATAAATGGTCACAGAAATAGGCTAGGTAAGGTCATTAGGTCAACAACACAGGTAACAACGGTGCCGAGTACAAGTTATATGAACACATGAGGTCAAAGGTCACTAGCTATGGTCCAGGTCCAAAATCTAGTTGTACGGCATTGGTAAGTCACTAAGGCGAAGGTGAAGGTCAGGGGTATGGCTATGAGGTCCCTAAAGGAGGAAAAAGGGAGGGTAGGAAATGATGAGGTCAGTGAAAGGTAAGGTAAATGGGTTAGGTGAATGGAAATCAGGGTGAAGGGTGGGGTATTCGTCGAGGGACCAAAGGGGAGTCTGACCTAATGTGTAAGTGAGGGTGACATTTTGCCCCTTTTGGTCATGGATAACTTGTATTGGTATAGCGATGCTAACAAAAATAAGATGATGGTTTATGTGTAGGGTGAACGTGACCGATGCTCAAACAAGGGTAACTAACGAGGTTAGGCAGAATTGGTGAGTGGTTTGATAAAAAGGTAAAAGGAATCCAGGAAGGTTTTTATTCATTTGGAAATTTGCGAAGTGAGAAAATCTACTCAAGAAATTCTAGGTAATGGCTCTGGGTCAAAGGTAGCAACAATCAAACACACGCACACGTATAAACTGCAACACACTACCAGGTTGAAGAGTAGGCAAAATCTACATCGTCTAAGGTCGATAGGTTTATCCAACCAAGGTTGAAGTGAGTCTGGTATACAAGGTATAGGATATGGTTAGGAGAAACAATGTAGGTTAGGTGCAAGAATGTTTAGGTATGTTCCAGGACACCAAAGGTAGGGTCAATATAAATGGTCACGGCAGTAGGCTAGGTAAGGTCATCAAGTCAATCAACACAGGTAACAGTGCCGCAAGGTATAGCAAACACATGAGGTCAAAGGTCACTAGTGAGGGTCCAGGTCCAAATATCTAGGTCACAGCATGTGTAAGGCCAAGGTAGGGGTAAAATAATGAGTCCTTAAAGGAGGAAAAAGGGAGGTAGGAAATGATGAGGTCAAGAAAGGTAAGGTCAATGGGTTGGGTAAATGTGGCATTGGGTGAAGGATCAGGGTGAAGGGTGGGGTAAAAGGGAAAAAGGGAAGGCAATGTGTAGGTGAGGATGACTGATGCTAGTCATGGACAACCGATGTCAGTATAGGGCAACTGAAGATGGTTAGTTAGGGCACGCGACCGATGTCGATCAAGGGTAGCTGACATCGATTAGGTTGGGTTGGTTATAAAAATTAAAAAAATCTATGTTTTTTATTATTCATTTGTTATTTACGAAGTGAGAAAATGAAAAAAAGAGAGAGAAAAGAGAGAAAAGTGTCCAGAGGAAACAGGACAATGAGCTGGCAGTGTGATTTGAAAAGGATTTGGTTGGTGAGCAGCGGGTCCATGGGATCAGGGCAAGAGATTTGATTGGTTGGAGGTTGCGAGTAGCTATTCGGCGATGGTAGATGCCAAAGAGGGATCGAGTGGGCCACTGGTATAGTGGCTAGACGTGCCACTGAGATGGCAGCAGGGCGACGAGGTAAGCACCCTATGCTACATTGTTATGTGGATAGATTAGAGGTTAGTATATAAAAATGTTGGTTTGGCAGTTTCTTGTTTTTTGTGGGTGGGAAAAAATTAAATTTGGGTATGGGGGGAATAACGGGTAAAAAGAGGAAGGGGGAGGGTAGTAAATTGTATAGGTGGGGTGGGTAGAGGTCTAGGGGTAGTTTAGGTCATTGTAGGTGGGGTAAAATGGGAAAGGGAGAGGGTTTTAGATAAAGGGGGGTTTTGGGAAGACGCAGGGTTTTCCGCTATAGTGACCGCCGTCGGTCAAGTGTGGCCGGTGTCAGTTGGGTGAAACTGGTATTGATCACCAAATAGGTGACCGATGTTGGTTAAGGAGTAACTATGGTCGGTAAGGGTTAACTGGTATCGGTCACCAAATAGGTGACCAATGCCAGTTTAAGGGTGACCGGAGTCGGTTAGGATGAACCGGTACCAGTCAGGATTTTACGCACAAGGATGCAAAAGTGATGTGGGATAGGTAGTTGAGATGGGTAGGGTGAAAATAGGGTGGACAGTAATGATAATTGGTGAATATGGTCATGGTAAATGTGGATTAATGTCATGCTTGGATTGGATGCAGGGGAGAGTGTTGTTACATATGTGGGATAGGGTTCCACCTCTACTGGTGACATTACTCAGTGCAGCGACCCCATTGGAGCTGCAACATGTGGAGATAGTAGACTTGAGTGGGGTTTGTTCCTACAGACATGTTGTTCGGTAGCCTATCTTGATGGTCGCACTCATCGATAGATGGGATCCCATGACCAACACATTCCACCTACCGATGGGTGAGATGACTATCACCCTGGAGGACGTGTTCCAGATTTTTTGGTTACCCATATTGGGTGCCCAGGTTTACTTTATCTCCTCTGAGGCCTCAGAGGAGTTGATTGGGACATTTTTTGGTGAGGGAGTGGCTGATCTAAGATTCCATAGTGCCATTTTGAGCTATGGAGAGATGTACCTAGCCCATCCAGATGAGATGAGGCTAGTGGTTCTGTTGATGGAGGCAGTGTGCTGTTATGCACTACCAAATGCAGAGGGTGGATGCTTTCCCCAATCACTAATGGGGGTACTCCACGATATGATGGTGCATGAGACATGCTTTTCTTGGGCACCAGAATTCTTGGTGTAGCTATACAGAGAGTTGTGGGCATATGGGCAGTTGCGCAGGTTTAGCCTATGTTGTACATTTATACTACACTACTAGGCATACGAGCACATAGTTTACATGTGACCTATAGGGATGCCTTGAATAGATGCATTCCCACCTAGATTTATATGGGTGGGATACAAGAGATGGGTTTTGGTGATAGGAGAACGGAGATCGGATAGGCCAACCCATGATGTGGCCCATTTTCAGTAGTTACTGGAGGGATTGTCCAAAGTAGACATTATATGGAGGCCATATGTGGGATTCCCCTTATATAGGCATATGCATGAGGAGCTAGCTGAGCTCCAGCTAGAGAGGTGGATATAGGGTCACCGTGCTGGGGAGGATGAGATGATCCCAGTAAACAGAGTCCGATGGTAGTTTGGGCTCTTACAGGACATTCCTCTACCCTTCCCATAGTATCAAAGAGATGACGTGGAGAGGCCCTTACCTCTACCATAGCCTACAGTGCCCACAGGGGAGGAGGAAAAGCTAGTGGATCGGTGGATAGATGATGTTCGATGTATAGATAGGTAAAAGCAGTGGTGGGCGGCTCAGTTACGAGCCTTACCACCTAAACTAGGGCAGCCAAACCTAGCTACCATTACAGTGTAGAGAGATGCCCTAAAGGGGTAGGTAGCTACGCTGATTACCCAGTTGGGTATACTGTAGAAATAGCTGGAGGGTTTAGAGGTAGAGGTTGCAGAGCTACATGTATAGGTGGCCAGCTTGCAGGCCCAGATGGCAGATAGAGAATATGGAGGAGATGGAGATGGTCAGGGGGATGGTCAGGTGGAAACCTTACAGGCTCAGGTGGTAGGTTTACAGGGCCAGTTGGCCATAGCCCAGGAATAGATTGGGGCCTTACAGGCCCAGATATAGGCACAAGGGTAGGGGGCACCACCACAGGCACCGGGAGCACATCCCAGTTCATAAGAAAGTACAGGGCATGTTGCTACAGGGTAGGTACAGGGGCCGAGACCTATGGGACCACCATAGAATGTGCCTATATCTAAGTTACGGGATGCCCTAGGTGAGGCGAGATACTATCAGGACCAGCTTATGGCGGCCGGGATAGATTTCATATCCTATGCTGAGTACAGGGCACAATAGGCATCCAATGAGAGGATGAGATCCCACACTCATAGTGTGGAGAGCACAGGAGGTCAGTGAGCTCTAAGGCTTGATCAAAGAAAGGCCACCAGTTCACGGTGACTAGCTCTAGGTGAGGTTCTAGTAGGGACACAGGAGTTCGAGGGTATAGGTGACACAGAGATGGAGGACATCCGGCGAGATGCCTGATATGCAGTCACCTAGTTTTTGTTGTATACTAGTTATTTTTTTTTATATATATACTAGCCTACGTGCTGAAGATAGTGAGGATGTACAAGTGATTTGTATATTTTGAGCATATACCAACCTACGTGTAGAAGATATTTTGTATTGATTCATTCCTTTATATATATATATATATATATATATATGAGACCAGCCTATGTGCCAATGACATTTTGTATTGTATATCGGCCTGAGTGCCAACATTTTGAGATGATGGACATGATGAGATAGGCATGTATATTGAGATACACATTTATTGATTTATATGATGAGATACATGGTATTTTGTGATTTTTTGATGTGTTTATGAGATATTGGTTTATGGCTTGTGGTAGATGAGAGATGGATTTATTGCTTTGATATGGATGGAAATTAGGTGATTTATGCATGATGGAGTCATGTCAGTTTAGGCATGGATCGAGTTAGGTTGGTTAGGCATGGATCGAGTCAGATTGGTAGGCATGGTTGTGTTGAAAGTAGGTGAAGTTTTGATTCATTATTATTATTATTTTTTATATATGATACTATGGGTCATATGTGAGATGTGGTATAATCTATGCATAGTGATGATAGAGAAATGGTAGGTGTAATAAATGTACAAAATATGAAGCAACTTGTTATGTATGTGGCTTAATTTCTAATTTTGTATATAAAAGGGAAACTAAGTGAGATGTGGTGTAAATGGTGGGGAACATGGAAGATGGATTGTTTAGGGTAGAGAATGGTTGAGCTAACCTCCAAGGGATCCATGCCCTCAGAGTGCTACCTACATAGTCCCGGTGAAAAGGGAACTCAGGCCGATGTAGTTCTCCCATAAGCTAGGGAAGAAAATGAGGAGGTGTGAAAATGAGTTGGTCGGTTTTTGGGCATGTTGTGGGTTTATATCTGCTAGGTGTGGGTAGATTATAGGTAAAATTATGTAGGTGGGGGAGATTGTGGCGAAAGAAGAAGATTACCCCAAAAGTAAGTGTTAAGAACCAAGTCTTGTATAAGATAATCAAAATGTAAACAAAGATGGTTAAGAGATAAGAGGGGGAAATAAATCCACCTGATTGGGTGGGATCATATGGAATAGATCATACCTAGGATGAGGTGATGAACGTAAGACCCTAAAGACATTGCATGATTGACTGTTCTCTAGTGAAAAGTAGTCATATGATCACCAAATGTCTAAGTTCCAAGAAGTTCTTTGAGGCAATTAGGAAATGATAGTGGGAATGGTGAGAAGGGTGAAAGGTGTTTAATTTTTTATGTGGCATGAGGTAGCATGCTCGTCGGGCAAGAGATCCAAGGTCACGATGAGAAATTCCATGACTGAAAAAGTTTTATGTGTTGACTTGTATTTGAGATAGACTAATCGATGCGAGAATCTGTATGGAATGAGGATTTTAACTCCTTGAGGTCTTCATGAAGCTGATCGATGAGGGAAGCTTCAAATTCTCTCATTTTTTTAATTAAGGGATTTACATAGCTGACCTTTAAGGGAGCAGTCTATTTATAGCAGTAGTTGGTCGAGAGGAAGATGTCCTTTGGAGGGATTCATCTTTTTATTAGAAGTTTGACTCAAAGAGTTAGGTCCCATGTGAGGGCTTTGAAGTCATGGACAAGAACAAGGTGAATAATAAGATTCTTATTCAAAAATCAGGGTGAAATGACCATGGGATCTCATCTAAAGGTAGATGAAAAGTATCCATGAGATTCATGCTATGTGCAGTGCCGTGGTACACATATTCAAGAGAAGATAGCAAGTGATGGGTACTCACATGATTCTTGTTTAGTCATTGGTGAGGTGTATGGAGTGAATAGATCTCAAGGGATGAGCATGGAAAGATACAAAAGGTGAGGTAGGACTAAAATTCAATAATAGAATGGTTGAAGATGCAAGGTGTTAAGGGGCTCAGGTTCAGGTTTACCCTCAAGAGAAGATAAATGATAAGCACCTGATCCATAGGTATGAGTTACGATGTATGGTCCAAGCCAATTAGGAGCAAATTTGCCCCGTTTGCTTTTTTCTACTTTGTTTATGTGTTGATTTTCTTTCAGGAAAAGGTCACCAACTTGGAAGGTTCATTCATGGACACGTTTGATACATTTTTGGTAAACTTGAATGTGATCCAGAGCGTGAAAATGACATTCGTCTAATAACTCTAGCTATGCTAAACGGTCCTGAAGAAAGTCATCATCATTAAGCATGTCATGGAGATAAATACGGAGTGAGGGAATCTAGACTTCAAGAGGCAAGACTTCCTCTGTACCATAGACCAGAGAAAATGGTGTGGCCGTAGTGGAAGTGTGAATACTAGTGTGGTATGCCCACAGGGAAAAAGGAATGTGTGTATGCCAATCCTTCCCAGTATCATCAACCACTTTCATAAGAATTTTGTTTAGGGTTTTGTTAGTAAATTTGGCTTGGCTATTGGTTTGTGGGTAATAAGGTGATGAGAAACTAAGCTAAATGCTGAAGGTGTCAGAAAGTTTTTGCAATGTTTTGTTATTGAATTGTTTTCCATTATCAATGATGAGGCAATGAGGAACACCAAAGAGACAAATGATGTGGTGATTAATGAACTCACATATTTTCTCAGCTTTTGTGGAAATGAGTGGTATGACTTCCACCCATTTTTTGTAGTATTCAGTAGCAGTGATGATCCATTGATGGAGTCGGGATGAATGACGATTGATTTCTCCAACAAGATCCAAACTCCATTGAGAGAAGGGCCAAAGGTCACGAGTGACCTATAAGGCATGACTGGGTGTATGATGAAGATTGGAATGTTGTTGGCATTTTACACAATGCTTGACATAGTCACCAAAATCATGGTTAAGGTTTGGCCAGTAATAGCCTAGGCGAAGAATACACTAGCAACAGCAGGGCCACTAAAGTGACCTCCACATATGCCATCATGAACCTCCTTAATGGTATAAGGAATTTCAAAACTTGTGAGGCATCGTAAGAGAATACCATCAAAGCCGCATTTATAGAGGATTCCCCCCAGATTGATGTAATGAGAGACCTTTTTAAGGAAGGTGTGGTGTCTGTTACGGGTGAGATCAGGAGGTAAGATGGAGAGAGAAAGGTAGTCTGAGTATTGTTTATACCAAAGGTCACTTAGGTCAAGGGTAGCGGTTCCGATAGAGTAAACATTGTTAGGTAAATAAGAAGGTGATTGGATTCATTGTATGGTGATAAAGATTATAGAATCAGGGAGTGAAGCAGGTATTTGGGAAGCTAAGCAGGCCATGGTATCTGTAAACTTGTTGGTTGAACATGGGATGGTTTTAAGGGTATAACGATCAAAAGTGGTCTAAATTATGTCTACATGATGTTTATACTTTTGGAGTATCTCTTTACGACATTGGTACATACCATTAACTTGGTTCACGACCAATTGAGAATCACCAAAGATGTTGATTGATTTGACATCTAGGGCATAGGCGGCTTGGAGATCTAGTACGATCGCTTCGTATTTGGCTATATTTTTGGTGCATTCAAAATCTACTCTGAAATAAAAAGGCATGGGTTCTCCATCAAGAGGAATGAGGATAATACCAGCTCAACCCCCACGCTGACACTTAGAACCATCAAAGAAGAGTGTCATTTGGTAAGGGGGTTCATTCAGGGAAAGGTTAGCAATTGACTCATCTGGAAAGTAAAAATTAGAGGGTTGATTCCTAGAAATAGATGCATCAGCCAGTTGGTTGGCAATAGCTTGGCCCTTGATGGAATTTTGATGAATTAATTCTAGGTCAAGATCATCTAAAAGCATAAGCCATCATGTGGCATGCTGATTTTGATAAGGTTTGGTGTACATGAAGTGTAAGGGGTCAGTGTTGGTCACAACATAGGTTTGGTGGTTGAGTAGGTAATGACGGAGTGTGGTGGCAATGAAAACTAAGGCTAAGAAAAGTTTTTCAAGATGGGTGTATCGGGTTTCATAGTCTAAAAGAGTACGGCTTATGTAATAAACCACCTGCTCCCTGTGTTGTTCATCGCGATGAGCAAGCATGGCTCCCAAGGAATGATTGGTAGCTGATATGTATAGGTAAAAAGGTTTATCATCTTTAGGTGGAATGAGTATGGGTGGTTGGAGAAGGTATTTTTTTAAGGCCTCAAAATATTTTTGATAGTCATGGTCCCATTTAAAGGAGACATCCTTCTTGAGCAGATGATGAAATGGTTGACATCGATTAGATAATTGGGAAATGAAATGGAGGATGGACTATAACTTACCTTACAGACTATGGAGTTTTCTAAGGTTAGTAGGTAGAGGCATTTTGAGAATGGCCTTGACTTTAACAGGATCAACTTCTATACCAAGGAGGGAAACAATAAACCCCAGGAGCTTTCCTAAGAGAACTGCAAAGATGCACTTCTTAGGTTAAAGGTGGACATAATATTTAATGAGGTGGTCAAAGATGATTTTGAGGATGGTTAGGTGCTTGGAGCTGCATTTAGATTTAGCCAAGAGATCATCCACGTAATCTTCCAATATGTGATGCATGATGTCATGGAAGATGTAAGTCATGGCCTGCTGATATGTGGCACCAGCATTTTTAAGGCCAAAAGGCATGACTCGATAGTAGAAGGTCCCCCAAGGGGTGATGAATGAGGTTTTGTGTTGATTGTCTGGGGCAAGCCGGATTTGGTTATAACCTAAGAAGCCATCCATGAGTGACAACATCTCATGGCCAGTGGTAAGGTCAACCAGCTAGTCAATACCAAGTAAGGGAAAGTCATCTTTCGGGTAGGCTAGGTTGAGGTCATGGAATTCCATGTAAATGCGGAGTCCCCCAGTTGCTTTAGTGATGGGGACAATGTTGTAAATCCAACGAGGATAATCAATGGGTAAGATGAAGGAAACAGAAAGAAGGTGTTGGAGTTCTTCTTTGACTAGAAGAGCAATACGAGGGTGAATTTTCCTCAGCTTTTGTTTGATGGGTTTGGCATTGGGAACAATTACGATATTGTGGAACACTATGGTGGGGTCAATACCGGGCATGTCTACGTAAGACCAAGAAAAAGCGTGGTTATGATCTCTGAGAAAAGAAGTGTTGGCTTCTTGTTCGGCAGCATCTAAAGATTGTCTGATCTTTAGGATGTGCGGGTCGTCCTGAGTATGAATGTTGATCTCGATAGTTGATTCATTCAACATGGTTCTATCTCATAAGGTAATGACCTATGAATATATGAGTCTTTTTCACCAAGGTAGGTGAGTATAGATTCATCATCCTGACATTAAATGATGTTAATTGAAGGTGTATCATCATTGATCATTTCAGGATACAGGAAGAGAAGAGTGGAAGGGGCCTCGCCCTCGTGTTCATAAGTCAGAGGCCCCAAGGAATTGGTGTTTATGAAAAAAAAAAGTTAGGAGGGATAGATTCGGGATCCATCGACTCCATCGATGAAGGCGGTGATGAAGGTGGAGTAGGTGAAGAAGGTGTAGAAGAGCTAGTGTCCTTAATGATTTCAATGTGGGCCTATTTGGTAGGTGGTTTGGGAAATACGATACCACTATGATCGTTATTTTTTGGGTGGTACATGGAATAACGGTATGGAGGCCTTGCTCATAAAATCCAAAACTAAAACCCTTCCATGCACATCAGTGCAGGAAGGTGTGGGTGAAATGATGATTGGTAAGTGCTTGGAAGTCAGTAGAAAATGGGCAGGTTTGTGGCGATGGTTCAGGTGTGTAAGTGATAGTATCAAGTCCCCCATAGGTGAGACTAGTACAAAGGTAAGGAGGACCATAAAGGAGACGTTATCCTATACGATTATTGTAACATGGGTGTTGGTGAAGGCTTCTGTACTCTTGTGGAGTAAGGAATGTGTTGTCACTATATAAGCGGTACTCCCCCAGAGTGAGGCATTGAAAAACACCTTCCAAGGGATCAGTGGTTGGTATGTAGGTAGCTGGTATGGACAAAGTGTCAGAGGTGGATGCTGAGGTAGAGTTAATGGATTGGGAAGCTGATGGGTCAGCTGTGGAGGTTATTGCAGCAGTAGGAATGGAGGAGGTATGTGTGGTAGAAGCAGCAGCTATACTGGTAGGTGGAGGCGTAGGTGAAGAAGTAGCGGTTGTGGAGGTAGACAACTTAATAGGTATGAGCACATCATTGGGTCGGTAAAGCATGTTGCATGTTTTGAAAGGTGAGGGGTCAGCTAGAATGGTATAATTGTGTCCTTTGTGTTCAAACTTTACACAACAATGCAAAGTGGAAGGAATGCAACCCATGACATGGATCCAGGGTCTGCTAACCAACAAGTTATATTGGAATTCACCCTCAAAGACATAAAACAATTTTGGAATCATGCGGGGCTCCACGGGAATGTGGAGGATGATGGTGCATAGTGTAGATGTGATAGCATCCTTGAATGAATGCAACATGACTGAATGTTTATGCATGTAATTGCAAGCTATGCGCATTTGAGCGAATGCATGGGATGAAAAGATGTTAATGCTAGTACCCCCATCAATCATCACACGGTAAACCCGTATGTTATCGATGTGGACAGAGATGAAGAGGGTTGGGTCTGGGTCATCATTTTGGTGTGGCGCGATCTCTTCCTCTGAGAAGCTAAGGGAGGCCACTTGGTGAATAGGGTGAGGTGAAGATGAAGGTGGTAATTTGGTGAGATACGCTACATGATAGGGTGTGATAATGGAGGCTACGGGTGTAGGGTCATTGGGTAAAACCTTAATAGATTGAAGAACCTTCATGAGAGCTTGACGATGGGATTTTGAGGTTTGAATGGGGTCATATAGGGACATTTTGAGAGGAGACTAGTGTAATTTTTTTAGCATGGTGCGATATGTGACACCATTATAAATGGGGTACGTGGGGTCACGGATAGTTATTTTAGCTATGGGTGTAGATGGTATGTTGGGTATGGGATTGGTTGGTGGGTCAGTTGCCTTTTCTTTGCCCTTATCCTTCTGAGCATGTGTAGTGATGTGTATTATGTTGATCTGAGGGGAGTTGGAAAATAGATAAGGTGTAGGGTTAGTGGTATAATGACACAATGGGTTAAAACCTACTGGAGGAGAAAAACCCTGCGAGGTGAGTTGAGCACAATGACATTTGGGTGGTGGCATGGCAAGTTCTATGATTTGAACCATGTTTATTTTAAATCTTGGGGGTGGCTCTAGGAGCTAGGAGGGTGGAGGTTGTGGTTGTTGAGTAAGTAGTGTGGGAATGGGTGTCGATGAAGAAGGATCCTCATCGAGAAGGTCTTCATTGTCAAAGTTGGTTTCTGGTGGACACAATTGGATAAGGATGGTTTTCAAGGCCTTTCAGTTCTCCACATCGTGCCCTGGCACATGATGATATGTGTAAATTTTAGTATTGTCAAACCCTTTTGGCTTGGGTTGGAGGGGGTCGTAAGCTCTGAGTGGCGGTAATGTGATGACAAAGTCTCAAGGAGGTTGGTTAAAATTTTGGCATAAGACCTTGCTAGTGGATCACAATGGGAAGTGAATGTGGGTTTGGTTGTAGGTGTGGTTGATTGTTGAGGAATGGTTTTTGAAAGAGGAGGAGCCGATCGAGCTATGGGTTTGGGTGCAGGTGTTGTTTTAGGTGTCGGTCATGTTTGTTTAGGTAGGGGTATATTAGATGGATGGGTAGGAGGGTGTGTGGTTGTTTTGACTACCTTATTGTGGGGTAGGGGAGTTTTTTTTTTGATTTGCACCTTCTTGGGTAAAGGTGATGTGGGTGTATGAGGTCTAGAAGGAAAAAAAGATAGAGGAAGAGGGTAAGTTACCCATGGGGATAACGAGGTTGCTGTAAAGGTAGATGATGTGGGTCATGCTTGAGGTGTGAGAGACAGCAACTGAAGTATAGTGGGTAGTGAAGCAATAGCTTAGGGTATTGGAGGTATGGGTGGTAAATAGGCTACATGTGTAGGTACATTTTGGGTTGGGTGTATGGTTAGGTCAGAGGTTTTTGAGGAAGGAATGGGCTATTTTTTTTTTGGTTTATTGGTGGGTGGAGTTTGCTTGACCATGTTGGGCAGCTGAGGTCCTAACACAAACGGGACAAGTGCAGGCATGATTGGTGTGATAGGGGTATGAGTTCTATGCATTTGGTGCTTCTTTTTGGGTTTCAAAGTAGGTGTCGTGTTGAATTTGGAGGATGTAGCTAAATCTATTTTAATAGGTGGATGAGTAAGGCTGGTGGTCGGGGTAACCCCTAAAGTGGTAATAGTTTTAGTTGAGGAAGATGTTGTATGTGTGGATTTGGGTTTAGATGTAGGTTGGGTTATGGGTAAGGGTGTGGTTTGAGCTATAAAATGTGTCATGGAAGGGGTTGTGATAGAGGTTGTTTTGTTTGGTTCAATTGGTCAAAATATATTTGGGTAGATAGTGGAAGTATCAGCGAGAGATCTCTGCATCTGTGTTGAGACAGGAAGAAAAAGACACCCCCATAGTAAGGCTCTATCCACATAATCTAAGTGTTCAGCTAAACGTGAGAACGGCATGTTTGTAGGTGGATTTAATGAGGACCTAATGGAAATCCCCATAAAATGTGTCTTAGAGATGAGGAATTGGTTAGCTTCAGCTTCTGTGGGCAAGAGAGCTGAAAGTAGGTCTGTAGGATTTTGGCTAGCTAATGAAGAATGCTTGCCAAGAGGAAAAGGTATCTCAGCTGGTTCTATGATGGGTGGAGGAGATGATGGGAGCTCCTCTATAAGTGGAGGAATGGATAGGTGCTCCTCTGTGGGTGGAGGAGGTAATGGGTTCTCCTCTGTGGGTGGAGGAGGTAATGGGTTCTCCTCTATGGGTGGAGGAGGTACTGTGGGTAAAGGTTCTCTAAGTGGTGAAGCCAGGGGTGAGATGGTGTCAATGTTAGTGGAAGACTCCTCCGTAGGTGATGAAGGAGATGAAAGGTGTTCCTCTGTTGGTTAAGTAACAAGGGAGGTTGGTTCCGACGCGGAAGGAGGATTTCGGGCTAGGATCTCCTCTATGGAAGGAATATGGGGTAATTAGGAGGTGACATGTACATCATTAAAGATAGCGTGAACCTCGTGGGTATGGGTATCATGAGTTGAGGTCTCACCGGTTTGATCAAACGAAGGGGCATGGTTGGGAAATGGTTTCTTGAAGATGTGTAGGTTTATGTTGGTAGGTGCATTAGGATTATCCATGGTTAACTCACCTTTTTTGAGAATTTCTCAGACAATATTTTTGAAAGTGATGTAGTTTCCGTCACTATGACTCTTTACTTGATGATAGTTATAGAAGTCATGTTCTTTATACCATGTGAGCATGGGGCGAGCAAGGTCAAAACTAGTGTGTGGTTTTATAGGTGGAAGGGTGATGGCTCTGGCTTTGATAAGCTTTTCTAAGACAGAAGATTAAGGTTCCCCAGTTGGGGTGTATTTCCATTGCTCTCATCTAAATTGAAAAGTCTAGACAGGTGAGAGATTAGATGAGGGGGTAGCCTGGTTTGATGGATGAGCTGGGCCGACCTTGAGTACCACTGCGTTAGCGGTGCCCTTAGCTTTTGAATAATTGGTTTATGGTTTGGAAGAAGAAGAGGTATCATTCGACTTGAATGCCAAATTATTATTGCGTAATTAGATTTTCTTCTCTTCGATGGCCCGAATATCTAACTTTTGTGCCATAGTGAATGCTTCATCGAATGTTTGGAAGGTTTGGACCTACAAGGTCGGTGAGATATGTCTAGCACAAGCCCGTGTGAATATCTTGATGAGTTTTGTTTTTGGTAGTTGGAAGGTAAGTTGCTTGATCAGGCTACGCTAGCGAGTGATAAAATCTATGATAGATTCATCCTCATACTGACGTGTAGAGTATAGATCAGTCATGGTAACCTTTTTGATGATATTTATAGAGAAATGATCCAAGAAGGCTTGGGCTACCTGATTGAATGATAATATAAAGTGTCTAGATAACCCACTATACCAATCTAATGTAGGTCCAGTGAGGGACATGGGAAATGTTCTCAAGAGCAAGGCATCATCATGAGCGGTCAGATAACACTCATGTTTGAACAACCACAAATTTTGTTGTGGGTCTTCTTTGCTATTGAAATGATTGAATTTAGGAATTTCCCAATGCATGGGGTATGAGTGGATAGGAATGGATGGGTGAATGGGCTCATTGCAAATCTCATTGTAGGTGAGAGTGTTGCGGGAGCTGGAAACCGATGCCTCCAATGTCTACATCTTTTCCAACATCAATTTAATTAGGTCGTTAGTGGGTTACGATGATTAGGTTCCTCCTGTAGCATGAGAGGGTTGGGTTTGGGCATATAACAGGGGTGGCACTCCAGTGTATGGGGCTTCCATGTAGGTTGATTGAGAAGAAGACAGTGAAACAAGGGGTACGTATCCGGTGTGTATAATGGATGAAATGGGAGGTTGTTGATAGTATGTATATGGGGGTTAAAGGGTTGTGGTAACCCTAGTGGCAATAGGGGCTAATGATTGTGGAATGGAAAGGACCACATTCTGAAATGGGGTAGGCGTCACCGACACTGGAGGTGGTAATGTAGCTATGGGTATGTGTGAGACATTAGCGGCAGATGAGGTTGTGTTTGGGGTAATTTTTGTGGGTATGGTGGATGTAGCAAGGGCCACAGAGGTAGCAGATGCGGTAGTTATACCGGGTATAGGACCTAGCTACAAAATGACTGGGGGTAAGGTAGATGTGGGTAGCATGGAGCCAGATGGGGCCAATGCAGGAGTGGGAGTGATATTCGGGGGGATAGATATGGGCATGTCATATATCAATTGACCTGAGGCATCTCAAGTGGACGAGTGGGAAAGGTAAAACTGCAAGGCGGAAGGGTTTTGGTCAAGGAGTCATGCAAACTCCTCATCTCCAATAGTGATGGTAATAGGATGGATGGGATCCATGGCTGGTGATAAAATTGCAGCTGGTGAAGGACTAGGTGGGAGTGGTTGACAACTGGCATGAAATACGAGTGTGCTTGCTTGTCTTTGGGTCAGCACCATGTGAACCAGTATTGATCAAGTAGGGATGCTTCTCTATAAATGACACAGAGAATAGCAAGAACAGGTGAATCTAGCGACAAAAAGTGGATTAGGTACCAAATGGTGGCTGGAATGTGAAATAGGCTAACTGATGTCAGTTAGGGAAAACTGACACCGGTGAGGGGTAAACGCTACCGGTCACTGTAGAAAATAGATAGTGAGTGAAAAAACAAGGCAAAAGGTGAAATCTGATAGGTATGCCGAATATAATGGTGTTTACAATGTCAATGGGTATGATGGTAGTGATAAGGACTGTGAAAAATGGAAGAAAATGTATAAAAATGTCCTTTTGAGTAGTTTAGCAAAAGGACCTTGAACCGACGTTGGTTGTGTATAACCGACAACAGTTACTATGAAATTGAAATAGTGATGAAAGAAAAGTGATTGTGAATTAAAATCTGATGTAGAATCAGACCCAGAATTCTGAGAATGGTGATGATATCACCCAGGCACACTCAGGTGAATCCATAATACACCAGCTATGATGAGGAGCATGCAAGGATGAACAAAAAAAGTGAAGAATGTGATCTCTCACCTTAAAACGCAAGCCAAGCAGAAACACTAAGAAAAATGCGATCCTAGGAGTGCCTTTTCTATTATGTTTGTTTATCTTATGCTATTTAGGGACTGACACATGATTGGTGAAATAGAGTTTTTTGGTGAGAATGGCTTCCTACAAAGAAGGAGATCTAAAAGGTGAGGTTTCATGTATGTTATGGTGGGGGTGGGCTTCTCTCTGAAGTATGACTCGATAGAGTAGCGAGCTAGGTGCCCAGTGTACCGTGATCGTGTGATTAACTTCAGCTACTTCCAGGTAGGATGTTGTTTAAGGATGTGTGTATTTTCAATTTTTGTGAGGTTTGGTAAGACTTAGAGAAAGAGAAAAGGAAAGAAGTGCTTTTCTATGATTCATTTGTCAACCATCAGCTGGGCATGACTTCCAGCATATAGGTTGCCCTCAATTAATGTGAGCTAATGCAATAAATCAGAATGGAATGCACTTATTTTTAAGCCCAAATTGAGATGTGAAATTAGATGACATAATAAGATGAAGAGGAAGAGCGATGCTCCTTCACTATAATCCAGAAAACATGAAGAAATGGTTCTTTTTAATTACATCAAAAGAAAAGTTTCCTTTAGAGAAAATAGAAAGAAGAGGTGGGTTACCAAGGAAGAAAATTAGTGTTTATGATTTTTAGAAGGGAAACAAACACAAAACTTTTCCTAGGAATGAATGAAATGCAAGGAACCCCAAATGGGTCCCATCGGGCATGCCAAAATGTTTCACCTGATTCTATGTCATTTCTTGGAAGTATTGACGAAATAAATAGGGTAATGGGCGTAGGAGGAATACCTGTTCAAATGTTGGTTAATGGGTTGTTACACGTGTATGACTTCCAAATCCACAGCTGATTATGAGAACTTCCTTTTGGCTAGGAGGAACTACCTGTAATGAAAAGCAAGACCACCAAAAGGAATTAAACAATATATGCAGTGAACTGCCTAGCATATGCTAGATCTGGGAAGTGTGATACTTCCTAGATGGTTGTTAGTCCACTGTTTTAAACAATTTAATGATGTAAACAAATTTAATCCTATTGTAGTTTGAAATGATTTAGGTATCTCACTTAAAACACAATAAGAAATAGATCTAATCTAACAGGCTAAGCTAGAACAGAATCCAAAGTCCAAATGATTGGCTTTGGGTTATCTAGGTTTGACAGAGGTCTCGGGTAGATCATAGGTGGATGAGGGTGAGATGAAATTTGGTGGGTAGGTCTCTGTTCTGGGCTACATGGGAAAATAAAGAGACCGATGACAGTTAAGGGTAATCGACAACGGTCAGGTGTAACTGGTGCCAATAACTATGGAAATATGAAAATGCCATAGAACAAGCTTTGGGTCTCTTTTGTGATTGCACAAAGCACTTTGGTTGGTTGAGATGAGGTATTGGATGATTGGGGTAGTCTTCGGCAAGGTTTTAATGGCTATATGGAGGTGGAAATGTTGGAGAGGGTCAATAGGTGGCTAGGTAAACAATAGATGATAAAATGATGATGAAATGAAATAAACCAGAAAAGTATGATGTTATACTTACTTGGATTCTGGTCCTGAATGCATGTGAGTGAGGGATGGAGGTGTTGATGAGGGGTTTGAAGGTTGTAAATGATCACCAACTGAAGGAAAGCTTCTGCATGGACTGTATGTACATTCCTCTTTGTTTGGTTAGATCAGATCATGGTTGTGATGGTTGTGTAGGAAAAGATGTTTGATCTCCTTCCTTGCATGTAGTTTCTCACTGGAATTCACTCTCTGAAGATATGTTATCTCTATGAGATGTGTTTTTTCTCACAAACCTTCTGCTTCCAACCTTGAGAATAAGGTTTTTTTGGGGTTAAAAGGGTAACTGACGATAGTTCTGGCTTAACCGGCAACGTTTAGAGGTAACCAACGTCAGTCAAGGCAGGATTTCTTAGGTTTACTAAACTAGGGAGATCCTCTTGATTTCCTCAAATTTCATGTCGTTAACCCATGCATTAGACTGGGTGCTTCTTGTGAGCATGTGGGAATGTGGTTAGAGGGAATGTAGGCATTTTTTTTAGGGTTTCGGTAAGTCTTAGTTAGTTATGGCAACTTACTAAGAATAGTTATTATATTGAGTTGGATTGGTGAGGTGTCTAAGTGAACTGTATGTGTGGATATTTTTTAAAATAAGATATTTAAATAATAGATATAGTGAGGATAATGAATTAATTAAATTAAATTAATATTAGTGGAGTGAAAGGGGCCATGGCTAGGTGAATGTGATGAAGGGTGCTTATTCGTCGAGGAACCAAAGGGGAGTGTGACCTAATTTCAGTGTCTACAGGCATATCAATTAAAATATGGAAAATAATCAAAGAGGTGTGAGCTTGATACAAAACAATTACCTGTATCAGAATATATGGTCAAATTCACGGAGGAAATTTTTTATGAGTATGCAAGGCACACACATAGAGCTTGATGGTTGGATGAACAATTCAAGTTAAGAAAGGACACATTCCCACTTGGTAATATTATTTCAGTATTTGACTTTGCAGAGAATTACACATTATAGCCACAAATAGAGGTTTGGTCTCAATATTATAACTCAATGCAAGTTTCTATTTTTGTGCATATAGCATTCATGCACTCTCCTGAAAGCACTAAGCAAGATCAAAAAGTATTAAGAGAGTATCATTTCTACATCAATGATGATCGAACACATTCTACAAAATATGTACAAGGGTGTTTCTAGGTGTTTTATGTGAACTTGAATGAGAGGAACATTAGTTTTGATCAACATTACATTTGGTCGGACAAGTGCACATCACAATTCAAGAATGCATAGATGTTTTATTGGCTAAGAAGGGTGCACAAAGAAACAAATGTACAACATATCTGGAGTTTTACTGATGCAAGGCATGAAAAAGGAGAGCATGATGGTGCCAAAGTATGTGTGAAAAGAGCACTTGTAAGAGAAGATTTAAAGTTCAAGGATGGTGATAAATTTACAGATGCAAAAAACATTGTTTATTGGTGTGTCAAGAATATGGGCCATGAATCTCAAGAGAGATTAATGGTTTGTAGATATTTTTTGATGATAGAGCAACAACATCTAGAAAACTTTGAAGATTGTAAGACAATTGTAGGATAAAGTGATATGCACTCATTTTGTAGTTCAGATGCAAATGCTTGGACTATTTATACTAAGTGCATGACATGTTATTATATATCATGCATTGATTTTTCATGGAATGATTGTGAGTCGCAGCAGTGGGTGGATGAATGGAATTGTAGACATCTAATTCCACTCAACACACATCAAGCTCCATGAGCATTACAAATTGTAGGGTCTTCAAATCAAATGACAACATCACCTGACTTTGACCAAGTCTCTGATTTAGTGCAAAAAGGTACATACATATATGTACATGCCATGTTTTAGATTTATAAAGTATTGAATGGTCAACTCTTAATGTATTTATAAATTGACTGAAAATTTTTACTTTGTGATACATAGGGAAAGTTTTTGCAATTATTGTGACGGAATTTAATGAAGAGGGAACAAACTACTTCTTATCTCGTTGTGTAGAGGGGGAAAAATTGACTTCCACAATCATTGATGGTGAAGACCTTGAGTATCCCACTGGATTAGTGGTAGTCACTATAACTTGGCTTCAACGATATCCTATCAAAACTTCAAACATTTGGTTGTTTGAAGACTATGAAGTACATCAAAAGATACTTCACTATTCACATTTGGTCCTTGCAACAAATATTAAATTGATCAAATATCAAGGTCGGATATCAAACAAAAATCTGTGGAAGGTTCGTGAATCAGATCATGAAGAAATTATTGCTACTTTCAAGAATAGAGTTTATCCTTGTGGTTCATTGGATTGAATTTGCAAAGGTATGTTCTTCATGAATTTAATTTGAATATTTATTTAAATGATTTTGTTTAAATTTTTTATGATTTAAAATTCTATTTAATTGCTTATTAACATGTTTATGTAGGTTAGTGGTGTCAAAAACGATTCCACCTTCACGTGGTTGGCACTGTCAGTAGAGAATTTATTATGCTTGAAGCCAAGTGAAGCTAAGAGAAATTAAATATTAGAAAGGAACAACAAACAAAAATTATCATTTCACCACCTATATTGTAAAAATATCTTATTAAAATTCTCATTTCACCACCTATATTGTATGAACCACCTATATTATTTAGGTGATTGGAAATGGACAACCTTACACTGACTCAGTCTGAATGGAGATGGAGAAAATCATGAGATTATTTCGTAGAGGTCCCCGACATGGAGGTTTTAGATCTGACGAGATGTCTCTAGGTGCCACGGAGTTTGAGAAATCACTCGTCAAAGATATGGCATGTTTGGGCCTCATGGCTCTTAAGCGACTACGCCCGAATGGGGTAGCCTGAAAGCACGAGGAGTGTAGGGAACCAAAACGAATGCTCCACTAGCATTCACCTGGCCACCATGATGTGTTGGCGTAGTTGGTTCGGTCCCACGAGCTTCCCTTTGCAAACTATAGCCTCTAGAAGCCCTACACTGACTCAGATTGCACTATTTTGTGCATTTGCAAATAATAGCACATCGAGAGAACCGGATGAAGATGGAGAAAACCATGAGATTATTTCTTGGAGGGCCCTGACATGGAGGTCTCAGATCTAATGAGATGTCTCTAGGTGCCACGGAGTCTGATAAATCACCCGTCAAATATATGGCATATTTGGGCCTCAGGACTGTTAAGAGACTATGCCTAGACGAGGTACCCCGAAAGCATGGGGAGCATAGGAAACCAAAAATAAGCCACCACTAGTGTTCACCAGGCCACCCCTAAGTGTTGGCATAGTTTTTTTGGTCCCACGAGCTTCTATATGAAAACTACAATGTCTGGCAGCCCTACACTGACTCAAACTACACTATTTCATGTGTTTGCAAACAATAGCATAGCGAGAGAACCAGATGGAGATGGAGAAAACCATGAGAGGATTTCATAGAGGGCCCTAACATGGAGGTCTCAGATCTAACAAGACATCTCTAGGTGCCACGGAGTTTGAGAAATCACCCATCAAATATATGGCGTCTTTGGGCCTCAAGGCTCTTAAGCGACTACGCCCAAACGAGGTAGCCCAAAAGCACAGGGAGTTTAGGGAACCAAAAATAATCCTTCACTAGTGTTCACCTGGCCACCCTGATGTGTTGGTGTATTTGGTTCAGTCCCACGAGCTTCCATTTGCAAACTATAGCCTCTGGCAGCCCTATACTAACTCAAACTGCATTATTTCACGCGTTTGCAAACAATAGCACAGCGAGAGAAGCGAATGGAGATGGAGATAACCGTGAGAGGATTTCGTAGATGGAAATGACATGGAGGTCTCAAATCTGACGAGACATCTCTAGGTGCTACGGAGTCTGAGAAATCACATGTCGAAGATATAAAGTGTTTTGGTCTCAGGGCTCTTAAGAGACTACACCCGAACGAGGTAGCCCGAAAGCACGAGGAGCATAGCAAACCAAAATCAATCCTCCACTAGCATTCACCAAGCCATTTAGACATGTTATCCAAGACGGTTCGGTCCCACAAGCTACCATTTGCAAAATACAGCATCTAGCAGCCTTACACTGACTCAGACTACACTATTTCACGCGTTTACAAACAATAGGACAGCGAGAGAAGTGAATGGTGATGGAAAAAATGGCAATAGGATTTCGTAGAGTGCCCCAACATGGAAGTTTCAGATCTAAAGAGACATCTCTAGGGGCCAAAGAGTCTGAGAAATCACCCGTCAAATATATGGCATGTTTGGGCCTCAGGGTTGTTAAGGGACTACGCCCAGACGAGGTAGCCCGAAAGCACGAGGAGCATAGGGAACCAAAAAAAATCCTCCACTAGCATTCACCTAGCCACCCCAATGTGTTGGTGTAGTTTTTTCAGTCCCATGAGCTTCCATTTGCAAACTACAGCCTCTGGCAGCCCTACACTAACACAAACTACACTATTTCGTGCATTTGCAAAAAATAGCACAACGAGAGAACTGGATGGAGACAGAGAAAACTGTGAGAGATTTTCTTAGAGGGCCCTGACATGGAGGTCTCAAATCTCATGATATGTCTCTAGGTGCCACGGATTCTAAGAAATCACCCATCAAAGATATGATGTATTTGGGCCTCAGGGCTATTAAGGGACTACGCCTGAACGAGGTAGCCGAAAGCACAGGGAGCGTAAGGAACCAAAATGAATCCTCCACTAGCATTCACTAGGAAATTCGAATGTTTTTTCCCAAAGAGTTCAGTCTCACAAGCTATCGTTTGCAAAATATAGCATCTAGCAGCCTTACACTGACTTAGACTACACTATTTCACACATTTGCAAACAATAGGACAACGAGAGAACCGGATGGATATGGATAAAACCACGAGAGAATTTTGTAGGACCCTGACAATTTTTCCATGTTAGTACTGAAGAGATTCAAACAAGCTTCAAATAAATTACAATTCTAAATGAGTTTCAGGCTCAATTATCAATACTTCATTGTAGATTTTCTTGCCAGTATGCTACTTTTGGAACTACCTAGTTTGATTTATGAAGTTGAAGCAGCTGGGATTAATGAAAATAATCAACTTGGAATATTTTCCTTAAGATTATCCATGATTCTATTGACAACATCACATAGATCATCCATTCCAGTTAAGTTGTGATCCTTCCACGCTTCCCATTTTTCCTTTTCTTCTACTCGTATCTTCTCTTTAAGTTCTTCCAGATGTTTTTGGGTAATAAAATTGACTCTTTATGACTTTCAGGGGGCATTCCTTCTTGAATCATAGTGAAATATTCACCTAATTGTTTTTCTCTACAATTTTCATTGTCATCTAAAGTTGAATACTGAAAATTTATATGGCCTTCGGCTTCTTTTTGGGCACAAACAACCTTTTGTAATGTCTAAAAAATTCAGGCTCTTCATTCTCTGTTTGATTGAAGATATTCATTCTTTCAAATTCAACAGTTGGAACATTGGTGGTCTCCCTAACAAAACTAAGTTCATAGTCTACATAGTTGCATCTTGTGGCAAAATCGTTGAAAATTTGTGGTTTCCTCCACCCGTACTTTCAGGCTACCTCATTCGGGCATAGTCTCTTAAGAGCCCTAAGACCAAAACACCTTATATATTTGACATGTGATTCCTCAGACTCCATGGCACCTAGAGATGTCTCATCTAATCTGATACCTCCATGTCAGGGCTCTATACAAACTCCTCTCATAATTTTCTCCATCTCCATTTGGTTCTCTCGTTGTCCTATTGTTTGCAAACGCTCAAAATAGTGTAGTCTGAGTCAGTGTAGGGCTGCCAGACGTTGTAGTTTGCAAACGGAAGCTTGTGGGACCAAACCAACTACGCCAAAACATCAGGGTTGATAGGTGAATGCTATTGGAGGCTTCCTTTTGGTTCCCTGCACTCCCCATGCTTTCGGGCTACCCCGTTCGGGCGTAGTTTCTTAAGAGCCTTAAGGCCCAATCATGCCATATCTTCGACGGGTGGTTTCTCGGACTCTGTGGCACCTAGAGAAGTCTCATTAGATCTAAAACCTCCATGTTGGGGCACTCTACGAAATCTTGTTGCAGGTTTTTCCATCTCCATCCAATTCTCTCGTTGTCCTATTGTTTGCAAACACACGAAATAGTATAGTTTGAGTCAGTGTAAGGCTGCTAGATGCTGTATTTTGCAAACAATAGCTTATGGGACCAAACCCTCTGGGCCAACACATACAAATGGTCTAGTGAATACTAATGGAGGCTTAATTTTGGTTCCCTATGCTCCCCATGCATTCAGGCTACCTCGTTCAGGCATAGTCTCTTAAGAGCCCTAAGACCAAAACACCTTATATCTTTGACATGTGATTTCTCAAACTCCGTGGTACCCAGAAATGTCTCATCAGATCCAAGACCTCCATGTCAGGGCCCTCTACAAAATCCTCTTGTGGTTTTCTCCCTCTCCATTCAATTCTCTCGTTGTCCTATTGTTTGCAAATGATCGAAATAGTGTAGTCTGAGTCACTGTAGGGTTTCCAGAGGCTGTAGTTTGCAAACAAAACCTCATGGGACCAAACCACCTACGCAAAAATGTCGAGGTGGCTAGGTGAACGATAATTAAGGCTTCATTTTGGATCCCTACGCTCTCTATGCTTTCAAGCTAACGTGTCTAAGCATAGTCGCTTAAGATCCCTGAGGCCCAATCACGTCATATCTTTGACGAGTGATTTCTCAGAATCTATGGCACCTAGAGATGTCTCATTAGATCTAAAACCTCCATGTTAGGGCACTCTACAAAAGTCTCTTGAATTTTTCTCCATCTCCATTTGGTTCTCTTGTTTTCCTATTGTTTGCAAACGCTCGAAATAGTGTAGTCTAACTCAGTGTACGGCTACTAGAGGCTATAGTTTGCAAACGGAATCTTTTGGGACCAAACCATCTCAGCCAACATGTCTAAATAGCCTTATGAACACTAGTGGAGGCTTCATTTTAGTTCCCTACTCTCCTCGTGCTTTCAGGCTACCTCATTCGGGCGTAGTCTCTTAAGAGCCCTGAGACCAAAACATATTATATCTTCGACATGTGATTTATTAAACTCCGTAGCACCTAGAGATGTCTTGTTAGATTCAAAACCTCCATGTTGAATCCCTCTATGAAATCCTCTCACAATTTTCTCCATCTCCATCTAGTTCTCTCACTGTCCTATTGTTTCTAAACGCGTGAAATAATGTAGTATGAGTCAGTGTAAGGTTGCTAGATGTTGTAGTTTACAAATGGTATCTTGTGGGACCAAACCATACGAGAAAACCCATCCATATATCCTAGTGAACACTAGTTGAGGATTCATTTTGGTTCCCTATGCTCCCCGTGCTTTCGAGTTACCTCGTTCGGGCGTACTCTCTTAAGAGCCCTGAGACCAAAACACCTTATATCTTCAACATGTGGTTTCTTAGACTCTGTGGCACCTAGAGATGTCTCATCTGATTTGAGACCTCCACATCGGACCTCTCTACAAAATCCTCTCATGGTTTTCTCCGTATCCATTTGTTTCTCTCGTTGTCATATTGTTTGCAAACGTTTGAAATAGTGTAGTCTGAGTTAGTATAGGGTTGTCAGACGTTGTAGTTTACAAACGGAAGCTCGTGGGACTGAACCAACTATCCCAACACATTAGGATGGCTAGGTTAATGCTATTTGAGGCTTCATTTTGGTTCCCTATGCTCCTCATGCTTTCGGGCTACCCCGTCCGGGCATAGTCGCTTAAGAGCTCTGAGGCCCAAATACGCCATATCTTTGATAGGTGATTTCTCAGACTCAATGGCACCTAGAGACATCTCATCAGATCTGAAACCTCCATGTTAGGGAATTATATGAAATCATATCATGGTTTTCTCCATCTCCATTTGGTTCTCTTATTGTCCTACTATTTTCAAACGTGCGAAATAGTGTAGTCTAAGTCAATGTAAGGTTGCCAGAGGCTGTAGTTTGCAAACGGAAGCTCGTGGGACCGAACCATCTAGGCCAACACATCAAAATGGCCTATTAGAGGCTTCATTTTGGTTCCCTATTCTCCCCATGCTTTCAAGCTACCTCATTCAGGTGTAGTCACTTAAGAGCCCTGAGACCAAAACACCTTATATCTTTGACATGTGATTTCTCGGACTCTGTGGCACCTAGAGATGTCTCATCAAATCCAAAAACCTCCATGTTGAAGCCCTCTATGAAATTTTCTTTTGATTTTCTCTATCTCCATCTAGTTCTCTCTCTATCCTATTATTTGTAAACGCTTGAAATAGTGTAGTATGAATCAGTGTAAGGCTGTTAGATGATGTATTTTGCAAACGGTAGCTTGTGGGACCAAACCGTCTAAGGAAACACGTCTGTATGGACTAGTGAACACTAGTGGAGGATTTTTTTTGGTTCCCTATGCTATCCATGCTTTCAGGCTACCTTTTCCAGGCGTAGTCCCTTAACAGCCCTGAGGCCAAAACACACCATATCTTCAACAAGTGATTTCTCAGACTCTATGGCACCTAGATACATCTTGTCAGACCCAAAACCTCTAATTCATGGCCCTCTATGAAAGCCTCTTGTAGTTTTCTCCATCTCTATTTGGTTCTCTCGTTGTCCTATTGTTTGTAAACGCTCAAAATAGTGTAGTCTAAGTCAATGTAGGATTGCCAGATGCTATAGTTTGCAAACAGAAGCTCATGGGACTGAACCAACTACGCCAACATGTCAGGGTGGCCTTGTGAACTCTATTAGAGGATTTTTCTTGGTTCCCTACACTCCCCGTGCTTTCGGGCTACCTCATCTGGGCATAGTCACTTAAGAGCCCTAAGGCCTAAACACGCCATATATTCGACGGGTGATTTCTCGTACTCCATGGCACCTAGAGATGTCTCGTCAAATCTGAGACCTCCATGTCGGGGCCGTCTATGAAATCATCCCATGGTTTTCTCCATATCCATTTGGTTCTCTCATTATGTTAATGTTTGTAAACGTGTGAAATAGTGCAGTCTGAGTCAGTGTACGGCTGCCAAACATTGTAGTTTGCAAACGGAAGCTCGTGGGACCAAACTAACTATGCCAACACGTTGGGGTGGCCTGATGAATGCTAGTGGATGATTTTTTTTGGTTCCCTATGCTCCCTATGCTTTCGGGCTACCTCGTTCAGGTGTAGTCACTTAAGGGCCTTGAGGCCCAAACATGCCATATCTTCGACGGGTGATTTCTCAAACTCCATGGCACCTAGAGACATCTCATTAGATCTGAGACCTCTATGTCAGGGCCCTCTATGAAATCCTCTCATAGTTTTCTCCGTCTCCATCCTGTTCTCTCGCTGTGTTATTGTTCGTAAACGCATGAAATAGTGCAATCTAAGTTTGTGTAGGGCTACCCCATCCGGGTGTAGTCGCTTAAGAGCCTTGAATGACTAGATTAGCTTAAGAATGAATTTTATAGGGGTATATATAAGAACACATGGGAGTTATCAATCACCTAGTAAATATTGCTTGTTTAGTTCTAGATGGGAGTCAGCTGGCCTACGGCTTAGTGACCTTCCATTCATTGATAATTTATGTTATGATAAACCCATGGATGCTTTCAAAAGTTCCTTAAAAAGGATAGGGGTAGTCATCAAGCCTAGTAAAGGGTGTGATGTTCTTTCTAAATAACTTGAAATGCCTACAGATTTAAAGGTAGTAACACGAATTGGATAGGATTAGACAATCAAGAATCATTGAGTGTTTGAATCAGAATGAAATTACATCTAGAGACATTCTCAAGCATTGGAGTAATGTATATGAAGAGACATTCTCAAAATATCAACAGATGAAAGGCATCAAATTGTGATGACTGTTGGGTGTTTTAACATGGGAGAAGACTACGAAGCATAGAAGAATGTAGTAAGTGCATGATAAGATAGGAACCAGTACAAAGAGACCATGAGCAAGAAGAAGCGCAAGTAAGGTAAATACACATATACACATTGATAAATTGAATGAATAATTACTCAAATTAGGTAACTCTTTATATACATACATTATATAAATATTGATTTCCAAATTTTGATTCATATTATATATTGAAAATGCTAGTACATGTACATCACCAATAAAAGAAAAAATAATCCATAATGTCTTAAATATTGTCAAGTGCACATCATATTAGATTCATGCGAAAATAATCTCAGAAATGTAAGGTCTCATATAAAATTATCAAGTTCCAAATATTATTTTAATGTGCATAATAAATACAAAAACGCCCAAATAGGTCATATACCATCAAGTTAAAATGCCATATAGGTGTACATACAATGCTATGCACATAGGCATACAAAAACAATGTCATGTAAGACATATATATTTCCTACTCATCAAAATATATCCCTCTCTTGGCCTTTCTTGAAGAAGGCCCTCCCTTAGACAAATATGGAGATCCATGAGATGACTTTGGATCATCCAAGCCCATGCTTCGAGTCCTCTTCCACTAAATAATCACCTTTAGATGAGCCTGTAAATGCAAACAATGTTTTTTGTCAAAACTTAATTTATATATGTTTTCAACATGTTTTTAAGACCATGCTAGAATGAAAGTATTTACATAAATACACAAACTTACCGCAAGTTGTCGATCATGCTGAATTTGCATCTCACGCTCAGATGAGTCATCGGGAGCTCCTGCAGTACGAATAAGGGTACAAAGATGACGAGATGGAGGAGTCCATGCCCTCAAATTCAAAATGGAGGGGGTTGAAGTTCCCTACATACACATAAGATCAGAAAATATAACATCAGAATTAGCGAAAATAGAGCTAAGTACATGTATCTACATAATGACAATATTTTAACTAATTTTATCAATATAGATCTATTGTTTTTACCCTGCCACGCATGTGAATCAAATGAATAGGGCTGCTACCTGTCACAGGTAACTCTTGCATACACATAATGAAGGACATTATTAACATAATTTAATAATTCTACAATGAAAGACATTACTAACATGTAATTTAACATAATATGACTTACATGAGAAATTTAACAAAATTTACGTGTCGTTTGAATACCTCAGTGAGTTGTTGCACAGATGAAATCGCAGCGGCAACACCTTTATCTACTTGTCATAGAGATGATGGGGTGTCTAGTGAAGTCAACATCTTTATCAAACATATATATCATGTGAGTTAGATGGAAATACAAGAACATACATATATTTGACTTCAAAACTAATATATATACATGCAAATATATATATACACACATGTATGTGAAAATTTTACATAATTAACATTCTAAATTACCTCTGTGAATGTATGTGTATGCATGGTGCTTCCCACCTATGGTCGGGATGAAGATGTACCTCCCTCGCATTGTAATATAAATGCATGTACATGTACAAAAATAATTATTTCAAAAATTTAACATATATATGTAAATCAGGTTGTCCAAACTTTCTGTAACACACATAACAAAACATAAAAAATTTACTTGCGAAGGTGACGCCAATGAATGTAATCCAAATGTCTCACTCAAAAGGACATCTGACATAGTGACATTATCATGTTCACCCCTAGCACCAGGTGCACCAAAATCAGTATGCATGAAAGTATCGTCCTCCTCGGGCCCCAAACATATGCTACCACATGATGAGCAAAAATGTGGCCTCATGCTAGTACTCCCTAAGGAAATACTTTATGTACCTCCGCGAGCATCTGGCTCAAAAATATCCCTCGTATGTCAAACAAGGGATGCAGATAGCCCCTAAAGTGCATGGAGTGTATCAATCTCTACTGTCTCCTTCATTGGTTGAGGGAAAATCTTAGGGTGAGGGGGCTTCTGTGCGGGGAATCTACCCTACTGAATAGGTGCACATTGTGCACTTGGTCGATCTTGTGCATATCCTGTTCCTCGGTGTTGGAAATCTTAGAAATCAAAATAATTTGGGATCTCATTGAGGATAAACTCGTAATAGAGTTTCCTCAGAAAGTATAGTGGCACCTTGTTGTTATTACAAGGTGGAAAATCAAACACCATCCACCATCGGTCCCAAAAATTATTTTTAATCAAATTATTATTGTACCAATGGATGGGAAATCATTTACATGTCAACGAAACAAGAAAATTAGTGTGGGGCTTTGTGAATAAGGTGCGTATGAGTTCTTTTGACATTTCTTTTTTCTTTACATCCACATATGACAATTTGTTGGAATAAAAAACCCTGCAACCCTCTCTATAAGTTGTTCAACAATCAATTTGCCCCATTTCCTCGTCAATTTGAAAAAGTAATGCCTCTAATGTGTTTGTAAGAGAGGCACGGTGAGGGTTTTTAGATTGTGTATCCCTCATTGTTTTGATTAAATCCTCAATTTCAATTTTGTTTTCAACTATTTGGGATGCTAAATCTTCTTGACTACCTGAGGGATGTTGAGTCGGGAGTGCCGGGAGGGATGTCAGGAATAACAAGGTTTGGTTGTGGTTGATTCCCTCGACCTCTAACTGTAACAATAAAAAATATGTATTCAATTCAAATTTTAATCTATAATTATCATATTTCAATGCAATTTTGAGAAAATTATTTTTCTTACCTCTTCTCCATGGTGCCATCATCGATTCCGATATTCCTAGTGATCCAGAAATGATCCTTTGAGCTTGAGATCCATCTGAATGAAAAAACATGAGGGCACGAACAAGCTCTGAAACTAATGTTGGAGGGAGGTAAAATGATAGAGGCTCAGGCCTCTTTTTTTATAGTAGGCATAACGCGTACGCATTGTGTAATGCGTATATGTTATGCTTTGGTGATTCCCAAGCCAAACAAATTAAAATGTAGGCGCATTCTAACAAAACATGTACGTGTTTTTCTTTTTTTTTGGATTCTTGTCCGCTTTTTAGCCTTCCAACTTCGTGCCCTTACCCAACTTCTTGATGAAAAATGACTCAATTCATTAACCAACTCAAATTTTATCAAAATCGAAGTTAAGCTAGATTAAAAAATTCCTTATCTCTATTGAATTTGATGTTAGAGACCTTGTTCTACAATAAAACCAATTTAACACTACTAAAGAGCATGAAAAGAGAGGAAATTTTGAGGCTAACTGGTTAGAAGCATTCATTTTAGTCACAAAATTTTGTTCAAGGGCATATAAACTTGCATTTCCTTATGGTGATGAGCTTCGTGATCCTATAAATATCATGCATCTCAATCGTTTATATACTTGAGCTTAGAGGCATCAAAAAAGGAATAAACAATAAATAAATAAATAAAATAGTAATTTTGGGCCTTGGAAAATAGCTCAGTATTGGAACACATGTTCATGCACAATACCAGACAAAGGAAATGCATGTAGGAAATAATATGGTGAATGCGCGCATGGATGACAGTATTCACACGTAGGGAGCTACGGAAAAAGGGCACTCAAGGATTGACTTCAGGAGAAGTTGAAGACTTAGTCAATTTTGGGCAAGATGTTAAATATAGAGATATGGCATGGGTGACATGCAAGATAAGATTCCATACAAGAAGAAATCTATTTTTGGAGTGAGGAACTAGCAGTTTGAACTAGAGCATGAAGACTTGTAGGCTGTGTAAGACTATTTTTGGACAAGTAGGAAGATTAAGTGGCATGCAATGTTTTTGGGCTAATAATAGAATTGGAACTGACATTATCTATAGATGATCTATTGTTAGAAGATCTTTCATGCTCTCTCATTATCTTTATAAGTCATGCATGTAGCCTATTTTGAGTATGTTTAGGAAATGAAAGGAAATTCCCCACTCCTGTGTGTGTTTTTGTGTTTGTGTGTGTGTGTGTGTGTGTGTGTGTGTGTGTGTGTGCGTGTGTGTGTGTGTGTGTGTGTGTGTGTGTGTGTGTGTGTGTGTGTGTGTGTTTGTGTGTGTGTGTGTTGATTTTCATAGTTTTAGTAGCCCCACTTTGTAGATGATTTATGTTGTTATTTTATGAACGTGCATGACTTATGATGATACTCTTATATATGTATTCATCTTCTGTGTTTTGTATTGATTAATAAAATGGATATTTGCTAATGGATATTGGTTATTGACATATATGTTTCTAGATCTTGTATGGTAAATCTGATCTTGATACTTGTTTAGTTAATTCTTGCATATGGTTGTGATCTAGATCTATTTATGATTTAGTTTTGGATGGTTATTATGGATCTGGATTATATGTGTGTTTATCATGTTATCTCCTTGACAAAGCAACTATAAAAGAGGGACTTAGTACCCTTGCGCACTTCGGGTGGGTGCTAAAGTATGATTGAGTGATGTGTCAATGCACCTTGGGTTGTTTGGTGAAATAAAATACTACATTTTGGTTATGTTTCCAGGACCTCTTTTCAATTTTTTGCAAGGATGTTGCATTATGCAGACATATCGGTTGACTTTGGACAACATTGAGAGTTAGGTAGAAAAGTAAGAGGAAATTTTTTTTCACATATTCAACATTGGACCTGATTTTGATGCTCGCACATGGGTTGAAGAGAATTTTATCATAAGCTCTATGAGATGTTATTTTCATGTTTCCCTATAGAGTTGTATAAGTGGCTAGTAACATACGCATCGAGGAGAAATTAGAGGTATAAAACAATTATTTGGACGCAAGAATATTACCAGACTCTACATGATGCTTATTTAGCTTGGACACATGCCATAGATCATTGGTGGGGTGGTGTCTTGAATAGTTATACATTGTAGTACGTTTTTTCTACTTATTCCTATCCATAGATTGTTGAGTTCCAATTCTTGTGCTAACCTAGAGGATCTTATTTGTGCGATATCCATTTAGCGATTAAGATCTTGATTGTGACTCTCGATTTGGAAGCGTGGCCTATGGCATGCTAAATCCCACTATGTGTGGGGGCAAGAGACAATGTGGTGAAATATGGTGGACCTAGCGGCAGAAAGGTAGAGAGAAGAGAGGTGGCTTAATTTTAATGAAGCATGCAAGAAGGACTTGACAAATAATCATGATGTTGAGGAATGAATGGTGTTGCAGAGAGATATGACTTGTGAAGGATTTTGAGATCACGTGGAAGACGTGGAGATGGAGCATCCAGTACTCCCCCATTTAGGTAAGCATTGCAGAGAACCATCTTTAGATTTAAATGAATGTGCGTCTGAGGAAGAAAAGCTAAGAACCATGGGTGCGCATCTGATCCCACTTTGTGACTTAGCCATTGTGCTCGGTGACAGAGTAGTAATAGGTAGTTTTCATTTTCCTTTAAATATGGGATTTTTTTATATGGCTATGTAGTCATATTTGTTTGGTGGTCTTTTTGGTGGTATATTTTCCAGTGCATCATCTGCACAGGGCTTGGGGGGAGGAATGGTGGTAATACTTCTAGAAGTAGCACAACTTTGGATATCATTGGCATTCAATTTAGCAAAAAAGTGAGAACATAAGGCAACACATCTTCTGGTCTAGTGCTTGCTATAGGAGGAGGATCAGGTGGTTTGGGATCTAGTGGATCTAGTGGATCTGGGGGTGGAAGGAATAAAAAATTTACTATAGGTTCTGGATTTGGTGGTCACAGTCCATACTAACCCCAATAAGTATATTATGAGATGTCTCTTTGCCTACCAGAATACATAAAAATTGAAGATGTAGTTGATTATGTGCATATGTGTGAGATATTATGGTGCACTAAGGGTATCATAGCTCTTGAACGTAAGCCAAGTCAATTTTCTACTACTTTACAAGGGCACGTGCATAACTGGTATAGGAAGTATGATTTAAACAAACGTGTATATTACAATGCACCACATGATGATTTATTAGATGAGTTCCATATAGCTAATTTTGAACAAAAAAGTATCAGCACGCTAAAGGACATTAAGAAGGGCATGGATGAAAGCGTAAGTGAGTATGATGCATGCTTTAAAACTTTTCTATCAAATTTGTCTTATGATATTCACCCCATTCAGCATGCTCAATGGTTTGTTAGAGGTTTGATCAAACCTTTCATAAGGGAAATCTCAAATAATACCTTTATATATCTGCACGAGGAACTTGAGGCATCTCTACACGCTGAGGTAGTTGGAAGCATAGACACTAGAGTTAGCCCATTTTTGGAAGCTTAGATTACATCTATGGAAAAATAGTTGGAAACATTATCAGTAAATTTATCCCGTGAGACACACAGTGGTATTTGGTGTACTTATTACAAGGTGAAAGGACATAATAAGGATATTTTCCCTCGTAAATTGGTGCATGCCATGTTTCTGGATTGTGAGATATTTCATTTGGATCATGATACAACTAGGTGTCCCCTATTTCAACACATGATAAGGAAGAATGTGTCATGTTAATGTAATATTTGTAAATCTACCACTCATGATACAAAGAATTACATGTTGATTGATCAAATTCATGATGCCATTGACATTGGTGTATGTCAGACCAGTGTTGCAAATAATTGTAAGGAACAAGGTGAACATCATAGTCATAATCACATTGAAGGGCACTCTGATGGAGGTGGTAGAGGGAGAGGTTACTATGGAGGATTCAAAGGTCAAGGTCACGGAAATGGAAGAGGTGAATTCCCACAAGGAACCTATTATACATGTAGAACCCCTTATCATTATAGGCTCGAATGCCCTCAAAAATTTATTTGCTCCTGGTGTGAAAAGTATCAAAAGTTTGAGGAATGCCCATATTTGTATGAGCATATGAGAAAGTAATGAAAGAAAGATAAGGGCACGGGAATGGTTAGAATACAACATGTTGTGGAAGATCATTGGATTCCAAAGTTAGCACCTAACCCTAAGACGATACCTATGTTCGTTACTACACATGTTGAGGCTACTCGCACAAGTGAGACTATGAAGAAAAAACTTGTTCTTACAAAACAAGATGTATTGCAAGAAAAGTATCTAGATCCTACCCATCATAAGGAATTTTTTCAAGAAATTATGGAGGTTATTAAAAACTTTCAGGGTGATATATAATTCTTGAAAGAACCTTCGTGGAAGGTGGATCAAGAAAAAATAGTTGAGCTTCCCCAAAAATATGTTGATGACTTAAAGGAGGTTTATAAGATGCTGCACCAAGAAAACATCATTCCTTTGTTAGGGGAATGGTTAAGGGAGAAGGTGCCACACGTTGGATTTGAGCACAAGAGACAAATATTGCATGTAAAATTTACACCTCACAGTATTGAGTATGATAAAGAGATAAATTTGAATGCAGTTGTTGATGGATGGATCTTCAGTAACATTCTAATTAATACATGTGCAAAAGTAAATGTATTCACCCTGGATGCATGGAATCATATGGGGAGGCCACCATTATAGCCATCTTAAAACATGTTGTATATGGTGAATAGGACTAAAGCCACACCATTTGTATTTTTGAAGGATGCCACTATTACTATATAAGGGGCCAAGTTTACTGGGGACTTTGAGGTCTTGGTCATTTTTGAAACAAATAGTTTTCCAGCCTTGCTTGGGTGCCCTTTGAGTTATGTGAATAATGTTTATTTTTTCTTCAATAAATTTTAAATCAGTTTCAAGAACAAAGAGGAGCATGTGATCATTTCTTTGACAGATGGAAAATCTACACCTTATGTGGAACCTTTGGGTGAAGAGGATTTAAACAGGATTTATGTGTGCACCATTAGAGATCTTGAAGTGCTTGGGCCATGAAAGGATGGATTTATTCAATGGTATGATGCACAATCTATGAGTGATACAACTAGTGTTGCATGTGATAACTAGGTGCATGGGAATTATGAAATGGTTGGACGTGAGATGAGGAGTGCAGTTACTCCCATAAGAAAGCTGTGTTTTGTTATGCATTTTATAAGCAAGCTGCCTACACTTGCGAATGAAATCATGATGTATTTTTGTAAACTATGGAAGCCTAGTGGAAATATCAAGTGGAGAGAAGGAATATGTTTATATATACCTTGTGTGGGAAAGCAAGATGTTAGTGGATTTCACATAGAAATATCCTTTGAGAGTGGTGAGAAGTGAGAATCACTTTCTCTGCTAGGCTTCTTGGGAGCAATGCACCTACCAAGACATTTGAATTTCATGGGAGGCCCAATGCTTCACATCATGTTCAAGAGTGTGAGAGACTCTAGAAAGAGGGATAGGAGGCCTTACCACATTCACTGTGGGTGTAAAATTTATACTTCTCTTTGTGTGGATGTGTGCACACATGGTATGTCTATGTGGAGTTGAACAGAGAGACGGGGAATTGGCAAGAGATTACTATGGGTATGATTCATACATTTGAATATTTTTCTACTAAACTACTGGTGAATGAGGCATTACATATTATGAAGAACTTGACTATGGGAGACGGTGCAAAGACTAAGGATATTATTCAGGACTTACTAGGTGATTCATATCTATGGGTACACTTTGAATAAGAAGAGATGGATGAAGAACATCTTGGGCATGCCTGGCTAGACAAAGAAAAAGGAAAGTTGGTTTACATGATTGATGATGATGAAGTTTAAACTATAGATGTTGATCATATTGTGGGTACACACAAGGTATTGGACAGTGCAGATGAGTAGGCGTGTACATATCATGAGCCTATAAAAATGAAGAAGGTCAACATGTGTACATATGCAGAACATAAGAAGGCCATTATTGGTAATTATTGGTTTGACTCAGAGTTTTCAAAAATAATTGAGTTTTTGCATGACTTCCAGGACTTATTTCCTAGAGGCTATCATGAGTTGAAAGGGGCACATCACTTCTCTAGAATGATGAGGATCAAGTTAAAGAATGGTATGTGCCTCGTTAGGAAGAGGCCTTACAGGATTAATCCTAATCTATGTGTCAAGGTAAAGGAAGAGATTGATAAAATGTTGAAGTCTAGAATCATTGAGCCTTATTAAGGAATCAAATTGGGTCAGTCCTATGGTGATAAGCATAAATAAATATGAGAGGATAAGGATTTATGTGGATTACAGGTATTTGAATGTTATATTTGTAATATATCCATTTTCCACACCATTTACAGAGGAGATTTTGGAAGGCGTTGCAGGGTGCGAAATATACTTCTTCACTGATGGATTTTCTGGATATCATCAGGTGAGGATTACTAAAGAAGATCAAGAGGAAAAAAATTTCACCACTAAGTGAATAAGTTTTACATACATATTTATGCCATTTGGATTGAAAAATTTTCCTCCAATCTTTTCGCGCATTGTTTTGCAATCATTTCATGACTTTATTCATAAGTTTTTGTAGGTTTATTTGGATGATTGGATAGTTTATGGGCTAGTAAAAGATTATTGTGATAATTTAAGACTTATGTTTGAGAGGTTTTGGTAGTTAAACATCTCCCTAAACATCAAGAAGTGTGTATTTGCTACACCCTTTAGAACTCTATTGGGTCATATCATATGTAAAGAAGGCTTGTTGGTAGATCATGCTAAGGTTGTTGTCATATTGGCTCAGAGGAACATACTAACCAGAGTGAGGTGTGTGGATTCTTGGGGCACACAGATTATTATAGGAAGTTTATCAAGGGTTATGCTAGGATAGCCATGACCTTGGAGGGATTGTTAAAGAGTAAGGAAAAATTCCATTAGGTTGAGGCGCAACAACGCACATTTGAGACATTGAAGGAAAGGATTAGTTTTGTGCCTATTCTACACTTTACTTCATAGACCAAACCATTCCATGTGCATGTGGAAGCGTCTGACATGGACATTGGCATAGTATTATCCCATCCTAGATAGGGTATTTTTTATCATCTTATTTTCTTTGCAAGTAGGAAATTGACCCCGTCTGAATAGAATTATACAACTACGGAGCGCAAAGCATTGTCCATGATTTATGTGTTACACAAGTTTAGGCAATACTTATTGGAAACTCCGTTCATATTTTATATAGATCACATGACACTTAAGTATTTGGTCAATAAGAATGTTTTACAAGGGCACATATGTAGGTGGATTCTCTTATTCCAAGAATTTTACTTTACAGTTGTGGTGAAACCAGGAAAGATTAACTTAGGACTAGATCATTTATCAAGGATTAACTCAGGCAAGGATGCACAAAGTATTAAGGATACAAGGCCAGATGCACAACTTTTCAAATTGAACTGTGCACCCTCTAACTTAGAGGATATTGTTGCATTCTTGTGAACAAGTGTGGTTCCTAAAGGGATGAAGGCTTTGAATAGGAAACAACTTGCCATATGTGTCATGCCTTAAATGTTAATTAGTAGAGATTTATACAAGTTAGGTTGGGATGAGGTTTTTCACTGGTGTGTACTTGAGCATGAGTACACTGTCATTATAAAGGAAGCTCATGGTGGGATTGGAGGTGGACATTATGTAGGAAATGTTACCACTTGTAATATTTTTTTGCAGACCTTTGGTGGGAAACGATTTACAAGTATTATATAGAATATTGTAAATCGTGTGACCATTGTCAGCACCTTGGAGATCCTAGGCATAAGAATGAAATTTCTTTGAGGCATATTGCTAGTGCAAAACCTTTTTAGAAGTGGGAAATTGACTGTGTGGGTCCTATTTCCCCAGCCACACGTCGAACTATATCACACTACATTATAACTTGTACATATTATCTTACATGGTGGGAAGAAGCAGTGCCTACAAAGGATTTCAAGGAAACTATGGAAAAAAGGTTTTGGTGGGAGAACATAATCAGTAGGTATGGATTTCCACTGAGTTTGACAAGTGATAGGGGAGCTTATTTTATTAATGAGACCATCAGGATACTATTGGCATAATTTATGGTAGCATACCATAAAACAACACCCTATCACCCACAGGTCAATGGAACTAGTGTGGATTTTAACAAGATTTTGGGACATACATTTAAAAATATCTGTAATGTTATCAGGAAGGATTGGGATGGAAAATTATTTGTTTTCCTTTGGGCATATATGACTACTTATAAAAGATTGAACAAAGTCACACTTTTTCAGCTGGTGTTTGGTGCGGAGGCTGCATTACCATTAGAATTGATTTTACCTTCCATACCTATTACATGTGCAGGAGGTCCGAATGATGAGAAATCACTTGAAGAGTGCATAGACAAACTGATGCAGTTGGATGAACGGTGTGACATTTCTAGATGAATCTAGAAGATAGAAAAGGCCAAGCAGAAGGCATGACATGATAGGCATATTAAAAATAAGAAGATTAAAGTTGGATAGATGGTTCTTCTATATGATTCTAATTTCTTACACCATCCTGGAAAGTTCCAAGTGATTTTTTTGGGACCGTATGTTGTGACTTACATACTTGATTCAGGTGTTTTCCATCTACATGCACTAGATGGGACATTATTTCCTAGTTTTTCCAATAAAAGTAGGATGAAGCCCTACTATAAATAAGTCTTCTTGGTGTTTATAATAAGTCATTGTTTTCAGTTAGAGTAGATTTAAATTTCATGTATTCCCTTTATATGTGTTTCCTTTCAATGTTACTATACTTTGTCAATTTAGTTCATTTTTTTTTGTAAAAATTACATCAGCTATTGATTACTATCATTTGAGTTCATGAGTAGAAGACCACAAATATATTTAGTGTGGCATGGATGAAAAGCAAGAGCACGTAGGAGAAGATGATATATAAAAATACCTAGTACCAGAGGAGCATGCGTATCAATAGTGATGTTGGTTGTTGAAAAATGGTGATAAGGTGTTATAAAAATAATGGTGATAATAAAGATGATGCCAAAGGGAAAGTCTATGTATAGTTAATGAGCACATAGGGAAATGTGAGGTAGGTAGTGGCATGGATAGCTACTTGGTATAAGGCACAGAGGTGGATTTACTTCGGTGCATGTTACATGTGTAAGGAGGTCTGCGGTCGGTGAAGTAGTTTGTGTGCTAGAAGGTTGAAGTTGGTACATGTGTTGGACATGCGGAGGAAGTGTGCTTGGAGCTATAGAAATGGTGGGAAAAATAAGGAAAGCTGAATTTAATACATTCATACAGTGGTAGTTAGCAATAAATAAATGTGGGTAATAATTAAAACACTATTAAAGGAGCATTGAGGTAAATCATTTGTACCTTACCTTGCATGAATTTGTGAAGAGATATTGTGTGACCTAGGGAAAATTTTGATGACCGAGCAAGAAATCGAGTGCAGAACTAAAAAATCATGAACCATAAGGTAAAAGAGAACACGTCTCATTGAGGAGAGTTCATTTCGAAGGAGTCTTATAGATTGGATGACGTGGTGTGGATTTTAATTTTCTATGGTTAGGGTTTCATGAGTTAGGGAACGACATTCAAAATTTAAACAAAGTATATAAAGTAGAGTGGTGTTGCACTAAGGGTTTATGGTAGAACATTTGAATTGTCAAGAAAATTAAGGCACAAGGTATAAGTTTGATTTTACATGTTTAATATGGCACCAAATAAAGTAGTAACCACATCACAAAAGAAAAGAGGAAATGGAAAAGAAAAACCTACCCCACAGTCAACATTCAGGAGGAATGGTACTAAAAAATGTAGTACCTAAATGGAGTGCTAATGCGAAAAGAGTGGGCATCCCATGTTAGGATCATGATAGTTAGTTATTATAACCATCAAAAAAACTTGACTGCTCATAACATGGCTATAGAGCTTGTTCAGCCAAAAGAAGAAAGAACCGCAGATGATAAGACAATATATGATGATAGGGTGAAGAGAGTGTTGAAGAAGGATGGGTTGTTACAATTATATGAGCTTCCATTTTTTGGGAAACCTGAAAGGTTATATCAGTGGTTAATGTTGCGTGTGCATGAATACTACTTCTATTTTTCTAGCAGAAGGATGTGCATCACTTCGCAGTTGATTGAGAATTACACTAGACTTATTAATATTGGTATTTGTTTTGATGATGACTTAGGTAATGATGAAGAGTTGAAGAAAGATGCTAAGGAGTTTAAATAGAAGAAGGGCATGTGCACATTTGATATTGTAAAGTTGAAATACCCTATCATGAAAATGGTAGTGCACTTTCTCATAAAACTAAGTGGGTAGGAGAGATGGACTCAAGTAAATAGAAGGTGGATTTATGTATGCAAAAATATACCAAAAGGAACCATATACAACATTTCTTCCTTTATAGATGAAGATATTATTGATGTTGCACACAATGGAGATAATAACATGTTAGGAAAAAAAATTCTATTGATAGTGTTCTTAGAGAATGGGCTCCCGATGGGCCTAAAGACAAGATTTGGGAGTATCCTAAAGAATATCCTTCCCCTGAAAAATGATTTTCTAAGTATACTTATGACACTTTGAGTCCAGTATACAAGGCGTGCATGGACAAATGGTAAAAATGAATGTCTGATGAGTTTGATGCTGATTGGAGTATTCCAAAGTAGTTGTCCACTCTTGTGGATGGAATTTGTGATTTTTGTATGTATCAACAATTTTGTATTGGGAGGTTTATGTTGACTAATGGCTCTAAATTCCCATGGTGAAAATTTTTGTTTTCTTTCATAGCACAGTACTTTCATGGTGTTATGGATAGATTCAAGGAGGCATAGAAACAGAGGTATGATATGAGTGAAGTACATAAAGAGCACCATGCTATGCTCCAAACACTTGTTTACCCCAAGAAGTGTGCATATGAGAAGAATTATGTTTTAGAAAGCATACATTTTTTAAAACCAGTGAAATTATCGATAGCTTCAGTAGATGTGGCTAGAATCTATATTTACCTAAGGCCAAAAAATTTTGATAGGGAATTCATAGAGGAAAATGTGAGTATTCTTGAGGATCCCTCTATGTGGAAGAAGGTCGACCCAAAGAAACGAGTGCATGAAGATATTCTTTTTGTCATTATAAATGAAGGAGTAAGAAAAGATAAAACTCTAATTACAAGCGTGCCCGCAATAAAAACATTAGAAAGGAAAGAGGTAGGGACAAGCACTTATGTAGGAGGAACCCTGCTAGAAAAAGGTCTCTAGTACAGAAGAAGAAGAAGATTATCCATAACTAAGATTCTGAGAATACAGAGATCCAGGAAGGAGTTGAGAGTGAGGAACATCTAGTTAATAAGCCAAATCCACAAGTGGATACTGTCGAATAATCAGATAAATAAGGTTAGGACAAGTGATTTGAGGATGAACATACAATGGATGTGGATGAAGAGGGTGTTGGCATGACCAACACATAGGTTATGAAGGAGAACTTGGACACAACTAAATAACATGGGGATAGGCATACTCCCGACCCTAAACTAGAGCACAGAGTAGAGAAAGAAGTCACAAAGATTATTGAACACTTGGTAGAGCATGAGGTTACGTGCATCACAGAGGAAGGAAAAAATATATGATAGGAGATGCCTTTACTCAGGGACACAGTGAACTAGAAGGGTGGAAATCATTAGAGGCATTGGTGAATAAGGATTTCCACTTCCTTTTTTACATAGTAACACTTATATTCTTTTATTCATTGGCATAAGAAGGATAGATTCTTTCATTATTTGATTCTTTGAGAATTATTTATCATTATCTGGGTAATCAAACAAAGTGTTACCAAGGATACAAGACATGCCTGGTGTGGGGTAATATTCAGCCTTGGAAAATAGATAATTATTGGAATGTGCATGCGTGCAAGAATAGAATAGGAAACATGTGCAGGAGATAATATGATGAACGTGTGCATGGATGACAATATTCATGCGTGGGAGCCAGGAAAGGGAACTCAAGGATTGATTCTATAATAGGTGAGGACTTAGTCTATTCTGGGCATGATATTAAATATGAGATGGCATAGGAAACACACAAGAGATGATTTCATGCAGGAAGAGTCTATTTTTGGAGAATGAAACTAGCAGTTTGAATTGGAGCATGAAGACTTGGAGGCTACACACTGTTATTTTGGGACAATTGGAAGATCAAGCAGCATGCAGTGTTTTGGGATAATAATAGGATTGGAACTAAAGTTATTTATATATGATCTATTTTTTGAAGAGCTTGCATGCTCTCTTATTATCTTTATAAGCGGTGCATGGATATTCTTAGCATGCAGCCTATTTTGAGGATGCTTAGGTGATGAAGGGAAAGTCCCCACCCATGTATGTGTGTGTGTGTGTTGATTTCATAGTTTTAGTAGCCCCACTTTGTAGTATAGTTATACTACTAGTTTATGAACGTGCCTGACTTATGATGATACTCTTATGTATGTATTCAACTTCTTTATTTTGTAGTTATTAATACAATGGATATTTGTGGTTGGATATTGGTTATTGACATATCTATTTTTGGATCTTGTATGGTGGATCTGATCTTGATACTTGTTTAGTTCATTCTTGCATATGGTTGTGATATAGATTTGTTTATGCTTTAATTTTGAATGGCTATTATGGATCTAGATTATATGTGTGTTTATCATGCTAACTCCTTGACAAAGCTACCATAAAAGAGGAACTTGGTACCCTTGCATGTTTCAGGTGAGTGCTCAGGTCTTCCTGAGTGATGTGTTAGCACACCTTGGGAGGTTTGGTGAAATAAAAGACAACAAGTAAAGAAAAACAAATTTGTTCAAATGTGAAAACCACACAATTATGGAACTTTGAGCAAGTCATTTGGTGAAAACTAGTTTCTTGATCCTTAGGAGGATTCTATTATTCATAATATCTTTGCACTTAGGTCATAATCACTTCTTCCTAAATTTATTCTTGACTTTCTTTTATATTTGAATTGAACCTATCCCTCTTGGCCTTGATCCGGATTATCATATTCTTTTATAAATGCACAAGATTTCCCCTTGTATATTCTTATTTCTTGTTGGGGGAATTTTGGTGCTTGTTATAGACACCACAATTCTACACTCCCTATCCTAGGTTCATTTACAATCATAGATGACCCATTTTTGACATTCTGTGGCATTAAAATCATCCATTGGCCCCTTTAATTAATTTAATATACTCACCCTCCCCACATCCCTAAAGTCTAAATTAATTAATTAAATAAATAAATTAAATAAACAACCTTGCACCTCACCCTCACACCTCACCATGCTAATTTGGACACATCAGTGGCTACAATCAACTAATTAACTAGTTTACTAAACCTTCCAATAATATCACTAGAACACCCCTAACTTATCCCTAACCACCTCTCCCCACATAACTAACCTTAACTAAAACAAATTTCTAATAGATCTCTTACCCTCATCCTAAGAAATTTGGTTTAGCTCAAAGTCCTTCCCCATATCTTGTCCTAACCACTTAGAAATCTTCCAAAATCTAGTTTGAAATGAAAGGGAAATCACTCATTTTGGACACCTAACTAATATTTCTTGCAATCGTCACCAATTTGCCCGATTGTCAGTGATTTATATAAGTGTGTTTTTTTCCTTCCTTTTGGGGGAAATTTTGGGTATTTTATAGGAAAAAATTGATCTTTCTCAGGCATTCCAGAAGTCAGTCATCTTCAACCAAGCTCCATTACCATCACGCTGCTCCAAAAGTATCAAATTGATCATCATATAATTTGTTTTCATCATTGAATCATCCCTATTTGTCTGTCAACCAAATCAGTCAGTTACACATGGTAATCATTCCATTTTTTCCATCTTAGTCACTAATAAAAGGTAACATTGTTCATCTCCTACTTATCATGTCATATGTGCTCCTAAATTACCTTTATATCATAGATTAATTAAGTTTTTATCTCTATTTTTGGTAGACTATTAAAAACTACAGCAATCACTAGCAATTGATCCAATCGCCAGTGATTCTTGTGCAATATCTTACTTTTAGCTATTTATTATAATTTTCCTAACATTTTTGCTTGTTTTATGTCATCTTCTAACATGTTTCCTAGCATGGTGATTTCAAAAGGCCTTAGATGGTAATAATTACCCTATTATTGACATTAGCTCTTTTCCCTTTATTTGTCATCCTTTATACTGGGAGCAATACAAGCTACACCTTTTGATCATATAGAAGCTATTTTCACATCAACACAATGTATCCGAGAAGCAATTGAGGAATTTTAGGATGTGTATTACAATGCTCAAAGGCTCCAGGAATACCTTGCACAATACAAACACAACTATGAATCTAGTTTAGACATATCAGAGGAATGCCATATTACATCAAATTTTGACACCAATAACTATATCTGTGTCCCTGATACTGACACCACACTTGCCCATGTCTATGACACTCAGGAAGAAGTGTCAGACTTCTTTGCTGAGGATTTCATTTCTGAACTAGAGTCTTGTTTTACAAAGGAGGAGGACCTAGTTAGTTCTGTAGGGTCCAACTTCTTTAAAAATTTGTATACAGATGAAGAATCCGATCTTTGGTTCTAATTTTTTCATTAATTTCCTTATGTATATGTCCACCTAAATAAGTTACATTAGTTAGTCATACTTTCACTTTACTATATTGTATCGCAGTTTTATTGTTATCAATAAAACACTTTATTTTTCTTGAGCAGGTTGATATCCTTTAAAGGAAGTCTTTGGGCTTCTCGGGGCTGGCTTTTTCCAGGAAACCTGCCCATATAATTTACTAACATCTTCTTGTTTAAATAATTTGATTTATAAGCTTTCTTGCAGGGAATAATCCTTGTTCATTTTCTTCATGGAGTGCAATATCACACGACATCCATCCACATCCATGGGTATCCCAGAAACCTCGCCATACTGAGGTTAAGTTAGGTTATCACCCCCTTAAGAAATCAAGCAAACCTAAGGTAAAAACTATGTTTGACACTAGTTTATTCCTGTATATAGTTTTGGAAAACCTAGAAAATCCTAAATATTTAGAAATTTTGAAAATCCAAAAACATTTTTAAAACCCTTAAAAAATAAAAAACATTAAGAAAGCATCAAAACTCAAAAACATTCAAAAATCTAGAAAATCCTAAACACTCACAAAATATTTGAAAATCCTAAATGTTCATAAAATCTCAAAATCTAAAAACATGTGAAAATTTCACAAATACTAAACATTGGAAACTATACTACAAAACATATTCCTTCAGTTCTTGCTCATTCTAGTGCACGACATGTGGATTATCTTGCGATCTGATTTCACTAACAAATCTTGTTTTCTGGTTATGTCTATCTTCCCAACATATATCATTTCTTGAGCCAGTTTTATAGTGCATGTTTACTTTTCATAGGAATTTTATGTCCTCCATCCAATCCATTGCATATATACTTGCATGGGGCACCATTTTTAACCCTTGTTGTATAACTCAAACATTTGGGTACTAAAGCTAGATAACAAAAATATTGGTACAAATTTATTAAGGATTGTTTGTTTAAGTTTATTTGATTTTTCTTATTTGTTTATTTGTCTTATTTTTTGCTTAATTTCTCGTATTTCCTTTTTTTATGTATTTTTCTTTGAGTCGGTCCTTTAGCATTGCACCAAAATCAATATTATGGATTCTTCTCTCAGTTTACCATTTTTTCGTATTCTTATATTAAATAAAAATGTACTTATGAGCTAGGATGGTGCGTACACTACACTATGATATTTTCATTCATCATCTATCATCTTTCCCATTCTACCTACCATTCCTTCTTACTAACATTTTCTATCTTTCTTCCTATTGTTAAAACATAGGTCTCACAATGACATGTTTCTTCCCTCCATCCCTCCCTCCCTTTCTTAAACCTCTTTGTGCAAGGAATTCAACCAAATAAATCAAATTGAATAATGGACAACTAAGCCAAGTTTGACTCCTTGACATCACAAGGAGATTTTCTGCCATTGTGGTCATTTCTTTTCGAGTATCAATAGACCTCTTGTATCATCCCATAAACACTTGAGGGGGCATCTTCCATCTTACTAATTTTTCTTCTACCCTTTCAAAATACAGTTGTATACTATCTTTAATGTGGCATTATTTGTGCTACACCACATCAAATAGGGGAAAAAGTAGACACCTAATTCCAGCCACGCAATTTTAATACTAAGATTTCACTATTTGTCTTCTTTACCATCATTTTTTTATAATTAGTGATTTCGCACTAATTAACTAACATTCCCCTTCGTCTCAATCAATTAATGAAACTTAATTAGTTATAATTATCTTTTTATTAATTAATTAACCATTATTAGTTAAATAACCTTTCAATCTCATATTTAATCAATAAACTCTCTTATTGATTAAATCCCCCTCTCAAACCCTTCAAAGTCTACTAATCTCCCCCTAAATTTGAATTCTGAATTCCCTTTATCCTGCATTCACTAGGTTGCAAGAATCTCCAAAAATCGAAAGCTATATAAGAAGCCTAGTAAACCTTTTCCAAACTTACACCATGTCCTTAACAAACATTATACTTTAGATGAGAATTTCATGTTATTGGAGGTTTGTTAACTCTCCCCCTTTTCTACTTTCCAAAGAGTAGTAAGAGAAGATTCAAAAATGGAAATTAATCCATACTTAATGCGATTGTTTCCTCTTGATTGAGAAATCCTTGATTGTGCATGGATTACATTCGGACTAGTAAAGGAAATATCAACAATCCAAAGCACATTGAAATATCAAAGGGAGTTTTTCATTGAATGTTGACTTCATTTTTTATTTTAGTTAATGAAGTTTTCCTTTTTTATTTATCTTGATGTATTAGCTTAAATTTAACTAAGTTAGGATCTACCTGGTGTTATGTTGTTTCAATTCTATCTTAGTTCAAATTTTTAGCATGCATACAAACCCATTTGATTAGACTTGAACTTAATATTATTTCATCACAGAACATAGTTATTCAGTAAGGGCCCTTGTTATTTTCCTCTTCAGCTAAGCATAGCCTCATACGAATACCCCATCTCTTGTAGTTAGTCACATGGCATACATTTATCCACTACCCTAAATGGGATCCTTTAGCATGTCTCATTCTACGAGTTCCATGGTCACATCCCAACCCGTTGTGTCTAAAAACTCCTCGTCCACAATTCAAAACTTAGTTGTATTGATCCCTACATCCTTATCGTCTATTAATACGAGTGTTATCACTAGCACTCGCCCCCTCTCCCAAAAAAATCCCATTGCTAGTGTCCCTAAGTATGGTTATGTTCCCCCTCAACAAAATCCATAGCCTTCGCATCCCCTTCTCAACACTTTTATCCCTCAACCTTATCAATATATTCACTCTTCCTCACAACCATTAGTTTCCCAAAAAACTTACAACATACCACCAATCCTTCCCCCTTTTCAAAACCCTCTTTTACCATATCAACAATACCAATCAAATCCCCTTATCTATAGACATGCTCATCCATCTTCAACAAATATCCAACCCTGTTAGAATGATCATGTGGAAATCTTGATGAATAGAATCACAAGTCTAGAATTCGTTACTATAGAACCTAGAAACATATTCTCTTATGAGAAAATTTGTAACAAACCCATCAATCCAGCAGTAACTTTCAAAACATACCCTCCACATTGGGAAATTCCAAAATTCACCAAATTCTATAGTAAATAAGATCCACAACAACATCTCATTTCCTTTCGACGCTCTTTTTACCTCATAACTCAAGATCAATACCTTATGATAACAACATTCCTGATGTAACTGGCCAGGCCCACTCTTGAATGGTATAGTAATATCCCTCAACATTCTCTCTATTCATTCACATAATTAGCGTAACCATTTTGAGAAGGTTTCTCCATCAACATTGCATGTAAAATAGTCATCACAAATCTATATTACATAAAACAATTCCAAGACAATTCTATCACTGACTCTATTACTAGATGGTGAGGGATCATCAATCAATTATACTTCTCTCTATTATTCACTCAATCTTGCACAAACCACATATCTTCCATTATCCAAATCTAATCATTACAAACATTTGATAAATTCTTTACCATGGCCTAGAAATTGGAAATACAGTCCCTTGAAGATAGTAAATTTAAACTAAAATCTTAAACCTGATTCTTCTAAGAATTTTTTTAACAATGAAAAATCTAAAGGCTTGGCAAATGTATTTATCCTAAAAACTACATCTGAGGGTCACTTTGAATCTGAGTGATCCCGACCTCATCAAAAATAAACACCTCTAGGGGATTCTTACATTTCTATATTTGGCAATATCCTGACTACCAATTTGATAAACCTTCCTCATATATGACCTATCAATGAATCTATTCCTAATCCATCTTGGTATAGAAAAGAAGATTATTGTAAATATCACTAGTTTCGTGGCCATAACATTGATAGATTTCACTTCTTTAGAAATTTCCTCCAATACCTTATTGACCAGGGTGACCTACAACTAGACAACCCTAATGCACCTCCTAATCAAGCCATAGATGCATTCAAAAAATATCTTCCAAACCATCCCCTACCCAAAAACGTATCCTAAACTAATATCGTAGGACCCCAGAATCTTGTCACTCATGTTATCAACCTTGTTAATCGAATTCCACCATCTAAAAAACCAACATCTACATCTAAGGAATTAGTTAAACAAAAAAACCTCTTTAACCTCCTTCTTAGTGACACCTCAAATCAAACAACATCCCAATTAGTAATATACATAGTAACTACCCCCAAAAGTACCTCGGATACTATCTCTTGGGGTTTATAAGAAGATCATCCCGACGTGGAAATTGTAAGCATCCCTCCCAAAGATAATTTCCCTCAACACCAAATAAAAAATATCGGTACCCCTATATAAGAATTACCTATTCACACATGTAACAACCACTTTTTCCACTAAAATTCTAGGGATTTTTTTTTTAAATCTTACTTTATGCTTTATTTATTTAAATACCCATTTATTTAAATACAGCATAATCTTAATTTCTTTAACTTCATGCTTCACTGATTTAAATACCCAGTATTTAAATTCCAACATAAATCTGAAATTGAATCCATCCGATAACAGTCATAAAACCATGTGCAGCTGCATGAGAGTCTACATATCCTACTTTATCCCCCTCAAATGCTATTTACGAGCTAAAAACTCTTTACGAGCTAGTACATCTTGAGGAATACTTCATTCAATTATGCCAAATTAAGTTACATATCAATTTAGTATTAATTAGCCAAATGTAATGTGGATACAACTATATCCATATTATATATCTTCACAATAATATGTTATAGAAATAATATTAATTCCCAGATAACTTATGTGAGATTCATATAGTGTTCATACTCACCAGTAAATACTAGTATTTGGATGATACTAAATCCTTATAGATATACAAGTATCATTACTATTATATTATCATTACATAATAGTCAAATAATATTCAAATCTTACAACCATCTATTCATCATTATTTTTATAATAGTTTCCAATCTAAATAACAGACAATATAACTTAGTTATAAGTATAACTGGCTATTTGCCTCCCCTCAGCATATCTCTATAGAAATTACTAATAGCTCATTGATCAATCAAGATCACTATTATCACTAAGTTTGAGAACTCAAATGTTAACTTAAAGGCCCATAAGAAATCATTTACCAATTAAGGATATTACATGTGTAGGATATCAAAATGATATGATTAAGCTGGAGTCATTTGCACTGACTGTACTATGGAAACTCTTATTCCTCTATCACTATGAAGGAAAAGTAACATAGTTACTTCCATCTAACTGACTTCAACTACATAGTTGACATATGGTACACAAATCTTAATATATCCCAGTCAATCTTGGGAACAAAGACTTGTAATCATCAACAGTACAGAATATTGGATAAACCAAGCCCAAAAGAAATAAATCCTAGATATTAACATTCCTTGGAGTCGATACCCATGTTTATGGAATCTTCCCCATGGTACCTATACACACAAAACACACTTATGTATGCCAAGTCAAAGGTAATGACTATAGTCATCTCTTGACAATAATGAAAGGTATTAAGGTACAATCATGATGCTACTGCATATTATGAGGGATTCATACCACACCTAAGCTTTATATCCTCATCAACATTATAATAGAACCCTATAACCCAAACAACCAATGTCAAGGCTCAAGTAGAAACCATGAACATTTAAACTTGGCTCACAAGGGTTCCAATCGGTAAGTGTAATCACAGTCACATTCCGCAAACAATATGGGTGTTATCCTTTAACATAAAATTAAATATGCATGGACATACCCAAATGAATACAATGTTATCAACATTCATTGACCATCATTGCAACGAGAAGGAACAACCTTCATCATTCAAACCAATTTCAAAGGTTTAATATGTACACACACACACACATACATACATATAATATATATATATATATATATATATATATATATATATATATATATATATATATATATACATATAATATATATATATATTATATGTATGTATGTATGTATACACACACACACACACACACACACATATATATCAACCCAGAACTACTATTTATAAGGAATTCGATAATCCATAAAATCACTTTTAATATAAAAAACAATTCTCAATGGTGCATTAAATACAAATCCTACATATTTTAGTGATTTTACTAAATAAAACTGAACCACATATCCTAGGTGAAATCTCTGAGTATAAACCCATAATCATTCATATTCAGGAAACACAAAATATCACAGGTTTAAGCCATACAACTAAAACCCATGGCCATAAAAGACAAGAAAAACTTACAATATAATCTTAGCTATGTAAATAAGAGATAGAATAAGTCATTATGGAAAAGATAGAGTCTATCATACAGGTGATAAAAGCTAAGTTTCCTTCTTCTTTTCTCTATAAATCACCCAGGATTTCAAGCTCCCAAAATTTCAACCACTACCTTCCAGTTTTGCAAATATTCACAAAAATTTAACATTTCAAAAGGCCCACAATACTGGCCAAAAAAATCATGGCAAAATCCTTAAGAAGTAAAAGATATAACCTCTGAACAAAAAATGGATATCCCACAGTTTCCACATACAAAGCTTGCAGAGCTCTAAATTTGAATTCTCCAAATAATCAAATGAAACCCTCATCGTTCATGCAGTAGCTCCAACTAAAAGCTTCACATTTTCTAAGGGGCTTGAATGCACACTTAATGCATTTAAAACTTACAGTGCCTCACTGGTGGTTTCGGAAACTACACCACCACCCTCAATATCACCCTCAAACTTAGCAGGGTTTTAAATATAGAATAATACCTTATCTTGCAAGAGTGGTCTAGTCAATTATGTTTTCATGATGAATAATTCTCCATCTTATCATTTACCTTTCCACTAATTATATCATGTATGGATTATTCGTTAGGTCAAGACTTATATTACACAAGATTTTTCATAGTGCATGGGTCTACAACAACCTATTTTTACATTACATTAATCAATCAAACCTTACAAACTTTGCATGTCATAATACACTAACTAAATTTCAAGTCTCCACTCAGAGATTGAAATAATTAAAGCACAAGTAGTAGAATCATCGGTCTTGGTTGACCGACCAATTGAATAAGGTTATAATGTATAAATTTTAGGCTTGGCAATAATTAAAGCCAACATTATCAGTTGCCAACCCAAACTTATACAAAATGGTTTTGAAATACCTTAGCCATCAATTATATAAATACATCATTTCCCAACTAATCGGTAGTTGAATGGTATGTAAAATATCACTCAAAACATTAGAAATTATTGGTGGTCAAAGACCAGCTGAAACAACATAAAGTAAGCTTTATATGTGATGAATATCAAGCATATAGCATTAACTTGCAAGGTCTACAACTTTCATTTTGAGAAAGATTCATTAATTTTGTAATCAACCTTATTTCACACTGTAATAATACTTTGTAACCATGAGTAAATTCAGTTGTTCTTAGGAAGTCTCTATTTCAGCAAGAATAGAAAATCATCAATTTCAACATAAAGTACGACAACCTAGCAAGGTGTCCAATTGTTTTAGATCATCATTTTCAGAAAGTTAGGTGTTCATTCATACTCGCAACAAAAAATGATGTACAATAGTGTATACATGTACAAATCTAGTATAGCAATGATATACATCAATGCAATGAGAACATTATACTCAACAAGGTAAGAACTCTCTACTTCCATTCCAAAAACAAGGGTAAGCTATAATTGTTAAGTGCATTACGGATGCTAGGAAATAAACATTTTCACGTGGTTGCATGTGCAATTACGTGTGGGTGTGTATATCCTTCTCAATATATACATTCGTGCATGCAATTGCACACATAGCTACATGGCAAGGCATATTTTCCTGCCTTTGTAATTCATTCAACATTTATGACTCATCCTCCCAACTTAGCAAACTGAATTTATAGGATGTGACATACTTTCCCCTTAATGAATCATCATCCTAATGTTTTTTCAATCATTAATGTAATCAGAATAATCAACACACAAAATTATATCTGTCATCCATGGAGAAAAGTCGTTATTTTCCTCAAAATCAAGTAATTTTCCAAATGTTAGAAATTTAGTACAGCATTATGTTGGTTGTAGTATCCTTTCAACAACAAAAATTATCACACGACCAAAAATATGAGATAAATTTTATCATTACAGCTTATCATATTATGCAATAATATTTAATATATACATCAGATAGTCAAATTAAGCTATATAAAGCAAAATCAATCTAGGAAAACATTGTTTTTAATTTTCCATGTTCCTTTCCTAGTATGCAAATTTCATTAGGACACTTACTTTTTTAGCTAAACAACCCAATTTAATTACTACATCTTAGGTTCCTATCTGAACTCAAGTATGTCATCAAACTTTCATAATGAGGTTAAGCAATGTTAATGTCATAATGACTGACATAATTTCATAGCTCAAATGAACCTCTTATCATATGCTAAAGAAAATCAGAATTCTCTTTCAGAAATTACGGCTTGTTTTATCATTGTGTTTCTTCCTAGAAGTTCTTATTTTCTACCCTTTTCCTTTTCTTTTGATTTTTTTATTTTCTTGAGTTGCTTTCAATAATGTCCCATTCTATAACTGGTTTTTACCAAGCATGAATTATTTTGTTCTCATCTTTATAAGTTACAACATATTTAATGCAACTTCCAATAAGATATCAAGGTCATAAAAATGTCCTCTGATCACAAAAGAATCCCCCAATCATACTACCAATTATAAGGATTTCTAAATTTACCCAAGCACAAACTTTCATCATCTAATTTGTCTTTATATAAGTTAGAGACATGACAAATTTTTGTTTGTCATAACATCTAGTCCTAACATGTAATATTATTTAATATACAATACAAATAGTCAAAAACAAGCTATATAACATAACTACAAACATGGTAGACAATGTTTCCAATTTCCCACAAGTATTTCTAAGTTTTTTTGTTTCATTACTCACTTGTTTTTCTAGACCTTTGCCTTGTGTAATCCTCAGTTTTTCCTTGCAATTGGCACAGTAATTGTTCCTTTTTCTAGTTTTTTTAATCTAAATAATTACATGGTTTTCACCTTTGGATTTATTCTTCAAAATTTCGTACTCAATGATTACTCAAATCATCCTAAATGTTCCTCTCTTTTCCTCTCAGGCTCATTGTTTTACATGCTTCTAGAACTGGTTATCTTCCATATTAGTAAAGCATTGATTTATGTTAGATCAATCACAGTTAATCACTATCTTAAATCATTTAAGAACTCATTAACTCTAACTTCAGTGATGAGGCTCAGTCAATGTCAATTTTAGTGTTGTATTGACAATCATAGGTTTGCAAAAAAAATTCATACGCATAGAATAATTCACATTTCTAGTTCTATTTACGCTAATCACTAGATACCAAGAACTCAATTGTACTAGTGTTAAATAAAATAAATAATAGGAAGTTCTACATAACCTACCTAATGTCATTTGGAAAATCATTCCTTCATCTTAGCTTATTTATCACCACAACATTGTTCTGCTGCTTGCGGGAAATCATAGAAAATATTTCCTATTGATATCATTCTGGCAGTTTATGCTTTCTGCCACCTTATTTCCACCACTTTCTCTAAAGTTATGGGTGGAGAAGAGCTAATGTTCTTGAGTACTTTTTCTCTTTCTGAGTCTGAATTTATTGTAGATTTCATTTTATCTTTATTGGCCTTTCTAATCATTGCTTGTACAACAGATAGTCCTCTTCTCTATCTAATTCATCTACACTTAGAGTGTTTATATTTCATATTGTATTTAAGCTCCAAATATGTCATTAAGATAGTTCAACCATCAATCAACCCTTTGATAATTGTTATAAATTAGTTCAAGATGTTTTAACTTGGTTGATCATGTTCATACTTTACTAGTTGCTTCCAACATCCTTCTAGTTTAGTGTGTCACGAAGGATTTTTGGAGTATTTTCAAACCTATTTACCACCGAACCAAAAGTATAGTTTGGTTTGGTTCATTCTCCTCATTACATCCTTAATTCATCCACTTTATATTGTTAATAAAATCATAATTTAGTAAATGTAAGGACTCAATACGTCTAAGAGTTACAAAATTCAGCTCTAATACCAAAATGTAACAACTAATTTTTTCAATTCAATTCTAGGGAATTTTTTTATCTTACTTTATGCTTCATTGATTTAAATACCCATATATTTAAACCCAACATAATCTTAATTTCTTTAACTTCATGCTTCACTGATTTAAATACCCAGTATTTAAATTCCAGCATAAATCTGAAATTGAATCCATCTGATAACAGTCATAAAACCATGTGCAGCTGCATGAGAGTCTACATATCCTACTTGATCCCCCTCAAATGCTCTTTACAAGCTAAGCACTCTTTACGAGCTAGTACATCTTGAGGAATACTTCATTCAAATTTGAATACATAAAATCAATTATGCCAAATTAAGTTACATATCAATTCAGTTTCAATTAACCAAACGTAATACAAATACAACTATATCCATATTCTATATCTTCACAATAATTTTTTATAGACATAATATTAATTCCCAGATAACTTATGTGAGATTCATACAGTGTTCATACTCACTAGTAAATACTAGTATTTGGATGATACTAAATCGTTATAGATATACAAGTATCATTACTATTATATTATCATTACATAATAGTCAAGTAATATTCAAATATTACAACCATTTGTTCATCATTATTTTTATAATAGTTTCCAATCTGAATAACAGACAATATAACTTAGTTATAAGTATAACTGGCTATTTTCCCCCAGCCTATCTCCATAGACTTTACTAATATCCCATTGATCAATCAAGATCACTATTATCACTGATTTTGAGCACTCGAATGCTAACTAAAAGGCCCATAAGAAATAATTTACCAATTAAGGAACTTTTATTCCTTGAGCAATACCAAGGGAAAGTAACATAGTTACTTCCATCAAACTTACTTCAATTATACATTTGACATTTGGTACACAAATCTTAACATATCCCAGCTGAGCTTGGGAACAAAGTCTCCGCAATCATCAACATTACAGCAAACTGGATAAACTAAGCCCATAAGAAATCAATCCTATATATTAACATTCCTTGGATTTGATACCCATATTTATGGAATCTTCCTCGTGCTACCCATACACATCTAACACACTTTTTTATGTAAAACAAGTCAAAGGTAATGATTGCAGCCATCTCTTGACAACAATGAAAGCTATTAAGGTATAACCGTGATGCTACTACATATTATGAGGGATTTGTACCGCACCTAAGCTTTATATCCTCATCAACATTATACCAAAACCCTATAACCCAACATCCAACCTCAAGGATCAAGTAGCAACCATTGGCTCATAGGGGTTAGAATCGGTAAGTGTAATCACTGTCACCTTCCCCAAACAATATGGGTGTTATCCTTTAACATAAAACTGTTATCAATGGTCATTGACCATCAATGCAGTGAGAAGGAAAAACCTTCATCATTCAAACCAATTTCAGAGGTTATATATAGATATACCTAGAACTACTATTTATAAGGAATTCAATAATATATAAAATCACTTTTAATATAACAACCCATTTCTCAATAGCAAATTAAATACAAATCCTGCATCTTTTAGTGATTTTACTAAATAAAACTGAACCATATTTCCTAGGTGAAATATTTGAGTATAAACCCATAATCGTTCATATTCAGGAAACACAAAATATCATAGGTTTAAGGCATAGAACTAGAACACAAGGCTATAAATGGAAAGAAAAACTTAAAACATAATTTTGTCTATGTAAATAAGAAATAGAATAAGTCATTATGGAAAAAATAAAGCCTATCATTCATGTGATAGAAGTTGAGTTTCCTTCTTCTTTTCTCTGCAAATCACCTAGGGTTTCGAGCTCCAAAAATTTCAACCACCACCTTCCAATTTCACAAATATTTACATTAAGTTCACATTTAAAGAGGTCCACAATACCGGCCACAAAAATCATGGCAAAATCCTCAAAAAGTAAAAGATTTAACCTCTAAAATAATGGATATCCAAACTTTTCTGCATGCAAAGCTTGCAGAACTCTAAATTTGACTTCTCCAAATAATCAAATAAAACCCTCATCATTCATGTAGTAGCTCCAATGAGAAGCTTCATCATTTCCAATGAGCTCAAATGTGCATTTAAAACTTGTAGTGCCTCACTGGTGGTTTTGGAAATTACACCACCACCCTCAATATCACCCTCAAACTTAGCAAGGTTTTAAATATAGAATAATACCTCATCTTGCAAGAGTGGTCTAGTCAACTTGGTTTGCATGGTGACCAAATCTCCATCTTATCATTTATCTTTCCACCAATTATATCATGTATGGAGTTTTCGTTAGGTCAATACTTATATTACACAAGATTCTTCATAGTGCATGGGTCTACAATGACCTATTTTTACATTACATTAATAAATCAAACCTTACAAACTTTACATGTCCTAATACACCGAGTAAAGTTCAAGTCTCCACTTAGAGAGTGAAATAATTAAAGCACAAGCAGTAGACTCATCAATCCTTCTTAACCGACCAATTGAATAAGGTTATAATGTTTCAATTTTAGGATTGGAAATAATTAAAGCCAACATTATCAATTGCCAACACAAACTTATACACAATGGTTATTAAATACCTTATCCATAAATTATATAAATATATCCTTTCCCAACTAATCGGTAGCTGAATGGTATGTAAAGATCACTCGAAACATTTAGAAATTAATGGTGGTCACATACCATCTGAAATAACACAAATTAAGCTTTATACGTGATGAAGATAAATCATATAGCATTGACTTGCAAGGTCTAAAACTTTCATTCTGAGAAAGAGTCATGTTATCACCGAATCACAGCACCCCTTGCGATATACTTGAACTCACGGTGTGATTGGATAACATGGGTACCATCTCCAAGTTGTGGGACTTGCTACTTGAGATAGACCTCCAGAGGAAGCTAGTTCTTGCTCCTAAACTACCTGCCACAATCTACTCTAATGCAAGGTAAGCTAACTGTTCTAATCTAAATTTCCAAGGGATCAGGGAGAGAGAATGCATAAAATGAAATCCTACACTAAAGCGGTGATACACCAGAAAAGGAGGGTGTGAGAGTAATCTCCAAATGTGTGAAATACAGAGGCAAAGTGCACACTAGAAGAGGTGATGACAGTTCACCATAATCTAGCAAAATGCATTCACAACAAATATTCCAAGCATACACAATGTTAATGAATCCCTGCAAGAACATAATAAATGGACACAATATTCTTATATAAAGATTAAAGGGGCAAGAAGAATGCAAGAAAACACAGCATGGGAAGATACATCCACAAACTGGTATTTTATTGCTTCATGATATGCACAGTTCAATCTATTACAAGATAAGGGCCTGGATCACCATGCAAGGAGTCCACTACAAGGGCCTGCAACACACTGGCTTCACAAAGCAATTTTGGCAGAGCTTTGCTTTCACCTCAGGCAAGTGTTTCAGATGTGTAGAAGGTTCGGAGTGTCGTTGAATCTAAAGAAATGTATATTCTTGGCACACGAGGGCAAATTTTTGGGCCACATCGTCTCTAGGGAAGGGCTAACAATTGATCCTGAAAGGGTTGAAGCCATCTGAACACTTCCATTGCCACACCACAAGAAATCTCTCCAAAGCTTCTTAGGAAGGATAAACTTTGTCCACAGATTTGTACCTAATTTTGCCACTCTTGTGAAGCCTTTAACAATGATGTTGAAGAAGATTCTGGCATTCAAATGGACAACAGAAGGCAAAGAGAGTTTTGAAAACATCAAGCATGCAATATCACAAGCTCCAACTCTTATCAACCTAGATTTCTCAAAGGACTTCATGTTGTATGCATTTGGAGGATCAAATACAATCTCAGCTATCTTGACACAACTGAATAGAGAAGGTTCAGAACAGCCCATAGCATTCTTCAGTCAAACCTTGGAAGATTACGAAATGAAGTATTCTTTCATCGAGAAGCATGTCCTTTCCATCATCAGAAGTTTGAATAAGTTCAGACATTTGGTCTCAAACAATAAGATCCAACTGCTGGTGTCTCATGCTGGTGTCAAGGACTTCCTCCTAAATAAGGATTTAAATGAGAAGAGAGCAGGTTGGATCACTCAGGTGATGGAATATGATATTGAAATCAAATTTACCAAGCTAGTTCTTGGCAAAGGCTTGTGTGAGCAGTTCACTTCCAAACAACCAGACGGGTCATAAGGTGAAGAGGATGTCGTCCTACTACTACAGCATGATCAAGAACAACCAGCTGATGATGCACCCATCCCATGTTGGACTCAAGACCTTGTGCATTACCTCCAAATAGGCTTGTGCCCCCCATAAGTGAGCAAAGCAAAGAGGAGATACTTCAGATTACAAGCCTTTCCATATGTGCTTGTTGACGGAGTTTTGTTCAAGAAGGACATCAATGGTGTTCTATTAAGATGCATTGGAACAAGTCAAGTTGAGAAGATATTACATGAGTTCCATGACGGGGAAGCAGGAGGCCACTTTGCTCCGCGAGTGACAGCTCTCAAAATCATGAAAGCTGGTTACTATTGGCCTATTGTGTTCAATGATTGCTACTCATGGGTTAAGAAATGCAAGAAATGTGCATTCTTCACAGGGAAAGAAAGGTTAGCAGCGCTGCCCCTTTGTCCAATTTCAGTAAATCAGCCATTCATGCAATGGGGACTGGACTTCATTGGAGTCATCAATCCCAATTCAAGTTAAGGCCACAAGTGGATTCTAACAGCAACAGACTATTTCACCAAGTGGACTGAGGCAGTGGCACTCAAGGAGGCAAATGAATATAATATCTTATATTTCTATGAAGGGATAGTCATGAGGTTTGGTGCCCCTGCCACTATCATATCTGACAATGCATTGGCATTCCTTGGCACAAAGATCACTGAATGGGCTGTCAAGAATTGTGTGTATCTCAACACTTCATCGAACTATTACCCTCAAGGTAATGGCCAAGCTGAGTCTATGAACAAGAATCTACTAAGAATCATCAGGAGGACTCCTGATGAGAATCAGAGGACTTGGCACTCAAAACTCAAATCAGCCCTATGGGCTGATAGGATCACGCCCAAGAGATCTATAGGAAGCTCTCCATACAAGCTTGTATACGGGAAAGAAGCGGTTCTACCTATATCACTTGAGTTGCTAGCGTTGGAGCTCATGAAACAGTTGGAACTAGCTGAGGTTGAACCTATGGAAATCAGGTATGCAGAGCTGATGGAATTAGAAGAGACAAGAGAGCATGTAATGCAGACCATAGAAAAGGATAAAGCATTGGTCAAAAAGAGTTTTGACAAGAAAGCTAAGGCCAGGATATTACAAACTGGAGATTTGGTACTAAAGTGGGATGCTGATCATGCAAAACCAGGAAAGCACTCCAAGTTTGATGCCATCTGGAGTGGCCCATACATGATCATTGAATGCAAAGGTAGCAATGCTTTCCGACTGGCTAAGTTGGATGGTGAAGAATTGCAGATTCCGGTCAATGGGATCTATCTCAAACGCTGCTACTAGAAAGAAAGATTTTCACCCTTGTAAATATTAATTTAGAATTTCCATTCCTCTAAGTGCTTATGCACATTGTACTGCTGTTAAAGTAGTTTTTATTTCCCTAAGTGCTTGTGCACATGTCCTATTGCTTCTAGTATGTGCATGTTTACAGTTCATCAGGTTCCTGAAAAAGAATTTGCAGCCACAGGAAAACCAGCTCAACAAATGTTTCGATGGCTAAAGGACACAGGTTTTCAAATTTCAGATCAGCTGAGAGGTTATCAAATAGACTCCATGCCCAATGGATTGCTACAAGCAACTGGTTGTTCTTCATCTGGCAGGCAGATGACCCCGCAGAGTCGCCAAAATTGTTATCCAAAATTCACCCCTCAAGGTAATTTTGATAACATGCATCAAATTCTTTAGTCCCAAGCAATTATATTGAGTTCGGACAAAAATTCATGTTTCTAGGGTCCCCTCATATTTTTTATAACTCCCCTGTCCAAGAAGAAGAGAGCAAGTTCTAAAAAAATGTAAAAAATTGCAAAAAACAAGCTCGGGCCAAGAAAAATCACGAAAAATGGCTAAGTCCTAGTCCAGGCGGTCCTTGGGACAGTTGGGACATCTGGGTGCGAACCGGCCGAAAGGCCGCCAAGCGGTCTGCGCAGCATTTGGGACATCCGGGACAAAGGGACGCGTGGGGTGCGGAAATCCGAACTGGCCGAAAAGTTGAAAAATTTGACTAACTGTTGAAACAGGCAGCCTGAAACAGTCCGGGACGCGCGGGACAAAAGTACGCGAACCAGCCAGATCAGCCGAAATGAGTCAAGGCAGCTCAAAACAGTCTGGGACGCGTGGGACAAAAGTATGTGAACCGGCCAATTCGGTCGAAACAGGGAACTTCAGCACTGGGACAAGTGGGACAAAGGGACGCGCGGGACGCGGATAGCCGAAGGAGCCGAAAGCCAATTAGATCACGCCACGTGTCACCGGCAGAAAAGGGACATGGAAGCCCATTTCAGGTGGTTTGGAAGAATTTTTCCCATTCAGCATTGGGACATTTGGGACAAAGGGACGCGTGGGACGTGAAAAGCCGAAATGGCCGAAGACAGAGAAGAAAAGTCAACGTTTGACCCGTGGAACTTCAAACGGCCATAACTTTTGACTCCAAGCTCTGATTTTCACAAAATTGGACTTTCTGGAATGAGCACGACGTCCTCTACACCACAAAAACTGGATTTCTTATTTTTGATGAGGGTAGATATATTTAAATAAGAGAAATATATTCGGTTCCAGTCAGTTAATGCTCATTTCCGTCAAATGACAGAAAACGCCTGCCAGGCCCAAAATAGCTGCCCGCACTCAGAAGGCCATAACTTTTGCATTTCTCAATGAAATCACACAAAATTTGTACTGTTGGAATTTTGGCTCTAAGCCCAATGCATAGAAATCAAGAAATTCCATATTTGATCATAAATTGATTGATATTTTTAAGAAAACGTGGCTGGATTCATAACAGTGTTTTATTTGGTAGCTGGGAGTGCAATTAAGAGGCATGGTCATCATTCTTTCTCTGCTGCAGCACATGGGACAATATGGGGAGCCTTTTGCAAGTAATATACAATCATTTCACTCAATTTAATGCCTCTTATAGGTGGTTGAAGGATAGATTTCGGGATTTCCATTTTCCCTTTTCTTTTCCTTCTCATTTTTCTATAAATTGGAGTGTTGGGCTCATTGAAAGAGGGAGAGAGTTTTTGGGTGGCAAAGCTCTGCCAAAATTGCTTTGTGAAGCCAGTGTGTTGCAGGCCCTTGTAGTGGACTCCTTGCATGGTGATCCAGGCCCTTATCTTGTAATAGATTGAACTATGCATATCATGAAGCAATAAAATACCAGTTTGTGGATGTATCTTTCCATGCTGTGTTTTCTTCCATTCTTCTTGCCCCTTTAATCTTTATATAAGAATATTGTGTCCATTTATTATGTTCTTGTAGGGATTCATTAACATTGTGTATGCTTGGAATATTATTGTGAATGCATTTTGCTAGATTATGGTGAACTGTCATCACCTCTTCTAGTGTGCACTTTGCCTCTGTATTTCACACATTTGGAGATTACTCTCACACCCTCCTTTTCTGGTGTATCACCACTTTAGTGTAGGCTTTCATTTTATGCATTCTCTCTCCCTGGTCCCTTGGAAATTTAGATTAGAACAGTTAGCTTACCTTGCATTAGAGTAGATTGTGGCAGGTAGTTTAGGAGCAAGAACCAGCTTCCTCTGGAGGTCTATCTCAAGTAGCAAGTCCCACAACTTGGAGATAGTACCCATGTTATCCAATCACACCGTGAGTTCAAGTATATCTCAAGGGGTGTTGTGATTCGGTGATAACAAGTCACTAAATTTTTAATCAACCTTATTTCACACTATAATAATACTTTGTAACCATGAGTAAATTCACTCATTCTTAACAAGTCTCTATTTCAGAAAGAATAGAAGATCATCGATTTCAACAAGTACTGCAACCTAGCAAGGTGTCCAATTGTTTTAGATCATCATTTTCAGCAAGGAAGGTGTTCATTCATACTCGCAATAGAGAATGATGTAAAACAATGTATACACGTATAAATCTAGTGTAGAAATGATATAACATCAATGCACTGAGAACGTCATACTCATCAAGGTAAGTACTCTCCACTTTCATGCTAGAAAGAAGGGTAAGCTATAATTATTAAGTGTATTACATATGTTGGGTAATAAGCGACGTTGCACAATTGCATGTGTAATTACACATGTGTGTGTATATCCTTCTCAAGATATATATTCATGCATACAGTTACACACATAGCTCATGGCAAGGCATACTATCTCGCCTTTGTAATTCATTCAACATTTACGACTCATCCTCTCAACTTAGCATACTAAATTTTTAGGATGTGACAACACAATTAAAAATTTAGAACTATCCTAGAACAAACATTAAATTAGCATAGGTAAGATTTTATCATCACTACCCTCTATTCCGATACCTCATTCTTCATTAAATTTTTGAGTCACCATCCTAGAATCCAAACCCATCCTTAAAACCACACCTAAGCTCGCTACTCAAGACATACCTCATGTGCCCCATGCCCCTAAACCATCTAATGAAACCAAAGATCATGTGATCTCATCATCATATCAACGAGTTCTGTTAGGATACTAAATTTTCATCCCTGAAAAAATTCTTCAATCATTAGCCATATCAATACCCCCGATAAAACCTTCCATTCCCCATGGATAGAATCCTACATGGTACAAGTATGACATAGTTTTTGCTTATCATAGGGTGTCACATCATCACATAGAGGAATATAAATCCATTTAAGATGCAATCCAAGATATTTTTAAGAAAGATGACCTCTTGGGAAATAGATATCATTCTGGTCCATCTATCACTAAAAAAATGAAATAAAAATACAAGACAAACATGTCCCTAAAACCATTTAGCCTAACACTCTTAAAACTTTACATGATAACCCATCAAGTAAAGGCATGGACTCCACAAGTAAGTATCCTTTATTCTAAATTGATACCATCCACATAGCCAAGAAAGATCGAGCCTGAGATTTAAAATCCCATACTCAATAAAGGCCTAAGATCTCCATCTCTGTAGCCCCCACCAAATCACTCAATCTTCTATCTTCTAGAGCCAATTTTCCATCCTTTCATACCATCAAACTCAATGCATGACATTCATACAGAATAAAGTTATTAAATATTTACATCAAGCACCTATAAATATATCCCTCTATGAACTAATCCAAAACTCCTCTAAACATCAATAAGATATGATAAAATATCTCCAATCCATCTCAATACAATTTGATGAACTTCATCCATTTTGTAAATTTTTTGGCATCTTAAAAATGTCTGCATCCATCACATTTGAAAACTCTGAGATCCCATCTTTACAACCTGAAGACCACGATCTCCCTCCATTCCTCACTAACTAAATCAATGATACCCTTATTAAAATATTCATGATTGATAATGGGGCCAACATCAACATCATCACATCCCAAACTTTCAAACAAATTCAACTACCTAAAATTTTTGTGGCTCAGTAGCTTGTCATTCAATGTGCTTACAATGATATTTTCACTACCACCTTGGGCACGACAATCCTACTTATCAAAGTACATTTTTAAGTCCTCCATGAACTATTCTATCTTGTGTAAGGTGAATTTCAATATAATACACTATTAGGACATCCTTAGATTCAATCTATGCATTGTGTCCCTTACACCTTACATCGATGATTGAAATATGAAAATAAAGGTAAAATTTGTATAGTTCCTATTGATCCTAACCTATTTAAAGCATGTCATATGACCTATAGGCCAAATTACATGTTACTTCCCTTATAAATAACCACCTCTTCAAATCAAGCTTCCATGAGTTCCTCCATCTATGTGTCTAAATTACCCAATGATTAATTATTCAATGATATGATGCAACATCTGTCACTGGTGGAGTATTAACTTTTGGCTCTCAATTCACTCCCTACACCAAAAACATGTGGGAGACATGATAAAATTCCTCTCTACAAGCCTAACATTGTAAATATCATTTCCTTCAGTCCCCCATTTCTTTGAACACAACTTTTTTATGGATTCATCTACCACCTCTCTTCATACCTCGACAATCAACCACATGATAAACAATTCACCTTAGACTTATTACTTCTAGATAAGCCTCAACTTTCCAAAACCTACCTCCATCATTGTGCATGGAATAATTTTGTCCTAGGGATATATGAGTAAGGTCCACATGAGATACCCTTTGAAGATTTAAGAAAGCATCACAAAAAACATAGACTCGCCTTCAAGAAACATTCCCTAAATCCACCAACACCAATCTCAAAACCTAAAACGTCATCCTCATTATCATCAGATGAAAACATATGAAACCATATCCATCCACTTAAAATTTTTTAATTAATATGATCACACTTGGACCATTGACTTACCAAGATAATGGTAAAACTGAGACCCTCCCACTAGTATTACCTGACATGATAGAAAAGGATTCTCTCACTATCTGCATTCTCCAATGTTAGGATGATAATGCCATCCTAATATATATGGGTGGTAGAAATAATTATCTCCAGAATAACCATACCTCCCGACATGTCCACTCTCCTTAAAGAATCTTTTGTTTACATTAATATAGGCACAACACAAAATTCGCATATAGTTAAAGTTGGTCAAGATTTGGACCCTCAAGACTGCAAGCTCAACACATTCTTATTTAGTCATATGAAATCTTTTGCATGGTATTATAGTGACATACCTAGTATTGTTGTTAATAATATCATAACCATCCTTTATACTAGACTAGTTAAGTAAAAGATTCATAAAATGCATCCTCGCATAGCATTACTATACAAATAATAACTTCAACATCTTTTCTCAGCTAATTTCATCGCACCCATTGATTATCCACAATGGGTTTCTAACATTTTACCTGTGGCCAAGACCTTTAAGAAATTACGTATCTGCATATATCTTTTAGACCTTAACCTCACCTATCCAAAAGATAATTTCCCTTTACCCAACATTGATCAAATTTTTGACCTAATGACGGGTCATGAAATATAGTCTCTTATGGATGGTTTCCCTGGAAATTAAAAAAATCCTCATTGCACTAGAATATCACCATAATTCATATTTTATCACCATGTGGGGAACCTTCTGTTATAGAGTAATTCCCTTTGGATTGAAAAATTCAGGAGCAAATTACCAGTGCACCATGACCTATATCTTTCATGACCTTGTCCATAAAATCTTATAAGACTATGTAGATGACCTATTAGGTAAGTACAAACATTGAAAGAACCATCTTGTCATCCTCGATGTAATTTTTACCTATCTAATATAATTATTCCTTCGAATCATCCCTTGTTAAATGTGTGTTTGGGTTCCTAACAGGGAAAATTTAAGGATTCATCATGTCTATCAGGGGACTTGAGGTTGATCCTGCAAAATTCAAAGCCATAATCAAAATGTCTCCTCCATCTAACCTTAAATATATCCACATTCTTCAATAAAAACTTCAATCCATTCGTTGTTTCATCTCTCAATTATCAAATTGATGTCATCCCTTTCATCATATCTTTAGGAAATACATCCATTTCAGATGGGATGATGATTTTCAAATGGCATTTGATTCCCTTAAACAATATCTTGTATCACCATCATTGCTCATACCTCCACATGAGGGTGAACCTTGTTAAACACACACTGATACTAAGAGGAGGGTGAATTGGTATTATACAAACTTTTACTTATTTAAACATTAACATCCATAATAGCAGTAATCACATAAGATATAACAATTATACATCCATAGAATACAAGATTTATGTAGAAACCCTTTTGGGAGAAAACCACAAAGAAAAGATTGTTTGGATCTACTATCCAAATCCAACCAAAAAATATTTCAATATACAATCATGGGCACTAATAATCCTATTGGAGACACCAATCCCCAATGTTTAACACTAACTCGGCAGGTTCGTGAGCACCAACTCACTAGAGACACCAATCCCCAAATTATGAGGCACCAACACCAAAAATACACAAATCCACCTTTTTTAGTTACTTCTTCAACCTAATGATAGCAATTTAATCATTTACTTCATACACATAGATCATATCCTTGTTCCAAAATGGACATTTGTCCAATTAATGAAATTATATCACTTTATACTCTACTCTTCAATCGTGTTCACAGTTTCATCTACTTTCTATGCTTTCACTAGTCCTTGTACTAGGAATGGGGCTCATTTTCTTCTAAAATTCACAGCTCGCTCCATCATCAAATCTCCATACTATGATTTTTTCTTTCTTCAACAAGTTGTCATAATTTTTCTTAACTTTTATCTTCCTCTTCTCCATCATACTCAGAAATTTTTTTGAGACACAAAGGAATATCTTCTTGTTATACACATGTGGCTCACTTGCTTCATGACCTCCTACTATACATCTTCATGTTCTTCATGCAGGCATGCTTCCTTCAAAAATTAATTCTTCACATATTCCTTTTTTTCTCCACATCTCCAACACTATAATTTTATTATTTCTTCTCTCAAGCACACACCAATTAATGATTCTACATCTCCTTTTATACACATGAAAACTCTTAACATTGGCATCCAAAAAAGATAAAGGTTGTCTATATTTACAGTAAGAAGATCAATTCCAAGATACAAGAGTAAACCAATAAACACGGGTTGGCCAAAGTATTAAATATATGGAACATTTTAGTGTCAAAAAGGAGATAGTTGGATAGCAACAAAAATATCATAAACATGCTTTTAAATCCATGGAAGGTCTGCCAAACATGATCATAAATACTAATTCAAAATAACTCATAAATGTATTATAAAATTCTACCCCAGACTGTCGGTCCCAGACCAAGACAACCCAAAGATTTTAGATAGACTTTGAAGCACTCTGGTCAAACTCCGAAGCAATAGAAAAGAGAATCCAAATATTTTTGGTCAAACTCTTAAGAAATATAAGGATTCTCTGAAGAAAATACATGAGACTCTGAAGCACCAAAAAATATTCTTTCAAAGTTCTGCTCTATCAGTGAAATCCTACAACATCCTTTAACATTGATGACACCAACTAACCTGTTATCTCCTTCAACTAATCATTTAGCTCCTTTAACTTCCTTTGACATCAATGAAAATTATTCCAACAATCCCCCCTTTTTCATTAATGGTAATAAACCATCTTTATATAACCAACCAACTTTTCTTCTTACATATGAATAACTTGAGAATGTATTTGGCTTCCTCTTTCTAAAAAATATCCTTTTAGTAATATCTTGTTATATTGCTTCCTCTTGCTTTGAATTTTTTTATTTACAAATACTTCTTCCTCTTTCTTTAACTCTCCCCCTTTGACATCAATTGCAAAGGATTAAAACTCTCAAATTCTCAAATTATCCCTCTTTGAGTATCCATCTATTGATCTCTTTCTGACTTTTCTTCATTATGATAAGAAAATGATTTTCTCCACCTGAGTTTATGCTTTCTTTTAGTGACATGGTGAGAAAGATACCACACCTAATTTGGGTCTAAGATATTTAAAATATTCTTTTGGAAGAGGATTAGTAAAGATATCAACAATATTTTCTCTTATGGAAATATATTCAAGCTTAACTTTTTCTGTAACTTTCTCTCTCAAAAATTGTTACTTGATGGGAATATGCTTAGTTCTAGAATGCATAACTGCATTCTTGGATATTTTTATTACACTAGTGTTATCACATAGTATATAAATTGAAAATTCAAATTCTACCTTGATTTCCTTCGATGTTTTCTTCATCCATACAACTTGTGTGCAACATGAAACAGATCCAATGTATTCAAACCTCAACTACAAATAAGGTGATAGATGCTTTCTTCTTGACCAACCAAGATACTATATTATATCAAAAAAAATAATGTTCCTCTGCCTGTACTTATTCTACTATTAGCACAACCTTCCCAATCTACATCGATGTATGAATTTAGAGTAAAATTTTCATCTGTAGAATACCATAAGCCATAGTCTATCATACCTTTAAGTTATCTACATATTCTCTTAACAGCTTGAACATGAGTTTCTTTTGGAGCATCCTGATAACATGCCACCAAATTTATTGATTAAATTACATCAGGTCTTATTGTTGTCACATAAAAGAAACTCCCAATAATAGATCTATAAATATTTTGATATAATTTGGGAGACTCATCATCCTTGTTCAACTTGCAACTTGTAACCATGAGAGTAATGAAGTGTTTGCATTCTACCATTTTAAACATCTTCAACATATCTTTAACATATTTATCTTGTGAAATAAATATACCTTTGTTTTATTGAAAAATTTATAAACCAAGAAAGATAGATGATTCACCAAGTATGTACATTTCAAATTACTTTTTCATGTCATTAGTAAAATTTTGAGACATATTTTCACTACTTCCTCCAAAAATAATATCATCAACATAAACAACAACAATAAATTGATTCTCACCTTTAGTTTTTAGATAGAGATTACTATCAACAATGCCCTTCTTAAAACCTTACTTTTATAGATACTTGTCTAGAATTGAATACCAGGATCTAGGACATGTTTCAATCCATAAAGATATTTATTCAACTTGCATACATAGTTATTATATTTTGATAACATAAATCCTTCTAGATGCTCAACAAAAACTTCTTCTTCTAAATTTCCATTTGGGAATACTGATTTGAAATTTATCTAATGTACTTTGAATCCTTTGAAACAAGAAAAAATCCAATAATATTCTAATGGGCTCTAAACAAGCAACAGGGGAAAAGGTTTCTTTGAAATCAATTCCTTCAATTTGTTCATATCCTTTATAGACTAAGCTTTCTTTGTTTCTTACAATTTGACCATCTTCATTCAGATTGTTCCCAAAAACCTACTTTGCGCCAATCACATTTTTTACTTTGGTCTTAGGAAAATTTCCCATGTTTCATTCATCTCAATTTGCTTTAGCTCTTCTTCCATTTCTCCAATATAGTTCTTATATAGATTTGCATGTGCAACTCTATTTATTAATCTCCTTGTTTTTACCCCACTTTTTTGTCACATATAATCATTTTTTCATAATGATTCCTTTGAATAGATTTGGATGGTGTTTTTGTATCTTTTCTTTCCACTTCTTCTTTTTCATATTCTTAATCTTCACTTCTTGCTTCCTCTGTATAATCATTTTATTGTGTTCTATTCTTCTTATATTTGATATCATTTACTTTTACATTTTCACTTTCAACAATCTTGTGAGTTTTTAAAATATAAAATCTACATGCTTTTCTATTAAAGGAATAACTAACAAAAATACCATCATCAGATTTGGAATCAAACTTACATAAGTCTTCCATCATCTCTTTTGATAGAGCATGGAATTATAAATGTTCTGAAATGTTTGATTGTTGTTGGCCTACCCTTCCATAACTTAGAAGGAGTCTTTCTATTGTTTACTATGATTTTTATTCTATTTAAAATATAGGTTGTTGTATTAACCTCTTATCTCCAAAACATATTAGATAAATTTGAATCATTTATCATAGTTTTTTTCGATTTCCCACACTTTTCTATTCTTTCTTTCTACAACACCATTTTATTGAGGAGTTATTGTAGCTGAATTATGTATTTTTATTCCATGATTGTCACAAAATTATACAAAATCATTTGAGGAAAATTCTCCTCCACGGTCTGATCTTATACATTTGATTTTCTTTCCAGTTTCATTTTCAACCAAGGATTTTAATGCCTTAAACTTCTGAAATGCTTAATATTTTTCTTTTAGAAAAGTTACCCAAGTCATTCTAGAGTAATAATCAACAATAAACACAAAATGGCTCTCACCTTGCATACCTTGAGCCCCTTTTGGCCCACATGGATTGGGATGAACAAGTTCCAGTAACTTTATAGTTGAATAATCCTTTTTTTTAATGAAACTCTTGTCTACTTGCCTCGCTGACATTGCTTGCAAAATTTGTTTGTTGGTTTAGTAATTTTTGGCATGTCTCTAAAAATTTGTTTGGATCTAATCTTTACTAAATTATTAAACATTAATATGTCCTATCCTTCTATGACATATCCAACTTTCATCTAATTTTCCCATGTAGAAATTTTCTCCCTTAAGCTCACTAAGAATATAAATATTGTTTGTTATCATGTGTGCATCAGAAACCATCTTCCCTATTTTTGTCTTTCTAATCTCACATGCTTTAGAGTGAAATTTGAAAATATACCTTTGATCACTCATTTGGCTTACACTCAACATATTATGTTTCAGACATTCACAATATAAGACATTTTTTGTCTTTGATTTTCCATTGTTGATACTGATAGTTCCTTTCCTTGAAATCCTTGTTGTAGAATTATCTCCAAAATTCACAGAGCCTCCATTTTCTTTCAAAGTGATAAAATTAATTTTTTCTCCTGTTATACAAATTGAGAAACCACTATCAATATACCATTGATTTTCTTCATTTTTTACATGAAGTGTTATTTAAACAAGCATGGAACTTTCCTTTTTCTTGCCTAGTTGTGGTTTCTTCCAAAATTTTATTGATTCATCCTTTTGATTATTCATAGGTTCTACATTCTTATTTTTCCAAGGATATTCTACAAACAAATTTAATGTGCCAAAATTTATGACACTTATAACATTCCACTTCAAAATTCATCAAATTAGAAAAAGAGTTGTATTTTTTATTTGAGACTCCAAAAGAGCTTGCATTTGAATTCTTGTTCTTACAAAACCTTCTTGTATGATATTTATAATATATAGCTCTATGGACAAACTTATTGCATGAGAAACAATAACCATAAAATAAATTATGAAACCTGGTTAAATGATGTTGCTTTTGGGGAAAGGATCTTTTGTGATTTTCTGATCTAACTCTATGAGGAATGCTTGTATTCTCAAGAACATGAATCTCCTCATTTTTTCTTTCTTCTGGATTGATTTTACTTAGAGTAACATGAGTCTCATCCACTTTATTGCTTTCATTTCTAATTGAACATTTAAGAACATTTGTGTATGGCATTGACTTGTCTGCAACTTATTTGGAGGTCACTTGATCTTCTTTGAATCCAAGACCAATTTTAATAAATGGAGATATTTTATTATTGAGTATTTCATCTAATATTTCAGTATTATTATCAAACTTGAGGTAATTTTTTAATTTAACATTAGTCTTCTCAAGCTCCTTTCTTAAATAAAATATTTTAGATTCAAGTTTCTCACAATTTTCATTCTTTTTTTTCAGTAGGATTCTCACAACCTCATCCATATTCTTCATCTCTTCAAGTTGAATCTTTAGGCCAATGATGATCTTATTGTATTCTTCAATATCTTGAGTTAATTTTGAATTTGAAGTATCATATTTTTCTTCAAATTTACGAATATGTTGTTTTTGTTCCTTATTCTTATTTCTAAGAATCTTGATCTCATCTAGGGAACTAATGAGCTCTCTTTCAATATCCGCCTCAGAATATTCTTAATATTTTGTAACCAAATCTTCTTTTCTATATCTTAAATCTATTGTCATCAAAAATTATTCCTCCTGGTCACAAGAAGAGTCACTTTCATCGCTTTTCTCAGATGAGCAACTACTTTCCTCCTTGGTGTAGATATTTTTCTTGTGCTTGTGGAAGTTCTCATAATTTATTGTATTGTAGTTATTCTTAGACTGATAATACTTGTTAATTTCCTTCATGTTGTAATATTCCTCACTATCATTGGTTTTATTTTTTGCATGTGGAAATCTAGAATAAAAATTTCGTAATTTACCAAAATTAAAACATTTGAAGGGTAACATACCTTTTTATATTCTAGTTCCTTTCTTCAGCTTTTTGACAAAATGAGATTCTTCGTGATCTAATTCAATGTTGGATCATTCATGTGACTTAGAAGTTATATTTTTCAACTTCTTTGATGATTTGAAGGTTTCCTCTCACTTAGTAGATTTATATTTTTCATTCCTCATCTCATATGTTGTAATAATCCCATGAAGTTCATCCATTATTAGGGTACTTAAATCCTTCATTTACTCTACTGATGAAACCTTGGCATCAAACCTCAAAGGAAGATATCTGAGAACTTTTGCACAATAACTTAATATTTAATTTCTTCTCTAAGTCCCCTAATGGTTTTGACAATTTCATCCACACGTAGAAGATAGGTTGAAATTTTTTCATCATCCTTTATCTTCAAACTCTCAAATTGACTTCTATGAGTTTGGAGCTTTTCTTTCTTTAATTTGACATCTCCTTCATATATATTCTTGATTTTATCCCAGATTTCCTTGAAAGATATACACTACACCACTTTAACAAATTTTGATTCAGAAAAACCACCCAAAATTACATTCATAACCTTTTCATTACTTTCACAAGCCTTCTTACCATCTTGATCTGTTGGAGGAGTTGCTAGAGAAACATAACCACTAACAAAAAATTGCCAAATGTCAAACCCAAGAGACATTTTAAATAGGTATGCACCCTTATACTCCAAAAATCATAAATAGTTTCATCAAATAATGGATCCCTATTTGAAGATAATCCTTCTTGTCTTGCCATGTGTGCAACAAATATCTACCTTCTCGTGGTAAAATTTTTTAGAAGGAACTCACTCTGATACCAATTTTTAAACACACATTAATACTAATAGGGGTGAATTATTATTATAAAAACTTGTACTTGTTTAAACATTAACATCCATAACAACATCAATCACATAATATTTAACAATTACACAGTCATAGAACACAATATTTATGTGGAAACTATTATCCAAAATTCACCACCCAGAGTAAATTTTGATAACATGCATTGAATTCTCAAGCCCCAAGAAAATTGATTGATTCAGGGAAAAAAATCATGTTTCTAGGGTCCCCTCAGATTTTTTCTAACTCCCGTGGCCAAAGAATAAAAGAGCAAGTTCTGAGAAAATGTGAAAAGTTGCAGAAAACAAGCTTGGGCCAGGAAAAATCATGAAAAATGGCTAAGTCCTAGTCCTCGCAACGGTCAGGACATGAGGGACATCGGGGCGCGAATCAGCTGAAAGACCGCCAGGCAGTCTGCAGAGCAAAGGAACATCCAGGCCGTCGGGACACGCGGGATGCGGGAAGCCGGTTCGGCCGAAGGAGAAGAAAATCGACTAACTGCTCTAGGACATTTGGGATAAGAAGATGCGAAGGACGCGAACCAGCCGGTTCAGCTGAAATGGGGAACTTTTGTACTAGGACATCTAGGACAAAGGGACGTGGAAGACGTGGATAGCTGAAAAATCTGAGAGCCAATCATATCACGCCATGTGTCATCGGCAGAAAAGGGACAGGGAAGCCCATTTCAGGCGGATCAGAAGTTTTTGTCCCAGACAGCACTGGGACATCTGGGAAAAATGGATGCGGTGGACGCGAAAGAGCCAGCAGACCTATGGACTAACCAAATCATGACACGTGTCACAAGGAGAAAAGTCCAAAATTCAAAGGGCAAGGTTTGAGGGGTCAGCCCGAGCCAATCAAAAGAGGACACGTGTCCTATGGAGCAAGGAATGTGGAGCTCGGGGAGAAGTTAGAGAATTTGGAAAGAAGTTCACCCAAAAGCTAAAAGTAAAGGTCTGCCCCGTGCCCCTGACGACCAATTAATGCATGCCACGTGTCATCCAGGTGGTAGAGCGCGGGAAGAAATTTAAAAATCCGTTTCACCTGTTTTGTGCCCTAAATCTTCAGATCTCCATATCTTTTGATATAGAGCTTAGATTTGCACGTTCTTTATATCAACAGAAATCTTATGAAATTATCTACGTGATTCTAGGGTTAATATTAAATTTTGGTGTAGTCTAGAGAGAGAAAATTGAGAAACGGATCTGACACGTGTTCATGGCCAGAAGTAACATTTCAGCGACTAGATTTAATGCAGAATGGGTCACATTCTCCTATAATTCAGTAAAAATGATAGGGTATGGGTTTATAAGGTCCCCCATGCCGTTTTAATGCACCTACAATCAAGAAGGAATGGGCTCTCACGTTTTTTGTACGTTTTTGTCTCCTAGGCTCAACCCATGTAATGTAAAAGGCAGATTTGGCTCACAACCAAAGGGGGAACATTTTTTGGGCATAGAATACTTCTTCTTTCACCTCCAGCAAGTGATTGATGCAAGGATCAGACCTCTCCAAAGATTGTAACAGTTTTCTTTTACCTCTCTCAGGGTGTAATGAGTGTTTTTGACACTGAAATGATAATGCAAGCTCTATGAATGGGTTTCAGTCCTCTTTTTGTATTATTTTCTTCATTTCAGATCCTAAATTATACCTTATCAGTCTGTGTATGTTTTATGTTGTGAACTTTGGTCTGTGTCTATTTGCATGACAAATATGTTTCACCACTCCTTTTGGTGCATCACCATCTTTAGTTAGTTTCAATTTCTTGCACTTCTACCCCTGTCTCCTTGCAAGTTAGAGTAGGATTAGGATCTGAACCTCTATAGTTGTGCAAGCATTAGATCTAAATCAGAGGAGTTTGAGGAACCAGCCTCTAATCTGGAGATTCCTCTCTCAGTTTCACAAGTCCCATGCTTGGAGAGAGGTTTCCATGTTGTGCAATCACACTGGATGCTAGAGTGATCAACCTAGAAGCCTGATCTACATCCAGGGGTGCTGTGAGCCTGCAACAATAGTTTTGGCATGCCCGGTGGGACAGAGGTCTCATTTTTATTGTAGCAGGGTTGATGTGCATCTGCTGCATTTTTCTTGCTTAAAAAGAGCTATTATTTGCATATTTGGCGACTCCAAGGGGAAGAACCAGCTGGTTCCAAGTGCAAGCCTGAAAACTCATGAGAAGAATCACCACAAGGTCAAGATTTGGAGAAGAAGAAGTGATGTTTGAATACCTGCAATTATCTCCAAGAAGAAGGCAAAGAGGAAGAAGGATTCAAAGGTTTCCATCTCCACCAAACAGAACTCTCGTAACTCCTCCACCTAGTAGGCCTTTCATTCAGTCAACAAGGGTTTTAAGACCAATTAGAATGGCTCAGAACAATCCTTACGTCAACTTCACAGGAAACAGCCCACTTGCTCTCAATGCATAACATCCAGTTCCTATTGTAGCCTTGAAGAACATTCCCTACTTCACTAGGGAAAATTAGACTACTCTAGGTGATCATGTTAAAGATATTGCTAACCTTTTTGTAATTCATGAAATCAATGAAATGCAAGTGGCTGTCAAGTTACTGGCATCTTCCTTCAAGGGTAAAGCATTACAATGGTTTAGGAGCCTTGGAGCTGGTTCTATCACAAACTGGAATCAGCTGTGTATTGCACTTGATGAGAAATTTGGAGAGAAGGGATACAAATTGTCTCTTTTGGAGCAGCTAACAACCATCAAGAGGGCTCCCAATGAGCAGCTGACCGATTTCAACTTCAAATTTCAAAAAACTTGGGAGAGGATTCCAGTGGCAATCAGGCCAACAGCAGAAGGTGCTTTTCTCTACTATCTCAAAGCTTTAAATTCTGATATTTCTATGTTGATTCAGTCCATGGGAGGCATAACTATCCCTATGGCTTATAGCATTGCCATTAGGGCTGAAAATTGTTTAATCCAAGCTGGAAAACTTGCCGCTAGACCTCCCATGCCATTGTTTCCAAGTTTAGAGAGCCCAAACACCCATCAAGCACCTAATTTGGCTCCTTCTCCCACTTCTAGAAATTAGAGTTCAAATGAAGCTTCCACTTCATCTCCAAGTGCCCCAAATGAGCTTCAAGAGGTCATGAAGCAATTGCAAAACCTAGGCAATGAGCTAGTTACTCTCAAGAGGAAACAAGCCCAAGGTTTTACACCTTCTTATCAACCCCAAGCTCAGCCTAATAGGCAGCCATACCAACCACAAAGACCACCTAATCCAGCTGCAAATATGAATCAAACAAGGCCTCCTGCTAATAGACCATTCCAGCCCTATAATCCAAATGCCATATCTGCCTCTAAGGCATTAGTGCCAACACAGAACAACATTGCTCAAGAATATGATTGGTGCTTTCCATGCAATGAGCCTCATAACCAATCCATGTGTTTCAATGGTGCTCTCAATCAAGCACTAATGGTGACAACTACTGGTGTGGAGGGCGAGGGCAGTCAAGGAAATAGTCAACAACAAGAAACATTCCAACAGCAATCAGCCCCAAATGACACCACATTGGTGAACTGGCAAGCAGAAGATTTCTGTGGCATGAATCAAGCAGTTTCTCAAGGTGTTGTAGCCAACACAAGGTCAAAGAGGAGAAATTTGGGTGAAGAACAGCCATTAGCCCCAGCCAATCCACAACCTTCCATGGCTCCACAAATGATTGGCAAGAAAATTCCAGTTTCAAATGCACAAGGGCAGCCAAGAACAGCCCCTAGGCCAACTCAAATGCCAGCTGTTTCTGCCCACGTGCAAGGAGTAAATGTGTAAACCAAGGGACAGCAGAGAGATCCTTCATCACCATTCAGTATCATTGATCAGATGAAGAAGACAAACGTCAACATATCAATGTGGGAATCCCTATCTATCCCAGGCCAAAGAGATCTGCTGCAAGCTACCATGAAGGATTGGCCAACTTCGAATCAACAGGTTCATAGGCTAGACAAAGTGCTTACAAATGCTGCCCAGCCTGAAGGAAGTCATGGAGGGCAACAAGGTAAAATGTTGAAGCCCCCTCCTTTCTATGTTTCATTAATCATTGGAAATCAGCTAGTACATAATTGCATGATAGACTTTGGGGCAAGTAGCTCAGTAATGCCTAAACAGATAGCTGATAAGCTAGGGCTCCAGTATGAAATAACATCTAAAGGAGTAGTGCAACTAGATGGGACAGCAATAGCAACAGTTGGAGTGATTAGAAATTTGAGTCTTACCTTGCACGCATGTCCAAATGTTGTTTTTTTACAAGATGTATCAATCATAGACCTTCCACCACTCTTTTCCCTTTGCTTGTCAAGGGACTTCACAACCAAGATTGGGGGGTATTTGTATGCTAATTGGTCACACATGCTATTCAGAACAAGATATGGAACTAAGGCCACAATTAGATCTGAACCTATTGCAAACTTCCATATTGAGCCTTACACTCCAAGTCAGATTAATGCCAATTGCTTAGCATTTGATCAAGAAGATCACCCTAGCATTGATGAGGCTAACACCAAGGTTGGAAGTATCCTGGATCTAACTCTTGATGAATGGGCAAACAAGATACATGCTTTTGATCCCTATCAAGAAGTAGAAGAATCTGTGCTAGGAGTTTATTGTTTACATGAAGAGAATCAACCCCTCCCCAGCATCACCAAGCCGTATCACAAAGACAAGAATGAAGTATGGCAATTGTTCTTTGATGGGTAAAGGAGTAGACAAGGTGCAAGAGGAGGAGCTATGCTCATTTCACCACAAGGTATAAGGTATTACGCAGCCTTTTGTTTCTAGTTTTCCTGTTCAAACAACACGACTGAGTATGAAGCCTTAATTCATGGACTGCACTGGGCAATGAAGAAAGGCATCAGGAATTTACAAGTATTTGGTGATAGTGAGCTGATTGTAAACCAAGTCAAAGGAAAAAATGCTGCCAAAAATGATCTGTTGAAGAACTATAAAAATTGGGTATGGGATCTTATTGAAGATTTTGAAGCTTTTAGCATCAATTCCATCCCAAGAAAAAAAAAATGAAGCCGCTGACAGAATGGCAGCAATTGGGGCTGCATTTGACGTTGTAGAAAATATCAAAAGTGAAAAACCTCAGCCTCATATCAAAGTGGTTGTGAGACCAGCTGTTCTGGATAATAATATAAGTTGGCAAGTCTTCAAGAATGATCAGCAAATTGTTAATTTCCTTCAAGAAGAAGCTGAATTCTCCACCAGGAATCAAGACAAGCTACATCAGCAGTATGGTGACCAAGTGGTGCAGTTGAGAACTAAAAAATTACCAAAAGGCCTCATAACCTTGGAGTCAATCTTCAACCCGAATGATCAGTTCCGAAAGGAGAAAGTGAACATTCAAGTAAAGGGTGAAGATTCAGAGCCTATCTTAGTGGGGGAAGGCAAAACATTGCAGATTTGCAAAGTAAGTACCTCACAAGAGAAATCTGATTTTGTTCAGCTTTTTCAAGAGTTCCCAGATGTCTTTGCTTGGACTTACAAAGATCTAATAGGTTTCAACCCAAAGTTGGCACAACATACTATTGAGCTGGATCCAGAATCCAAGCCTGTCAGGAAAAAGCAAAGGCCAGTGAATCCCCATATTGAACCTCTCATGAGAAAAGAGTTAAGCAAGCTTATTGAGGCCAGTATCATCTTCCCCATCAAACACTCAAGTTGGGTCACCAACTTAGTCCCAGTCAGAAAGAAGAATGGAGAGATCAGGTTTTGTGTTGACTTCAGAGACTTGAACAAAGCCTCCCTCAAGGACCATTACCCACTCCCTTCCATGGAGCAAATATTGCAGGTTGTAGCTGGTTCAGAAAGGTTTTCACTACTTGATGGCTACTTAGGCTACAATCAGATTATGGTGAGGGAGGAAGATCAGTTCAAGACAGCCTTCACAACCAAATGGGGAACATATTCCTACAAGAAGATGCCATTTGGCCTATCAAATGCTGGAGCCACTTTCCAAAGGGCAATGGATATGGCATTCAAGGGGTTGATCAATAAAATAGTTTTGATATATCTTGATGACATCACTGTATTCTCCAAAAATGTAGTGGATCACCTTTTTCATCTGAGGCAGGTATTTCAGAGGTGTAGAAGATTTGGGGTATCATTGAATTCCAAAAAATGCATATTCCTAGCTCATGAGGGGAAACTTCTAGGCCATATTGTCTCGAAAGAGGGACTGGCAATTGATCCAGAGAGGGTTGAAGCCATAAGAGCACTACTATTGCCAAGTCATAAGAAGGCTCTTCAAAGCTTCTTGGGAAGGATCAATTTTGTCCGCAGGTTTGTCCCAGATTTTGCAGCCCTTGTCAAGCCCATCACCAAAATGTTAAAGAAGAGCATGGCTTTTAAGTGGACAGTAGAAGGCAAGGAGAGTTTTGAAGCAATCAAAGAAGCTATCTCTCAAGCACCAACTCTCATCAACCCAGACTTCTCCAAGGATTTCATCCTCTATGCATTTGGAGGTGATGACACTATTTCTGCCATTCTAGTACAACAGAACAAAGATAATGATGAGCAGCTAGTTGCCTTCTTCAGCCAGAGCCTAGATGACTATGAGGTGAGGTACTCTTTTATTGAGAAGCATGTGCTTGCAGTAATTAGAAGCTTGAAGAAATTCAAGCATTTAATCTCAAACAACAAGGTCCATTTGCTGGTCTCACATGCTGGAGTTAAGGACTTTCTCCTCAACAAGGATTTGAATGAGAAAAGGGTAGGTTGGATCACCCGTGTCATGGAATATGACATTGAGATCAAGGTCACCAAGCTGGTAAGAGGAAAAGGACTATGTGGGTAGCTGGTTTTGGGGAAGCAAAAAGAAGTATGCAACAAAGAAGAGTCTGTTTTGACAGTCTAGGACAGCCATGAGCCAAGTGGCAATCAAGAAGAAGACAATGCTTCCCCCACTCCTTGCTGGACCCAAGGTGTTATACACTTCCTAGGTACAGGCCTGTGCCCCCCAGAGATGAACAAGACCCAAAGGAGACACTTCAGGTTGCAGGTTGTTCCATATGCCATTGTTGATGGAGTTTTGTTCAAGAAAGATGTGAATGGAGTGCTGTTGAGATGCATTAGCACAAATCAGATTCAAAGGGTGTTGGAAGAGTTTCATGGTGGACCAGCTGGTGGCCATTTTGCACTAAGAGTGACAGCTCTAAAAATCATGAAGGCTGGTTATTATTGGCCTAAAATATTTAGTGATTTCTATGCATGGATCAAGAGGTGTAAGAATTGTGCATTCTTCACAGGAAAAGAGAGACTTGTTGCCCTCCCATTGCATCCAATTTCAGTTGACAAACCATTCATGCAATGGGGTTTGGACTTCATTGGAGTCATTAATCCCATTTCAAGCCAAGGACACAAATGGATTTTGACAGCCACAGACTACTTCACCAAATGGACAGAAGCAGTAGCACTCAAAGAGGCAAATGAGTCTAGCATCTTAGACTTTTATGAGGGAATAACAACCAGATTTGGTGTACCTACTACAATAATCTCTGATAATGCATTGGCATTCATTGGATCTAGGGTGACTGAGTGGGCTGTCAAGAACGTTATTTACCTAAGCACTTCATCGAACTATTACCCTTAGGGTAATGGCTAGGCCGAGTCTACAAACAAGAACTTGTTGAGGATCATTAGGAGGAATCTTGATGAGAATCAGAGGTCTTGGCATACCAAACTGAAATCAGCCTTATGGGCTGATAGGATAACTCCCAAAAGATCCACAGGTAGCTCTCCATTCAGGATTTTCTATGGAATAGAGGCAATCTTGCCCATGTCACTTGAGTTGCCAACGTTGGAACTCATGAAGCAGCTGGAGTTGCTAGATTTTGAGCCCATGGAGGTGAGGTATGCAGAGTTGATGGAGCTGCAAGAAATCAAAAATCAGGCATCCCAAGCAATGGAAAAGGATCAAGCTTTGATCAAGAAGACCTTTGATAGGAAGGCCAAATATAGATCTTTTTAGGTTGGAGATCTAGTGTTAAAATGGGATGTGGATAGAGAAAAATTGGGAAGGCATTCAAAATTTGATGCCATTTGGAGTGGCCCATACATGGTCACAAAGTGCAAGAACAGCAATGCTTTCCAATTGGCCTCATTGGATGGTGAAGAACTGCAGATTCCAGTCAATGGAATCTATCTCAAGCGTTGCTTCTAGAGGGAAGTTCACTACCTCTATAAATATTAGATTAGATTTTCTTTCCTCCAAGTGCTTGTGCACATTATTTTTTTGTAGGTTAGTTTTGTTTTCCCTAAGTGCTTTGGCACAACTTGCTATCCCTTTCAAGGTGATATTCCATCTTCCTCCTTACACATTCTTAGTCAGTTGGGATTCTAAACTGAATGTTTGATAACTCCATGCCCAATGGACTGCTTCTGGCTACTTGTCTTTTCACCTAGCAGGCAGGTACCCCCACTGAGTCACCAATTGTTATCCAAAATTCACCCCCCCAAAGTAAATTTTGATAACATGCATTGAATTCTCAAGCCCCAGGCAAATTGATTGATTTAGGGCAAAAAATCATGTTTCTAGGGTCCCCTCATATTTTTTCTAACTCCCCTGGCTGAAGAAGAAAAGAGCAAGTTCTGAGAAAATGTGAAAAGTTGCAGAAAACAAGCTTGGGCCTGGAAAAATCATGAAAAATGGCTAAGTCCTAGTCCTCACAACAGTCGGGACATGAGGGACATCAAGGCACGAATCAGCCGAAAGCCCGCCAGGTAGTCTACAGAGCAAAGGAACATCTGAGCCGTTGGGAAGCGTGGGACGCGGGAAGCTGGTTCGGCCGAAGGAGAAGAAAATCGACTAACTGCTCTGGGACATTTGGGACAAGAAGACGCGAAGGACGCGAACCAGCCAGTTTGGCCGAAACGGGGAACTTTTGTACTGGGACATTCGGGACAAAGGGACATGGAAGACGCAGATAGCCGAAAAAGCTGAGAGCCAATCATATCATGCCACGTGTCACCCGCAGAAAAGGGACAGGGAAGCCCATTTCGGGTGGATCGGAAGTTTTTGTCCCAGACAGCACTGGGACATCCAGGGCAAATGGACGCGGTGGACGTGAAAGAGCCAGCAGACCTGCGGACCAACCAAATCATGACACGCGTCACAAGGAGAAAAGTCCAAAATTCAAAGTGCGAGGTTTGAGGGGTCAGCCCGAGCCAATCAAAAGAGGACACGTGTCCTATGGAGCAAGGAATGTGGAGCTCGGGGAGAAGTTAGAGAATTTGGCAAGAAGTTCACCCAAAAGCTAAAAGTAAAGGTCTACCCCGTGCCCCTGACGACCAATCAATGCATGCCACGTGTCATCCAGGTGGCAGAGCACAGGAAGAAATTTAAAAATCCGTTTCGCCTGTTTTGTGCCCTAAATCTTCAGATCTCCATATCTTTTGATCCAGAGCTCAGATTTGCACGTTCTTTATATCAACGGAAATCTTATGAAATTCTCTACGTGATTATGGGTTAATCTTGAATTTTGGTGCAATCTGGAGAGATAAAATTAAGAAACAGATCTGACGCGTGTTCATGGCCAGAAGTAACATTTCAGTGACCAGATTTAATGCAGAATGGGTCGCATTCTCTTGTAATTCAGTCAAAATGATAGGGTATGGGTTTGTAAGGTCCCCCATGCCATTTTAATGCACCTGTAGTCAAGAAGGAATGGGCTCTCACATTTTTTGTATGTTTCTGTCTCCTAGGCTCGACCCATGTAATGTAAAAGGTAGATTTGGCTCACAACCAAAGGGGGAACATTTTTTGGGCATAGCAGACTTCTTCTTTCACCTCCAGCAAGTGATTTATGCAAGGATCAGACCTCTCCAAATATTGTAACAGTTTTCTTTTACCTCTCTCAGGGTGTAATGTGTGTTTTTGACACTGAAATGATAATGCAAGCTCTGTGAATGGGTTTCAGTCCTCTATTTGTATTATTTGCTTCATTTCAGATCCTAAATTATACCTTATCAGTCTGTGTATGTTTTATGTTGTGAACTTTGGTCTATGTCTATTTGCATGACAAATATGTTTCACCACTCCTTTTGGTGCATCACCATCTTTAGTTAGTTTCAATTTCTTGCACTTCTACCCCTGTCTCCTTGCAAGTTAGAGTAGGATTAGGATCTGAACCTCTCTAGTTGTGCAAGCATTAGATCTAAATCAGAGGATTTTGAGGAACCAACCTCTAATCTGGAGATTCCTCTCTTAGTTTCACAAGTCCCACGCTTGGAGAGAGGTTTCCATGTTGTGCAATCACACTAGATGCTAGAGTGATCAACCTAGAATCCTGATCTGCATCCAGGGGTGTTGTGAGCCTGCAACAACAGAAACCCTTTCAAGAGAAAATCACAAAGAAAAGACTGCTTGGATCTACTATCTAAATCCTACCCAAAATATATCAATATAAATTTGTAGGCACCAACCTAATGGAGACATCAAACCCCAATGTTGAGAACCAACTCAGTACGTTCATGAGCACCAACTCACTCAAAACACAAATCCCCATATTGTGAGGAACCAACCTCAAAAAAATACACCTTTTTTATTTTCTTCTTCAACTTAACAATGAAAATTCAATCATTCTCTTCATACACACATATCATATCCTTCTTCCAACATACACGTTGGTCCAATTAATGAAATCAAATCACTTTATACTCTACTCTTCAATCATGTTCACACTTTCATATACTTACTTTATTTGCACTAGTCCTTTCACTTAGAATGTAACTCCACCTATTCTCAAATTCACAGCTCACTCCATTATCAATTATCCATTCTCTACTTTCTTCTTTCTTCAACAAGTTACCATTTCAATTCTGATTGAGTTTTCTCTTCATCTTCTCCAGCATGTCACCTTTAATTTATACTCAGAAATATATTTGAGACACAAAGTAATGAATTCTTGTTGTGCACATGAAACTCACTTACTTCACGACCTCCTCTACTTCTTCATGTTCTTCATGCAGGAATTCTTCCTTCACAAATTCATTCTTCACATATTCATTTTTTCTCCACAGATCCAACATTATAATTCGATGTTTTTTTCTCTCAAGAACACACCAAATAATGATTCTACATCTCCTTTTATACATTTGCATACTCTTAACATTTCCATACAAATAAGATTAAGGTTGTTCATAGTTACAATTAGAATATCAATGCCAAGATACAAGAGTAAACCAATAAACTTGGGTTGGCCAAACAATTAAATATATGGAACATTTTAGTGCCAAAATGGAGACAATATACCAACAACATAAAGATCATAAACCTATTTTTAAATCGTTGGAAAGTTGGAAAAACATCATCATAAAGAATGATTCAAAAAACTCATAAATATGTTGCAATAGTCAGTCCAAACTTTTGGTCCCATACCAAGACAACCCAAAAACTTCAAACAAACTCTGAAGCACTTTGGTCAGCCTTTGAAGCAATAGAAAAGAAACTCCAAAGCTTTCTAGTGAGACTCTAAATAAATAAAAGGTGACTCTAAAGAAAAAATATGAGACTCCGAAATAAAGGTGTGAGACTCTTACGCCCCAAACAATATTCTTTCAATGTTCTTCTCTATTAGTTAAATCCTACAACATCCTTTGACATCATTAACACCAAATAATCTATTATCTCCTTCAAATTCCTTTTACATAAATGAAAATTATTCCAAAAAACCATTCTATCTATATATCTCTTCCATCGACCATGCCTTGGGGGATATGCTGGCACATTGGGACAAATTAGGTAGGGAACAAGTCATTTATTATATAAGTCATACCCTTTAGATTATGAAAATTGTTAGTCATTAGTAGAAAAGTTGTGTTGTGCATTATACTTCGCAACTTCCAAACTTTTTCATTACCTCCTCAATCAAAAAAAAATGTGTAATCACACACATTAATCCATTGATACCAATGCACTCTAAGCTATATAACAAGAACCAAATAATTATATGGCTTATACCCATGACAAAGTTTGATATTGAATTCATCTCTCAGAAATCCATTACAGTGAAGGTTATTTCCAACTATCTCATAGAATCTCCCCTTTCCAATAATTAAATCCCTTACAAACAATTTCCTAAAGAATCTATAAATACCCTCAACCATGATAACACTCCTCTCAAGATGGCCTTATTTTTTTACGGGTCTAAATGTCGATAGGGGGTGCAATAATAGTCATAATACCTCTTTGAGGGACTCTTATTCCACTATCTTTCGAATTAAATTTTGATTATATAGATAACATGGTTGATTATGAAGCCCTCATCATGGGTCTCCAAACCACCACACTTCTGAGGGTAAGCATCCTTAACATCTACGGTGATTCTCAACTCATCATCAATGAAATCAAGGGAACATATCAACATAAAAATGATACCCTACAAACATATAAAACCATCATTGACAGCCTAATGAAATTATTCGATCATTATGAAATCCAAAAACATATACATGTATCTAATAAATTTACAGATACCATGACATCTCTTGCATCCCTCATTCCTTTATCTCCTAACGATTCCAAACTCTTCATCATTGTACACAAAAGTTATCAACCATCTTATATCAATATTGATTTTCCTACCAACTATCATATAGAAGATATCTAGTCTGACATTTGGCACACTCAAATACATGACTACCTCTCCCTGAGAAAGATACCATTGGACCTATCCAAAAATTTTAGGATTTCCTTCCAATAATGTGCATCCTATTGTGTTATATTATGGGTTATCCTTTATTAAAAAAAAAGGGTTTGAAGTCCTTCTCCTTCGATGTCTTACATCTCCAGAAGCTCACCAAGCTATTTAAGAAGTCCACAATGGAATATGAGGTGAATATTTTAATGGCTCAGTCATTACTAAATGAATCTAGAGGATGGGTCACTATTGGCCTACACTTAACCAAGATTGTTTTTAATATTTCAAAAAATGCATCAAACATCAAAAACACACTAATATTTCACACATCCCCAATCATTCTCTTTAACCAGCTCAATATTTATGGCCTTTATCACAATGGGGACTTAAACTCATCGTCCTTATTAAACCTTGATCATCCTAACGACATGATTCCATCATCACGACTACAGAATATTTCAAAAAATATGTGTAAGTTATCCCTCTTATATCCACTAAATTATATAATATCATCGATTTCATCCATCAACACATCATTTGTCACTTCGGCATCCCTCATAAAATCATCATAGATAATGGTAAATCATTTTAAAATAAAAGGTTTTAAAAACGTTGTGATACCTACAATATCAAACTCAATTTCTCCACACCATACAATCCACAAGCTATCAAACAAGTATAAGCATCTAATAAAACCATCAACAAGATCATTACCAAGTTTCTTTATCAGGCTGGTAAATATTGGCCTCTCTAAATTCCATTTGCATTATGGGCTTACCAGACTAGCATTTGAACCCCTAAAAGTGCTAATCCTTTCTCTCTGGTCTATGATATTGATTCATTATTTTGCTTGAAGTACAAATTCCATCTCTACACGTTTATCTTAAATATTTTATCCCCTAGGAATAATATCATCAAGAATTCCTATCAAAAATTGAATTATTAGATGAACGCTGACTAACCGCACTCAAACATCTTAATATCTATCAACAACAGATCAAATGTGCATATAAAAAACATCTTAAAGAATGTGAATTCAATATTGATGGCCTTTTCCTTAAATAAAATCAACATGTCACAAATATGGAAAAGAGTAAACGTGAAAAGTTTTCTCCAAATTAGTTTGGACCATATATTATCACTCACAAATATTCTTTCAGGGAATATCATTTGGCCTCTCTTGATGGGAAACATGAAAAATATCCCCTTAATTCCTTGCACTTACAGCCCTTTTATTACTAACATATCTTCTTACATTACCTCAGTCCAACTAAGATCCTCCATTCTCAACATCCACCAATCCCCTTACCATAGTAATGATTTGGAATTATGTAGTCTCCCATCAATATATCCACTATGAACTTAAATAGGGCCACCACGGCCCTTCTCATACCATATTTCGCATTACAAGTCCCTTTGGTTACAGTAAGGGACACCACAATCATTAGTCCCCTACTTCACCCTATCTACCGATAAATGACATATTTTGAGTACGCATGATTTTTTGTATACCGAACCAACCCTCCTCAAGTGGTCTTTTAGTCCTAACCTTAGCTAAAAGAATAAAAAATACTACAGGATACAAAACCATTATATAAAAATATATACTACTCCCTCGAAGGACATATATAAATCCAGAATATATGTCCACTATCACTATCAAAATTTGAATACATTATTGTAGATCATTCCCTTAAAGGATGGCTACTCAATCTAAACAAACATCCATGTGAATGGAGAAAAAATTGAAAGCTTCCAACATTGATCAACTTTCCTAAATCTGTCTAAATATTTTATCATCCCAAGAAATATTCCCCCATTGATCATCTTTCCCTTGAATAAGTAAGCTTCCCACATTGAAAAGCCCGTGCAATCTAAAACAAAATAAAGATGGGGTAAAAAATAAGAACCTATAAGGAGAACACAGTTCCCCATACAAGATATCTACTACTCCCAAAAATGTTAGATGGGAGTAGATAACAAGGATCATCTCATCTTAAATCAATCATACAACCTTAAATGGATGAACCATTATTAGTTATATGTTACCAACATTTAAGGTTGCAAGTGCATTAACATTGAAATTACCATCACAAACACATGCACATATATATATATATATATATATATATATATATATGCTAAAACAAATAAATAATCTAAAAAATCACACAAAATGCTTTAACCATCATCATATTAATAAAACCAACACCCATACTATAAAATCACATCTAATCTATATAATATCCATCATAATAAATTAAATCATCACATTCATACAATTGTACTATAACCATCATCGTATCTAAAACTATAAATAAACTCATATAAAACATCACATCAAATCATGAGAACATATTTACACATCCAACTATCTGAAAAAACCATACACATATATATCTAAGTCAATATATTTCTAAAACATTAGAAACCCTGCCCATACAATAAATACATAGTAAAATGAACATATGAGAGCCCCAAACCACCAGATTTTCCCTCATGCTCCCTCCTTGACTCACTGATACTCCTCGTGTTAGTATTAGGACCTTGTTGAGATGCCTATCATTGACTCGCCACATGTTCTACATATCATGGCACCCATGGGAGTCTCTCCTATACCACACCATCATAATTTATCATATCTACATGCAACACCTGGTAGTGATTCAGACTCAGTGTCCTAAGAAACCCCATCTCACCTCCTAGTGTAGCTTCACCCACCCCTCCTAATGCTACCACTCCTTCTGGAACCCCTATTTTTGATCCAATTGGCTCCGATGTTTCCACTGTACTCAATGTAACTCCAAATCACTCCCTCAAGATCTCAAGCTAATAGTGGTACCTATCTCGGTCCCACCGCGCCCACCCTATCTCTATTTCCAATGTCATCATCCACTCATCCCTCTCCCCTAGCTGTTGTGTCAATCTCACTACCTCATCCTGAAAGGAAGTCAACCGAGCATCTCTCTCAGCTAGAGTCTGTGTCATCCTCTCCACATCCTCCTCCAACCCACCTCTTTCTTGTCCTAAATTAATTAAATATTATTGCAAATTAACTATTTTACCTAATGATATAAAAATGATAATATACAATAAGACACAAGCAATAAATTGTATGAAATATGAAACCCTAAGAAAAGAGGAGAGATAGGAGGACTTATCAGATTTCCAAGCAAAAAGGAAGTGATCTAGGAAGGTGAAACATTGAAATAGACTAAGGAGAGCATGGTCATTATAAACTAGAGGTTTTTAGATCTATAACTATGCCAGATAGGAGTGTTCATGATTGGGAAGGAGTGCACATGAACTAGTGTCTGTGTAGGTTCTTTAGATCTGATTTTTTCTATGTGGGATAAGCTTTGCTCTTATTCCTTGTTTTTTTCTTTGGATTCGATGCCTACTATATGACTTTACTTATAACCTACAAGAAATAATTTCACTTGCACATACCCACAAACCACATCAAATCTAAAAAGGAAAATGTGGAATAGAGAGTCAGACTGACCCCAACGATCACTCAAAGAGTGAACATACGACCGATCATTTCACTACATCTCAGACTCCATGTAGTTCTTGTGTATGTGTAGAAATGATTCCTTAGGATTACCTTGTGGAAGTTGCATAGTGATAGCGGGCTAGATCTAGAATGTATAAGATGTGTGGATGGAATAGAATAAATTTTCCCTTTCATATGTTGTGTATGCATAAATATGCAGTCCTTGCACTTTGTATGAGTTCAAGATAGATTCCTTTGATTCTCTTGTGCCTTTGAATGTAATCTGAGGTGGTATTATGTAATACTTAGTGTTTGGTCCCTTTTGCAAACATAACTATGTATTTATATGATTACCTTGTTTGAATTTTGTAATTGACAGTTGAAAGGCTGACCCAAAGTAATAATAAGTAATTAAGAAGTGAAAGGGGTCCAAAAGGATAAAGAGGGACAAGAGCACTCGTGAGGATAGGAGTTCTTGGTGCTAGTGTCTTAACCGGGAATTAGTGTCTAAGGCCATATAAAGATAAAATAGTTAAATGTTGACAAGGGTGCAAGATGTATAAATCCAATAAAAGTGCTAAAGAAAAAGCAAAAGGCTAAAGGGATTTTTCAATTACTAGTTTTCTTGCTTAGGAATCATATAAATGCTAACATGATTTTAGGACATAGAAATGTACCCAAGTGTATAGATTTTTATTCTATAATGCATCCTCTCCCATCTTCACAACCTCATCCCCATGCTCTCGTCATACCCTCAAAACCTTATCTCCCCGAGCTACCATCTACTTGTGTCACCACGCCACATACTTGAGTGCCACCCCAACATCATCAATCTCGGTGGCACCACCTCCTCCTTTTTTATCTCCGAAATGTACCTCATCTGTGTTTCTAATAGATATATATCTCCCAGGACTCTTTTTTATAAAATAGGATTACTTGGCGACCCATCCAAATTGCACCACCTCAATCATCTCCTATTGCTAACCCCACATCCACATCACATCACATACATATGGCCTCCAAGTAACATCATCTTTCCCTAATACATATAATAACCTTGCATAGTACTCTAGACTTTGAGTTACTACATCTCAAGAAAAATCACTATGCCATCTCATAAAACCAACACAATATACCCTATCATGCCATTTGTCTCATGGAAAACCACATGGTCGGATCATGCAAGTGTGCCCATAAGCCCAGCACTATGACAAAAATGTCAAATCAAATCCAAACCTCCTCCATGCATACCACTCCCACAGCTCCCTATAAACATGTGCCAATAAATTTGGCCCCCAAGAAAAATAGTCTGATTCTCTACCATATCTGCCACAACCCTTTCCAACGCCTATGGAAACTGACATCCTCCTGAATCTAGTATAACATAAAAAACTGATCCCCACTATAATCATAGTAATCAATGTACTCCCAACCACTCTAGCATTCCAAAAAGTCTCAAAATTAAATACCCCCACAACATATGCTACATCTAATGCATCATCATCATAACTACCCCCATCTTGTCTCATTAATAGGAACAATCATCTTGACCTGAATACGAAGCTGCAAAACCATGTACACATCCTCTAGGGTGATAGTAATCTCCCCTATAAGCAACCAGAAATTCATATTGGTTACATCCCATCACTCCAATAGTGCCACAATCATCTCTAAATATTGATGGATATGCCTAAAATGACACATTCCACCTAACCCCAATACCTCCAAATTATCCTAGTCATCATCTACCATATAATCTTGTAACCACTCTAAAAAAGGAGCCACCTAATGTTAAGCCCCTGATAAGACTAACTGAGGTGTGAAGGGTTTTTTTGTGTGCTAAAAAGGTGCAAAGGCTTTCACCCAAGTAGCTTTAGTAAGGTGTAAAGGTTGGTGCCAAGTAGAATGAGCTCAGGACTTAGTTGTATTTCTTACTACGGTCAAAGTTGCAATGAGGAACATGTGGAGATGCAGCTAGGCTTAGTTATGGATAAGGCTAAACATAGAGACTTTCAGCCCAAGAAAATCATGTTTTAGGATATGATTATCATGATAAGATTAAGATCTATAAAGTGGATTTAGTTATGGTTTAGTTGGAATTCACATTTTTAGGGTACTTGAGTATGGCAGGGCATGATGAAAATTTGCATGTGGTTTGATCTTGAGTGATGAATAGGAGGAGGAGGGAAGATTCCCCTAGTTCTCTTGTTATGTATTGATTTGCATGACAAGAAAGAGAGCAGAAAGAGAGAGAGCTCAATGAGAGATACATGAGAATGCTTCCTAAGAAGAATGACTATAGGGTTAGAATGTTATTTAACTAATGTATCTGGTCCATTTATGGATCTTGTGATGTATTTAGCTACTATAACAATGATGGATTAATATGATAGTGTTGTTCTTAATATCAGTACCTAATGGATCTAAATATCTACGTTATTTATTATGTTTATGGTCTAGATATGATTCCTACATGTTGTTCTTGATGTTCATAGTAATAATATTTTTCATCTATGCATGGTTTTAGTTATTTATTCTTGTTATAAGATGTATGCATTTACTATCATGCATTACTCTAACATTCATGGTAACATTCTTGAAAAATCTCACATAGAAGAAGGGCATGGCACCTTCGCGCACCTTGGGTGAGCTCCCAGTTTAGACTAGGTGATATATCGGTGCACTTGGGGATTAAAGGGTTAGGAAAAGTTACTACATCTTGGTTCCATTGCTGGGATGTCTTTTGAAACTGTTGCAAGAGTGGTGTGTAATGGCAGAACACTTGACATTAGCCAGTGTGGAGATTTGGCTTAAGAACATATAGGATGAGTTTGCACAGACATTCAACACTGGACCTAAGTTTGATACACGTATATGGGTAGAGGAGCATCTTTATTATGAGATCTATGAGACATTATTTTGTTCTTTTCTAGTATAAATGTATGAATGGTTATCAGTGTATGCATCAAGGAAAAGTTTTTATTATCGACCTCATGTTTGGACCCAAGAATATTATCAGTGGCTTCATGATGTCGATCTGATCTAGACTCATGGTGTTGATCATTGGTGGAGCGGTGTGTTGACTAGCTACACGTTGGAGTACATGGTCTCTATGCATTCTTTTCCAGAGGTTGTTGAGTTCAAGTTCTTATGAGAACCCAAGAGGATCTTTCTTGTGTGCGTTACCATTAGCCATTAAGATCTTGATCGTCACTCTAAGTTTAGAATTTTTTCCTATGGCTAGCTAAACTTCCACTAGGCATGGGGTGCGGAAGTGGGTGTGGCATGAAATGGTGGATCCTACAGTAGAAGTGGAGAGAGGAAAGGTGGATTTAAGTATAATGAAGTCTCAAGATAAGGTAATTAGAAAAACAACATGCAATATTACATGGAACGATGGATGTATGGAGGTAGACTTTGCAAGAAGGATTTGAGGTTCATGTAGAAGGATGTGGAACCTGAGCAGTCCATGCTACCTCATCTTGGTGAGCATTGAAGGAGAACCCCCTTGGCTTTGGATGAGAGTTATCTTCATGTGAAGAAAGGAGATGGACCATAGGTGCATGCATTTGAAACCACATAGTGAAACCTAAACCTTATGCTTACTTTTCCAAATTCATGAGATAATTATTGTCTAGTTTAGTTGGTGTTGGTTTTGGTAAGCAAGCAACATCATGTAGATATCATTTTTCATTAAATTCATCTATGGCCATGTAGAAATTTCCTATGTTTGGTGGTATTCTATCAAGTGCATCATTTTGACAAGGTATGGTTACATAGAATGTGGGTATCATGTCTGGAAGTAGTTCAAATTCATAGATTATTGGAGCTCATTTTAGCACAATGGTTTAAACATAGAGTAGCATTACTTTAGGACCTGTACCTACTACATGAGGAGGATATGAAGGATCTAGAGGATCTGGAGTTAGTGGAAGTAGTGGATCTGGTGGTGGAGGAAACACAAGAGGGAATCAGGGTTCTGGATCTGGTGGGCAAGGACCATAACCCCATCAACAGGTATTTTATGAGATGTCTCTTCATTTAACTAACTATAAAGGTGTTAAGGATGTAGCATAACATGTAAACAAGTGTGAATTGCTATGGTGTGCTAATGGGATCACTACCTTGGAGAGGAATGAGAGCTAGTTTGTACAACTATGTTGTAGGGGCACACATCATAGCTGGTACCAAAAATATGACCCACATCAGATGGCGGTGGATTATACCATGTGTATGCATGATGCCTTCTTGGCAGAATTCCATATTCCTAAATTTGATTAAAACATAGCATCAACTGCACTCAAGGAGATTCAACAGGGTATGGCTGAGAGTGTGCGGGAGTATGATGTGTTCTTTAAGAATCTCTTGTTCGAATGTTATATTATTATATCCATCCTTCTCAGTATACTCAGTGGTTTGTTGGAGGCTTGATAACACATTTTAGATGAGTGCTTTCACATAATAATTTCACAGATCCACGTGAGGCCTTGGAGGTTGCTCTTCATGTTGAGGCTATTGGAAGCATTAATACTAGGGTAAGTCCCTTTTTTTAGGAACAAATTACTTCCATGGCAAAGCAAATTCAAATATTGTCTATGAATTCAGCACACAATACTCACACCAGACTTTGGTTTACATATTGTGAAGTAGGAGGACATGCCAAGGATAGTCTCCCTCAAAATTTGGTGTGGGCACAATGTCATTAGAATGTGAAATGTGTCATGGGGATCATGATCCAAGTAGATGTCCATTGTTATAACAACATGCACTCTGTAAGAATTTTTCTTGCTATTGTAAGATTTGTACATCTACTACTCGTGATACTAAATATTGCCAATTAATAGACCAGATTGATGATGTAATTGATATTGGTGTGTGCCAAACCAATCAATGTAAATGGTTCTAAAAATGAGGGACATTATCATGAAGGGCGTGAAGATGGTGGAGGAAGGGGAAAAAAAATTTTGCAGAGGATTCAGAGGATGTAGTTGTCGCGGTAGAAGGAAAAAGTGACTTCCCCCATGGGACTTGTTTCAATTGTGGATCTATTGATCACTACAAACATGAGTGCCCAGATTTTCTGTAATGCTCGTGGTGCAGAAAGAAACATAAGTATGAGGAGTACCCTAATTTGTATGATCACATGAGCCATAATTAGAAGAAGGACAAGGGCACAAGAATGGTTATCATGAAGCACACAAAGCCTATGTTCATGCCTAAGGTAGCACTTAATTCTAAGTTAGAACTTGTATTAGTACCTAAACATGCTAAAGTTGTGCGCACTAGATAAGTACCTAAGCATAGGCCTCTTATTACAAGGGAATATGTATTGCATGGAAAGTAACCTAATCCAACCTATCAAAAGGAGGTTTACCAAGAGACTATGGAGGTTATTAGGAGTTTGTAAGGAGAGATTCAGTGTTTGAAATAATAGTCGTAGAAGATAGAATAGGAAAAGAATGTTGAGATCTCTCAAAAGGAAATTGATGATGTCAAATAAGTATGTAAGATGGTGCACCAAAAAACTATCATTCCCTTATTAGGAGATTGGTTGAGAGGAAAGATATCATGTGTTGGATGTGAGTGTGAGAGGTAGATCTTGCATGCTAATTTTCCCCCTCATAGTCCTTATTATGAAAAGGAAATCATGTTGAATGTGGTAGTTGATGGATGTCTCTTGAGAAACATGTTGATTGACACATATGAAAAGGTTAATGTTCTCACTCTAGATGCATGGAATCAGATGGGGAGACCACCATTGTAGCTATCTTTGAATGTGTTTTACATGGTGAATAGAACTAAAGTTATGCCCATCGGAGTTTTGAAGAATGCTTCCATAACCATTCATGGGGCCAATTTCACTAGATATTTTGAAGTCTTGGTGCATTCTGAGGTAGATATTTTTCCAGAATTACCTGTATGCCCTTGGTGGTATGTAAATAATGTGTATTTTTTCTTCAATAAGGGATACATTAGTTTTGAGAACAAGAAGGAGCGTGTAGTTATTCCACTAACATATGGGAGGTATGCACCTTATGTAGATCCTTTTGGTGAATAATACATGGATAAAATTTGTGTGCACCATTAAAGACCTAGAGTTTATTGAACCATCAAGAGAAGGATTCATTTAATGGGATGATGGTCATTCCATGAGTGATACGACTATCATTACATGTGAAAATTGGGCGTATGGGACTTATGAATTGGTTGGGAGAGAATTGAAGGGCACTGTGACTTGATTTTTCAAGGCATGTTTGGTTAGGCATATGAGAGGAATACAGTTACCAAGTTACACTAGAGAAGGTAACCCTAATGTATTTTTACGTGCTTTTGAATCTCAATGGAGTTGTGAAGTAGAACGGAGGAATATACTTGTTTATACCTTACATTGAATAGTTGCATGTTGGTAGACAACCCATCAAGATAATCTTATAGAGTGGCACGTAGTAAGAATCACATTATCTATTAGGTTTCTCCTGACCAATGCACCTTCAAGGATATGCGACTATCATGGGAAGAAATACACCTCATACCACGTTCACGAATGTGAGAAATCTTGGACGGATGGTTCAAAATCTTTAACCCCCCCACTCTAGGTGCATAATTTCTAATCCACCTTGCAAGTTTGTGCATGTGCATGGTATGTCTATTCAGAGTTACATTTTCAAAAAGGAAATTGGCAGGAGTTGATGGCAGGTATTATTCATACTTTTGAATATCTATCTTTTAAACCATCAATGAATGAATCTTTATAGGTAATCAAACACCTTACTATAGGAGATAGTGCCAAACCTAAGGACCTAATCCTATATTTGCTAGGGGAGCCTAATTTGCAGGGGCACTTTGAAGAAGAAGAAATAGATGAAGTGTAGTTTGAGTGCGCCTTCTTAGAAAAAGAGAAGGGAAAAATGGTGTACCCGATAGATGATAAGGAAGTAGATAACCTATATTTTGATCATACAGAAGGTATGTGTGAAGTATTGGATAGTAAAGATGATAAGGTGCATGCTTACCATAAGCCTTTAAAAATAAACAAGTTCAATATTGGCACAAAAGCAGAACCTAAAGAAGTGATCATTGGTGATTTCTAGACAGAGCAAGAAGTTTTAAAGATAATTGAGCTACTGTGCGACTTCCAGATTTTATTCTCACATAGATACCATGAATTAAAATGGGTTCATCACTCATTGGGAGAGATGCAAATGAATTTGAATGAAGGTGCGTACCCGATTAGGAAAATTCCCTATAGGATGAATCATAATCTGCTTGTGAAGGTGAAAGAAGAGATTGATAAAATGTTATAATTCGGGGTCATTGAGGCCATTGAAGAGTCTGAATGGGTAAGACCAGATTGTGATTATTATCAAGAAAGATGGGAGGATAAGGATCTTGTGTGGACTACAAATATTTGAATGTTATGTATGTGTGATAAATCATTTTCCAACACCTTTTACTGAGGAAATATTGGAGGGTGTAGTAGGGCATGAGATCTACTCTTTACATATGGATTCTCAAGGTATCACCAGGTAACGATTGTAAAGCATGACCAAGAGAAGACTAATTTCAAAACTGAAGTGGGGAATTTTTTCTTACATGGTTATGCCCTTTGGACTTAATAATGCACCTGTTGTATTTCTGCACGCATTGTGGTGCAAGTATTTCAATACTTTATTCATAAGTCTTCTACAAGTCTACCTAGATGATTGGATACAGTATGGATTAGTGAAATATCATTCCATTAACTTAAGATTGATGTTTGAGAGGTGCAGACAGTTAATTATCTCTTCCCAACTTTAATAAATGTGTTTTTTGCTACTCCTTTTGGCACATTGTTAGGTCATATTGTTTGTAAGGAAGGTTTATTTGTAAACCTTGCCAAATTTGTTGTTATTTTGGGTTTATGAGGAGCCTACCAATCAAAGCAAAATTTCCATGTATATTTGGGGAATACTGGTTACTACACAAAATTCATCAAAGGCTATACCAGGATTTCCTCACCTTTAGAAGAATAATAGAGGTATAAAGAAAAAATTTCACTGGTGTGAGGCACAACAAGTGGCTTTTGATACATTGAAGGAGAAGGTTACTATTGCACCCATTTTATGCTTTCCCTCTTGGGAAAATACCTTTCATGTTCATGTAGATGCATCAGGGATGGAAATTGGAGTAGTTCTATCACAACATAGAGAAGGGATTAATGATCACCCTTTGTGTTTTGTAAGCATAAAGCTAACTCCAACTAAGCAGAATTACACAACAACGGAGTGCAAAGCGTTGTCTATGATTTATGCACTGTATAAGTTTAGATAGTACTTATTGGCTACTCTATTTATCTTTTACACAGATCACATGGAACTTAAGTATTTGGTAAACAATTCTATTTTATAGGGGCACATTTTCCATTAGATCTTATTATTTTAGGAGTTTGACTTTTCAGTCATAGTTAAACCAGGGAAGATAAATTCAAGACCTGACCATCTTTCAAGAATTACCTTGGGTGAGGATGCACTGAGCATTGAAGACACAATGTCATATGCATAGTTTTTTAGATTACAACACACACCCTCTTATTTGGAGGATATTGATGTATTTTTACAAACAAGTGTGGTTCCCGAAGGAATGAAGAGTATAGAAAGAAAACAAATTTCCATTCGTGTCACACCTTATATGTTGATTGGTGGAGATCCATACAAACTTGGTCGGGATGATATTTTACGTTATTGTGTACTTGAACATGAGCACGTGGGTATTATGGAGAAATCTCATGGAGGTATTTCTAGTGTACACTACTTAGGGCGAGCCACCACATGCAAGATTTTGATGGTTGGTTTGTGGTGGGAAACATTGTATAAGGATTTCCAAGAATATGCCAAGGGTTGTGATCATTATTAGTGCCTTGGGAAGCTTGGGCATAGAGATGAAATACTGTTGAGGCCTATAGCAAGTTCGGAACCTTTTGAAAAATGGGAAATTGACTTCATGGGCAGTATATCCCCACTGACACATAGGACCGGGTCACACTACATCATTACTTATACATATTATCTTACAAGGTGGGTAGAAGTAACACCTACGAAGGATTGCACTGCAACTACTGCAGCAAGGTTCCTTTGGGAGAATATCATTAGAAAGTATGGATGTCCATTGAGTTTAACAAGTGATAGGGGTACTCATTTCTTGAATGATACTGTTAGAATATTATTGTCAGAATTTATGGTAGCCCATCATAAGACTACACCCTATCACCCACAAGCTAATGGAACCACTAAAGCTTTCAAAAATATTTTGAACCACACATTGATAATGATTTCTGACATTGAAAGGAAGGATTGGGATGATAATATTCTACTATACTTTGGTCATATAGAACAACCTACAAGAAGCTAAAAAAAGAAATACCCTTTCACTTGGTGTTTGGCATAGAAGCGGTGTTACCAATTGAGTTCATGTTACCATCCTTGTGTATTGTGTGCATAGGAGGATTGGCTAATAAAAAAGCACTTGAAGAGTGCATAGAAAAACTAATGTAGTTGGATGAGAGGTGTATTATAGCTCGATGGAGCCACAAGAAAGAGAAAGAAAGACAGAAATCCTGGCATGATCGATACATTAAGAAAAAGAAGCTTGAATTTGGACAAATGGCTCTTCTGTATGACTCCAAGTTTTTGTGTCATCCTGGAAAGTTCCAAGTGTATTGGTTGGGACCATATGTTGTGACCTATATACTTGACTCAGGTGTTTTCTAGTTAAAATATTTGGATGGAACGCAATTACCTGGTTTCTTTAACAGGAGTAGGCTGAATCCCTACTATAAATAAGTCTTCTTGGTGTTTATAATAAGGTAGTGTTTCCATTTAGGTTAGGTTTTCCTTTAGTGAATTTTCATTTATATGTTTTTCCTTTCATCATCCCTATGTTTTGTCATTTTTAGTCCAATGTTGTGTTGTATGTTGGCACGCCAGTAGCTAACTATGTTTTAAGTGATTCCATGCACAGAGGACTTTGCATACATTTAGTGTGGGGTGGATTGAAGTATAATGCAGGAAATGGTTGGCACTTTTCTAAGGGAGGTTGGATTCATTCAAAAATATTTCTAGGACATTAGCGTGTAGGTAGAAAATTTATTTGTTTTGTATGAAATGTGTTCTAATGAAGGTGGAGATGATTGAAGACCACACATGAGAGAAAAAGAGGGAAAAAAATCACTTAGTGTAACGCAAGGTAGGCGAAGACATGAGAAACTACTGATTGGATAGTGTAGAGGTTAAGTACTTTGGCATAGTGAGGCACGCAAAGGAGGTCTATGGAAGTGAAGTAGTGTTGGTGTGCCAGAAGGTTACGACTGTAGCATAAAAGGTGGGGTCGCGGAAGTTTACTTAAGAAAAAAAAGTGATTTGTTAAAAAGTAATGTTAAGATGTGTGGGTTGAAAGGATGGTGAGGTCATGAAAAAATTATAAATAGGGAGTAAGGGTAGTCATTGTAACTACCTTTTCTTTGAATTTTTTTTCTCCCAAGCTATTGAAGTTCGATGAGGGTGTGTAAAGAAGTGAAGTACTTTGCAAACCAATGGCAATTTGTAAACTATAACGAGACCTTGTGGAGTGACAAGTGGAGTAGATAATGAGGAAGTATGGGGTTATGTAGGAGTGAAGCTAGAGAACACGATGAAGAACTGAAAAATGGCACTAAGGCATGAACCAAGAGACCAGTGATGGAAAAGGAAGAACCCATTGAGATATACTTGGAAATATAGTACCCCTGGGTATAATCAAAGTAGAAAAGTAGATTTCAAATTTATATAGGTGCAAGATTAGCAAGTTTAACCATAGGACATAAAAACATGAAAAGTAGATGTAGGCAGATCTAGTCAAAGACATTTCAAGGCTAGACGAGCTCGAAAACTCTAAGGTTGATGACTCGGTGCAACAAGAGTTGCATAAAATAAGAGTTTTGTAGATATGGGAGCTTCCCTTATTTGTTAAACCCCCCACTCTTCAGGTGGTTAATGTCACGGATGCACATGGATTTTTCCTACTTCATGGGGAGAAGAATGAGGATTACAGGCCAATCAATAAGGAGAGTGCTAGGCATGTAAAAAAATCACAAGGATATAGCACTCCATCTATGTTCCAACACAAAAAATAAAGAATTGGAAAAGTAGTTAAATTACAAAAAGGGAGGAAGGGCTCTGGTTATCTCAGATCTAGATGACCCGGCATTAAGGGTCACCACCCAACTTATCAGCTGCAAATTGGGTGCATCAGAATGGTGGATGGATATAAACAAAAGAATCATGTGCATTATGTATGGAGTATCAAAATGAGAACACTATAACTTCACATAATTCATTATGAAGAGTATCATTGAGGAAGCATAGGTGTAGAATGAAGCTGGAGAAAAGATCACTTGGGGGTTCATCCTACTATTAATTGTATCTTGGGAAATTTTCATCCCCAATGGACCAGATGGGAACATATGGGTTTATCCACTGGTGCAGTCATCTCCTACAGTGTAATTTTCACAATACACTTGTGATGGCTCCATTAAGAATACTTGCAAGGCCTAGATAAACAAATTATACTAGAGACTGTGTGATGCTTTCAAGAATGAGTGGTGTATCCCACATAAGTTACTATAATTTTTAGGGGACCAGGTGAAGTTTGTAGTAATGCAACACTTCAGCTTGGTAAAATTTAAGACGGCCAATGGAGAAATGTAGTCATGGTGTAAACTTCCATTTGCATTCACCAATAAATATATGAATTATGCCATCAATCAGTTGAAGGATGTGCAGAAGCTTTCCATTGATGCCAAAAAAGTGGACTCTGATGTTCACACTCTTCGTGCGACCTACAAGTATGATATGACGCCATCATATGTCAAAGTCTTGGAGATATACTTCCTAGATCTACAGCCACATATCAATGTCACCATCGAGGACTTCATCCACCAATTATTCGTACAGTTACACCCTAAGACACAAAGAGGAGTTGAAGTGAAGGTTACAGACTCCACCTTTCCAAATCCTAGAGAGGTGATGATCTCTCCTATGAAAGTGTTCTAAGAAAAAGAAGGAGAGGAGGAAAAAGAAGAAATTAAAGGGAAATTGGATACTTTTAGGAAAAGGAAGTATTATACGCATCAGGGAACCAATGGGGGTACAGGTACATCACAGCAGGGCAACACCAAGGCTTCACAACCAAAGCGCAAAGAAGTTAAGTAGCCTAAGGAAGAAAATAAGGAGAAGAAAAATCCTAAGGTACATGATGTCTCTAGCTCTATGACAAATATGGGCTTAGAATAATATCACATTGCATTTAAAGAAGAAATTGAGGTAGAGCTCGAGGAACAATAGAATAGAAGGACTAAGGAAGAGGCAAAGGTAGCAATTGATGCGTGCGCAAAGGAAAAGATGCCTACTACGGAGGGACCTGTGAAGAGTCTAGTGATGTTTCACTCGGAATGTTTCGGCTTCTAGAATAGAGTTACGTCTATCCTTTCATTCCTTTTAGAAATAGATAAGGTTAGGGCTAGGAGGAATACCTGTTGAATGTCGAGATGGTGTGCACAAACCGTAGAGAAAGATCAGGCTGATTGCGAAGAACTCCTTTTTGTCTTGGAAGGACTACCTGCAAATAAGAACAAAAGACCACAAGATTTTGATTAGACAATAAATGAGGGAACTACCTTGGGCCCAGGAAATATAAAACTTCCTTTCGAAGGTGGTCAGTTCCCCTGCTAATATGAATTAACACCAAAAACTGTAAAATATCAATTAAATTGCTTCGTTGAGACGGGTAGGGGAAAGGCTGATTTCTGGTTTTGAGTCACAATAACCGATACCAGTTGCTGATAACCGATATCGGTATTGTCTAGGATCTGTAGGTTGGTTGTTTTATGGGGTGGTTGTGTCATACAGTAACGGTGTTGTTGGTAAGGCCGGTATATGAGTGATATTAGGTAATGAGATGGTGAGAGGTAAATGAATGATAGTTAGATGCAATAACACATTGGGTAGTGGATCTAGGAATGGATTTATGGGGACTGTGATTCAAAAAGTCTAAGAAATGTTATTAAAGAGGACATGCAAGATTTAACTTACCGGTTATAGATGAGGATGTAGGTCTAGGAACTCTGATGAAAAAGGCAGAACTTAGGTAAGATGGCTTGACACACAGAAGATGAGAGATCTCCCTCCCGATGATCAGCTGAGTATCACAGGTTTCTGGCTATTTCGTTGTAGTTTTGGGCTTGATCTCCTTTGATGCAAACTCTTATGGTTTCTTCACTCGTCTCTGCTCGGCCAAGTAAAGATCCGGATTCTCTTGATCGCTCCTGCTGATCTCTGTTGATCCAAAAATCCTTTTTTTTGTTTTTGGCTTGGGGAGCCCATTTACAGGGAACCAATGGCGGTTACGTAACCGACGGCAGTCGAGTAGGAACCGGTATTGGTTAGGAAAAAGCAGGCTATTTTTAGTAAAATCACCCACTTTCCCTACTTTTCTCCTGAGATATTAGTTGCGGGCTTGGTCAAGTGACTACAAGGTCAGTTTTGGGTGTGAGAAAGGGGTCATTAGTCATGGGTGTAGGTGTGGACCAAGTTATAGGTCTTAATTAGTTAGTTTAGGGTTAGGACTAGGTCATGATGAGGTGGCAAAATGAGGTGGCAGGTAAGGTGATGTGGATTTATCAATTACAAGGTAATTAATAAATAATTGTGTAAGGTTTAGGTGATGAGGTTAGGTTGCGAAATGAGATGCGGGTCACAAGGGGTCGTAAGACACAAATTTGGTGTCTACATTAGCCCCTTATTGTCGTGTAGCTTGTTTTGTAAAGCTGTGCGGACAATAATATGAAGTGGTTTCCCCTGTTAAGGGTATAGGTAATCCCCCTCAAATCTATCACAGATTGAGATCGCGCGAAATCAGGGATAGAGTTGATAAAGGGTAAATGGTGTAGAGATGATGGTGAGATGGTGGGGTAGGTCCAAGGAAGTAGACACACATTGAAATGCATTAGTGAAACTAGGGTACATGATTTGACGAGCAAACCAGCAATGCATAGGCAAAGGTCGATAGTTTATCCAAACAAGGGTGATATATTCCTGGTATCCAAGGCATAGGAAGTAGCTCTAGGGTATATAAAAGGTAAGGTACAGGAACGTTTAGGCATGTTTGGCAGTACCAAATGGTTGGTTTGGTTGAGATAAACGTCACGGTCTAGGTCTAGGCAAAGTTGGTCGACAGATCAAGTCAAGGATCCTAATCAGGCTAAAACACGAACAGGTGAGCTTGATTGAACAAAAAACTATATGATGGGTGGATAAAAGTGTATGTTGCTGATGTTGGGTAAGGTATTGAAGTGGTACGGCCGTGGTTCGGGCCAAATGGTTGGGTGGCGGCCTTGGGTCGGGCCGGATGGGAAGGGTGAGGCCTTGGGTCGGGCCAAATGGGTAGGGTGGCGGGGCCTTGGGTCGGGCCAAATGGTTAGGGTGAGGCCTTGGGTCGGGCCAAATGGGTAGGGTGAGGCCTTGGTTCAGGCCAAATGGGAGGGTGGCGGGGCCTTGGGTCGGGCCAAATGGTTAGGGTGAGGCCTTACGTCGGTCCAAATGGGTAGGGTGGGGCCTTGGGTCGGGCCAAATGGGTGGCTGGCGGGGCCTTGGGTCGGGCCAAATGGTTAGGGTGAGGCCTTGGGTCGGGCCAAATGGGTAGGGTGAGGCCTTGGGTCGGGCCAAATGGTTAGGGTGAGGCCTTGGGTCGGGCCAAATGGGTATGGTGGGGCCTTGGGTCAGGCCAAATGGGTGGGTGGCGGGGCCTTGGGTCGGGCCAAATGGTTAGGGTGAGGCCTTGGGTTGGACCAAATGGGTAGGGTGAGGCCTTGGGTTGGGCCAAATGGGTGGGTGGCGGGGCCTTGGGTCAGGCCAAATGGGTAGGGTGGGGCCTTGGATCGGGCCAAATGGGTGGGTGGTGGGGCCTTGGGTCAGGCCAAATGGTTAGGGTGAGGCCTTGGGTCGGGCCAAATGGGTAGGGTGAGGCCTTGGGTCGGGCCAAATGGTTAGGATGAGGCCTTGGGTCGGGCTAGATGGGTAGGGTGGGGCCTTGGGTCGGGCCAAATGGGTGGGTGGCGGGGCCTTGGGTCGGGCCGGAGTGGTTGGTTGCGGCCTTGAGTCGGGCCGGTGGAGTCAAAAACGGCTAAAGAGCAATGGAGCATATAGGCGATGTGGTAAAGAGGCAATGTGGTGGGAAAGGGAAAGTAGTGAATAAGGGCGAAAAGTTGGGTAAACAAGGACAAAACCGATATCGGTTATCTATGACCGGTACTGGTTAGATAACCGACGCCGGTTCCTTAGGGCACGATTTGACCGGTATCGGTTCTATGTTAAAAACCTATAAAAAGAAAAATACGGCCGGTCATTGTCACTTTGTCAATTTGGAAACCAAATTAAGTTGTCTGGGGTGGAATATTGATATTGGTGTATTTGTTGGCTGAGGTGGCACTAGTTGAGTGGAGAACTGAGGTGATTAGCAGGCCCGAGTGAGGAGGAGGCAGTAGTTGATTGGTTGAGGACCCAGAAGAGGACATTTGGAGCCATGGCACAGCCATGAGGAGCAGGAGGAGCTGGACCAGCTGGACCACCACCACCCATCCCACCACGACGACATGTCGTCGTACCGGTAAGTTCTAAACCTTGCATTGTGTTCATTTGATGTTATTCAGCTAGATTTGGGGTTTGGGTAGGAATGTACATGTTTTTAGGAAATAATTAGAAAATGGAAATAATTTGAAAAAGGGAGAGGGTAGATAGGTGAAATAAGCCAAGGCGGCTGGGTGGGTAGGTTTTTAGGGTGTTTGGGTGGGTAGAGAGGGAGAAAAATGAAAAAAATGTAGGTTGGGGGCCGCGCGGGGGTTCGGCTCCAGGTAAATACAGCGACTGATGTCGGTCGCTAAGCGACCGGCATCAGTAGAAAATTTTCAGGTCACGGTGCTTTGTGTTTGACTGGCATCGGTCGTATATCGGCTGGCGTCGGTTTTGTTTTTGTTTTTTGTTTTGTTTTTGTGGTTTGGTTGTTTTTGTTTTTGTTTTTGTTTTTTTGTTTATGTGGTTTGGGTGTGTGGGCGTGGTTTGGGTTGTGTGGTTGAATTGAGTTGGGGTTTGGGTATGATTGGGGTGGGATAGGGATGTTTTGATATGATTTAGGTTGTGTCGGTTAGCCCAAGAGCGGTTAGCCCAATTGGAACTTCTTGACGAGTGTCGTCTTACAGCTCTTGATCACCTCCAAATCTATCAAAAACGTATCAAGCGTGCTTATGATAAGTGACTTCATGAGCGTACCTTTAAGGTTGGTGATCTTGTCCTCAAAGAGAATCAACATGTAACCAAACTAGAAAAGAGCAAACGTCGAAAATTTGCTCCTAATTGGATTGGGCCTTATATAATCACTCACACTTATGGATCAGGCACTTATCGTTTAGCTTCGCTTAATGGTAAACCTAAGCCTGAACCCCTTAATGCCTTGCATATTCGACCATTCTACTGTTGAATTTAGTGTTATATCACTTCTTATCTACCTACCGCTCATCCTTTGAGCCCACTTACCACCACATACACTTTGTTCCCTACACCTCATAATAAAAATCAAGCTCACATCAAATCATATCAAAACATCCCTAAATCATATCAAAACATCCCTATCCCACCCCAATCATACCCAAACCCCAACTCAACTCAACCACACAACCCAAACCATGCCCACACACCCAAACCACATAAACAAAAAAACAAAAACAAAAACAAAAACAAAAACAACCAAACCACAAAAACAAAAAAAAAAAAAAACAAAACCGATGCCGGCCGATATACGACCGACGCCGGTCAAACACAAAGCACCGTGACCTGAAAATTTGCAACCGATGCCGGTCGCTTAGCGACCGACATCAGTCGCTGTATTTACCTGGAGCCGAACCCCCGCGCGGCCCCCAACCTACATTTTTTTCATTTTTCTCCCTCTCTACCCACCCAAACACCCTAAAAACCTACCCACCCAACCGCCTCGGCTTATTTCACCTATCTACCCTCTCCCTTTTTCAAATTATTTCCATTTTCTAATTATTTCCTAAAAACATGTACATTCCTACCCAAACCCCAAATCTAGCTGAATAACATCAAATGAACACAATGCAAGGTTTCGAACTTACCGGTACGACGACACATCGTCGTGGTGGGATGGGTGGTGGTGGTCCAGCTGGTCCAGCTCCTCCTGCTCCTCCTGGCTGTGCCATGGCTCCAAATGTCCTCTTCTGGGTCCTCAACCAATCAACTACTACCTCCTCCTCACTCGGGCCCACTAATCACCTCACTTCTCCACTCAAATAGCGCCACCAACAACCAAAAAATGCTCCAATCTCAACACTCCACCTCAGACAACTCCAATTTGGTTTTCAAATTGGACAATGTGACAATGACCGGCCGTATTTTTCTTTTTATAGGTTTTTGACCTCTAACCAATATCAGTTTTATTCTACCCTAAGAAACCGGTATCGGTCCCCTAACCGGTATCGTTCATACACAATCGATATCGGTTTTATCTCACCTCTACCCCAATTTTCGGCCCTTATTTACTAATAGCCCTTTCCCACCACATTACTTCTTTACCACATCGCCTATATGCTCCATTGCTCTTTAGCCGTTTTTGACTCCACCGGCCCGACCCAAGGCCTTTACCAACCACTCCGGCCATGACCCAAGGCCCCGCCACCCACCCATTTGGCCCGACCCCAGGCCCCACCCCACCCATCCCGCCCCGACCCAAGGCCTCACCCTAACCATTTGGCCTGACCCAAGGCCTCATGCATACCCATTTGGCCCGACCCAAGGCCTCACCCTAACCATTTGGCCTAACCCACGGCCCCGTAACCTATCCATTTTGCCCGACCCAAGGCCCCCACCCTAACCCATTTGGCCCAACCCAAGGCCTCAACCTAACCATTTGGCCTGACCCACGGCCCCACAACCAACCTATTTGGCCCGACCCACGGCCGCAACCAACCTATTTGGCCCGACCCACGGCCGCAACCTAACCTATTTGGCCCGACCCACGGCCCTGCAACCAACCTATTTGGCCCGACCCACAGTCGCCAACCAACCTATTTGTCCCGACCCAAGGCCGTCAACCTAACCATTTTTCCCGACCCAAGGCCCTGCCACCCACCCAATCGGCCCGACCTAAGGCCTCACCCTACCCATTTGGCCTGACCCAAGGCCTCACCCTTCCCATACGGCCCCAACCCCCCACCCAAGGCCGCCACCCAACCATTTGGCCTGAACCTAAGGCCGTACCAATTAAATACCTTACCCAACATCATCAACGTTTTACTTTTATCCATCCATCATGTACCTTTTTGTTCAATCGAGCTCACATGTTCGTGTTTTAGCATGATTAGGGTCCTTGACTTGCTCAGTCGATCAACTTTGCCTAGACCGAGACCGTGACATTTATCTCAACCAAACCAACCATTTGGTACTCGCCGAACATGCCTAAACGTTCCTGTACCTTACCCGTTATATCCCCTGGAGCTACTTCCTATGCCTGGGATACCAGGATTATATCACCCTTGTTTGGATAAACTCTCGACCTTTGCCTATGAATTGCTTGTTTTCTCTTCAAATCATGTACCCTGGTCGCACTACTGCATGTCAACGTGCGTCTGCTTCCTTGGACCTACCCCACCATCTTCACCATTAACTACTACACCATTTACCCTTTATCAACCCTATCCCTGATTTCACGCTGACCTCAATCTGTGATAGATTTGAGGGGGATTACCTATACCCTTAACAGGGGTAACCACTTCTTATTATTGTCCGTGCAACTTTAACAAGACAAGCCACACCGACAACAAGGGGCTAAATGTAGACAACAATTTTGTGTCTTAAGACACCATGTGACCCCTGCATCTCATTTTGCAACCTAACCTCATCACCTAAACCTTACATAATTATTTATCAATTACCTTATAATTAATAAATCCACATCGCCATACCTGCCACCTAAATGTCGCCACCCTCATCATGACCTAGTCTTAACCCTAAACTAACCTAATTAAGACCTATAACTTAGTCCAAATCCTACACCTATGACTAATTACTCCTTACTCGCACATTAAAACCCAACTTCATAATGACTTGACCAAGCCCACAACCAATCCCTCAGAAGAAAAGGAGGGAAAGCTGGGCTATTTTACCAAAAATAGCCCGCTTTAACCTGACCGACTACCGGTTCCTACTCGACCACCGTCGGTTGCGTGACCACCATCGGTTCCCCTGTAAATGGGCTCCACTTTTAAGCCAAAAACAAAGGATCAGGATTTTCATTTGATCAACAGAGATCAGCAGAACTCATCGAAGAGGATCCAGATCTTTACTTGGCCGAGCAGAGACAAGTGAAGAAATAAGAAGAGTTTGTAGCAGAAGGACATCAAGCCCAAGACCGCAACTAAATAACCAGAAGCCTAGTAACACCCATCCGAGCATCAGAAGAGGAGATAACTCATCTTCTGATGTGTCAAGCCATCATACCTAACTTGGGTCCTGTCTTCATCATCACAGTTCCTGAAACCTGGATCCTCGTCTATCAGGGACGAGAAAGTTAGTGTTTTATATGTCTCTCTAAGCACCATTGCTTGAGACCTGTTGATTAATAGTAATCATAAGTTTATTCCTCGATCCATTACCAGCAACATACTACACTTAACCTTGCACCCATACATCTTGATCATTTCCTAGAAGGCCATTTTACCACACTCTGAGTCTTCCCTAATCCTCACTCATTATTCTAGCCTCAGCCATCAACACCAATCTTAAAAAATCGACACAAACACCCTGCAACCAACCTATACCCAGAAGCTACCTAGATTACTAGACCCTACCGGTGTCGATTATCCCCTACCGGCAGCAGTTATTGTGACTCAAACCAAAAATTAGCCTTACCCAGTGACCGGCGTCGGTCAACTGTGACTTAGTACCCCAAAACCTTTAATCTCACCTATTTACCACCTAACAACCTCAGATCTAGTCTGATGTTTATCCCTATAACTCAGGGGACCTGACATCGTATCGAAACGACCAGTTTAACCAAACACAGCAACGTGACGCTTTATTATTGATAATGGGTGGAGCTTCTATTCCGCTCATTGTAACAAGATACTTAAATCATGATTTTACAATAGCTTTCTTTGTTATAATTTGTAGTTAATTCGTATTAAAAGGGGAACTAACCACCTTCGAAAGGAAGTTTTGGTATTCCTCCTGGGCCTGATAGGCAGCTCCCTCATTTATTGTCTAATTCAAAATCTGAGTTGGTCCTGTATTCTTACTGTGACAGGTACTCCTTCCAAGTATCAAAAAGGAGTTCTTCACAGTCGATCTGATCTTTCTCTACGGTACATGCACACCATCTCAACATTCAACAAGGTGATTCCTCTAATAAAGCCCTAACCCTTATCTTTTTCATCAAAGTTGTCAATGAATAGGATAGAAGCAAGTCTATTCTGCAGAGCCGATCACATTACGTGTGAAACACATATTCGCCTTTGATTTTTAGTAGCATTGTTACCTGGACTATTTTATGCCACACGGGTAATTTCTTAAAAATATGGTACCAGAGGCTAAGATGAACACGATACATCTCGAAGTACAAACACCCTCCCTTAGAATATCTCTTCAGGATATTCTCACCAACGATGATTTCCGCCAAGAGCGGTTAGCCCAATTGGAGCTTCTTGACCAGCGTCGTCTTACAGCTCTTGATCACCTCCAAATCTATCAAAAACGTATCAAGCGTGCTTATGATAAGCGACTTCATGAGCGTACCTTTAAGGTTGGTGATCTTGTCCTAAATAAGAGAATCAACATGTAACCAAACTAGAAAAGAGCAAACGTGGAAAATTTGCTCCTAATTGGATTGGGCCTTATATAATCACTCACACTTATGGATCAGCAGCACTTATCGTTTAGCTTCGCTTAATGGTAAACCTGAGCCTGAACCCCTTAATGCCTTGCATCTTCGACCATTGCTACTAATTGAATTTAGTGTTATATCACTTCTTATCTACCTGTCGCTCGTCAATTTGAGCCCACTTACCACCACATACACTTTGTTCCCTACACCTCATAATAAAAATCAAGCTCACATAGTTTGATTCTCACTTCACCTCAGCAATGCCTTCCCTTTTTCAGTCTAGTCCATGACTTCAAAGTATTAAAATAAGCCGTATTAACTATGATATTTTCTTGAGTCAAACTTCCTACAACAATCTAGATGCTTCACATCAAAAGGACATCTACACTATCTATCTTATATATAGACTGCTCCCTCGAAGGACAACCTATAGGCCAAACTATTGCTACTATTATATATAGACTGCTCCCCCATAAGGATAGCTATGCACTAAAATCATATCTGCTACTATAAATAGACTGCTCCCTTCGAAGGACAGCTATACACAGTCAGCCTTTATCAGAAGCTTCTCGCATTGATCAGCTTTGTGAAGACCTCAAGAATAGTACAATCAATATCCCTTGTAGACTTCCCGCATCGATCAGTCTATATTCAGTAAAATAAAATCCTCATTCTAAAAGAACTTTTGAGTCATGGACTTGTCTATTTAGGGTAGGTTCTCTTTCGTCAGAACACTCGCTTTGTAACAAGTTCTTTGTACCTCCGTTATATCATCCACCTCACCTCACCATTTGTTTCAACTCAAGGGACGTGACGTACACCCGATATATTGTGATCTTACAACTCTTTTCACCTATTGACTTCTTGTCTATGCATGGTACCTAGGGGTTCAAGCTCATTCTACGTTGTGTGGTTTGTTTAGCTCTTTTCACCTACGGAGCACTCTTTCCTTACTTTTGCCTCGCATCTAGGATTGTGTGTTGATCTTAATCAGGACATGGTTCCCTTCTACTTGGGTAGGCTAACTTTTGCTTCCCTTATACCTTTTACAACATGTGACCAATTCGTTACTAACGCCATCAGGGACCTTACCTTACCAATATTAATATCAATACTTTTACCAACCAACCAATTGCCCTAACCATACCAAATTGCCTAAATTCACCTCTCCCTGGTCCTAAGGGAGAACTACAATCGGTCTGAGGCCCCTCCTTGCTTTGTGCAATGGGCTATGTAGGCAGCACTTTGGAGACATGGGGTCTCCCAAGGTTAGCTCGACCATCCCCTACCATAACCTATCATGTGTGGTAAATATAAATATTTTTGTGTATTTCTATTTAATCACATCCTCTTTATCCTTTTTCAAAACACCAAAAATCACAACGCAAACATTCTTATTATTATCATAACTCAGATCAACATACATATTCAGTCTTATTTAGATGTTAAACAAATACATCTTCTCTATCATCGACACGCAGGTCTGAGCATCCTTATTTATTCTTATACCTCTATAACATTTACTTAGACCCTCACGATTCATCCCGACCCAGGAGATGATCGTGATCGTCGACGCCCTCTCGCCGGGCCCTCTCCGTCCTCAAAGGTACCTAGGTTTGCGACTATTGGTACCCGCCCACTAGATCTGCCAATCTCTCCTGTAACATATGAATACGCCCTCTCGCATGGAGGAATCTAGCCTCTAGTCTCTCTGCTCGTGACTCTGCACAACCGCTAACAATCCTCTTGTCTCATTCATCTGCGTTTGGAGCTGGTGAACTAAACTCTGCAGACGATCTCTCTCCGCTGTAATCACAGCTATGTCAGGGCGATCACGTACACCTCGCAGCTCTGCTACCCACCATAACCTATAGGCCTCTGTCGTTCCTGCATCCATTACCCTGCGATCGGCTGCTATCTCCTCTGGCCCTTCTGGAGGTGTTGGCCGGGGAGGTGAGAATGTTGCCTCGGCGTCGATCCTCATATATGGTCTATAAGCCAGGGGTATATCCTGCACAAATCCGAATTGTCGCCGCACGCGATCTAGAGGAATCCTCTCATACTCACCTGGCCTGTGCCCTGCGATCCACCTCAATCGCTCTACACCCCTCAACTCCTCAGCTATGTTCTATGTTACCATATAGTTCCCGTAAGGCCTCCAACAGATATCCGCAATCGTCACCCTCTCCCATACCTGCCTGTAATACTCAATGTCACCCGTCACGGCCTGGGATCTTGCCTCTTGTTCTGTCTGGACCCATCGTCTGAATCCCAACCTCTGTACTCCGGTCTCTCCTGACTAGATGGGTCGGCCTATTGGTCGCACACAAACAATGTGCTCATAGGCCCAACAGTGTAATAAGTATGAACAATCCAGTGTCGTCCTGTGATTTCACCTACAAGCCCATAAACCCCTGTATAACTCTGCCAAATATGCAGGTGCCCATGCAAAAGTCACGTTCCTTTCTATCATCTCCCAAATAACACACATCAATGCCTTTGGAAATCTTCCCCCATCCGCCCTCGGTAATGCATAATACCCTACCGCTATCATTAATATCACTGCTAACCTTGTCTCCTCAGGGTGTGCTGCATACATTATCCCATATGTGAATGTCAAACCTCGCTGTGTCAAATCTCGTGCCTATGGACCAAATACTGCTGTTATCGCCCCCCGCGCCGCGCTAGGTAATGCCTGATATACTGGTTTTCCTATAATAGGGAGTCTCAAAATACGGAACACATCTTCCAATGTTACTGTCATCTCCCCTGTTGGCAGATAGAAGGTATTCTTCTCTGGATTCCATCTTTCAATCAACGCCTGCAACATAGCATGGTTATGTGTGATTCGTGAATAATAGCAGATTCCACTTAACCCCAAACGATTTATCAATGTCCATTCAGCTGGTGTTACATCCGCTCGGATTCGTGACAACAGCGCTGGGACACTATCATTCATCCTCGGCCCCTGCCTCTGCCTGCATACGTCACAACAAAAAATAACCATTCAATCCATCGAATCCCTAAAGGTTTTTTTTTTTTTTTTCTCACATTCTTGAAATTCCTCCAGTAACCGGTATCGGTTATAAATAACTGGTACCGGTTCAGTAACCGATACCGGTTATCCCTAACCGCTATCGGTCACTGTCAATTACATACACCTTGCCTAAACAACCACCTACGACAATAAATTGATCGTTTATTCCTCCCTATATACACAGACATACCCGAAACCCCTGATTACCTACCCCATAACACTCACCTCACCTATAACCCTTGCTATCACGTTTTCTTTATCATATCTACCCACTTAATCTCCCTCCTCCTATTTACAAAACATGCAAACACCAAATTACAACCAAATCGTTTACCTCTTGGGCTGCAGCAGCTTGCGGTGGAACTTGTCTTCCCTCTCGTCCATGCCTGCTGGATGCTTCTCCTCATTCAGCCATGCTCACCACCCTCTTCAAATATAGCTTGGATTTCTGTCTTCTTGATCTCAGCCCACAATCACGTTACCTGTCTCTTTCCTCCTTATCACTCAAATCTCTCATGCAATTACTTGTCTCAGTCGTTAAAATAGCGTCGCATTCGCATATTTAACATCTTGCATGCCTCTCAAAATAAGAACTTCAGTTGCCACCCTACGCTTTTCTATTTTTAGAAAAATCTCATTTTGGAGTAACCGGTATCGGTTACCTAACCGATATCGGTCTATACTATACCGACATCGGTTAGCTAACCGACGTCGGTCACATACCCACCTTTTTCAAAACATAGTCCTTTTCTTTATTTTTTATCTAATTTTTGGAGGCGCCCGCCTCTTTTTCCTGCATACCAACACCGATAGCTATAATCTTTTCATCAAATCCACATCTCATTACGATTTCATCCATATCATCTATCCACATTACCAAAACAAACAAATCATCAACAAACGATATCAAAAACCATTAATCTATACACCATTTATCCAAATCTTAACAGCTACATACATATTCAATATTCATAAAATCCAGCGACAAAACATACAACATTTCATAACACAACATGTCAATTAAACTCATCAACTCATCATACATCATTAAATATAACACAAACCAACACCATCAATATATAAACCATGTGGATTAAACTCATCATACATTTTACATCACAAACCATCGACAAAACATTTAACGCATTTTTAAACACAACATGTGGATCAAAACATCATATCTATATATATACAAGGTTTCAAATATACAATGTGCCCTGCATCGGGGCCTCTGTGATCTCATAATACAACAAAGCCGGCACGCAGGCCGCAATAACTGTCAAAAACCTCAACACGGCTCGCAGGCCAGTCTCTCATATCAAAAACAGACTCGGCTCGCAGGCCGGTATCAACTGTACAACCCGTACTCGGCTCGCAGGCCGGTATAATAAATACATGAATGAATCAATGAATAATATGTAGGCACACATGCCTCTATCAACACAACCGGTTCGCAGACCGGTGCCCATGTCCTAATATACAAAAAGTGCAGGGACCCCTCAGCTCTCTCCACCTCCCTCTGCCTGTCTGCCTGCTGGTCCCTGTCCTGCCTCTCACCTCCTGCCTGTGACGGACCCACCAGCTGTGGCTGCCCCTCCCTGAGACCTCTGGCTCCGAGAGGTCTCTGCTCTATGTGCCGCATAGGGCTGATAATCAGCCCCGGGTACCATCAAGAATATCCTGATAGTATCGGGCCTCCGCTCTAGCCTCCATGTAACGCTCTCGAGCCACCGTAGGTACTGGGGCTGGTCCCCTGACACCTACTACCAGTGCCCCCTGTGCCTATGCTGGTGCCGCTGGTGGTGCCTGTGGCTGGTGGTGGTACCTGTACCTGTACCTGTGCCTGGGGCTGTGGCTGTACCGCTGCTGGTGGTGGTGCCTGTACCTGTACCTGTGCCTGGGGTGGCTGTACTGCTGCTGGTGGTGGTGCCTGTGCCTGTACCTGAGCCTGGGCTAGCTGCCCCTGTAAAACACCTATCTGTGCCTGTGCAGCAGCCAGCTGCCCCTGTAATAGCTGCACCTGACCCCTGAGCTGATCTCGCTCTGCCATCACCGCTGCTAAGTCTGGCTGTGCAGGCTGTGCTACCCTCGCTGCTCTCTGACCAGCCCACCAAACCATATATGCTCCCGTACAACCAGCATCATCTACAGTGTCATCTGCCGGCCTCTCAGCAACCCAATCTGGATCCACGGGCTGTGGTGCAGGCAGTGGGGCCTCTACATCATCCCTCTGGTACTGAGGGAAGCGAGGGGGCTCATCCTGTCGTAGCCCCATCTGCCTGCGTACCCTCTCCAGGGGTATCCTCTCATACTCTCCCGGCCTCCGTCCCGCTATCCAGAATGTGTACTGGATCCACTGCAACTGTCCTCGGGCTCCTCCACGTGGGGGTGATGACCTCTATATGGTCTCCATACAATATCTACCGCTGTCAGGCCCTCTAATAAATGCCTGTAGTAAGTAACGTCTCGCCCTGCAAGCACTGCTCGTGGCTGACCCACGACCCCCAACCACCTCTGAAAGCCGTATCTATATATGACCTGTGGCCCTGGCTGCTGGGGTAATCCTACTGGTCTAATGCATATGATGTGCTCATATGCCCAACAGTGAAGCAAAAATGTCGAACAAATCCCAAATCGCCTCATCCGGCGATAGCCCCACAGCTCTCTATATAACTGCACCAGGTATACTGGTGCCCAAGCATAACATGTGTGCTCCTCCACCATCTCATGTAGCACCCCCATCAGCGCCCGTGGAAAGCGGCCTCCCTCTGAGTCTGGGAGGGCGAAGCAGGTGATCCCGATCATCATCAACACGGCAAGCCGTGTCTCATGTCGGTGCGCACGGTACATATCCCCATACCCGATACTCGCGCTGTGATATGTCAATAGCGTGGCTGCATCCCCAAAAAACCTGTAGGATGTTGTCCATGGCTGTCTCTGCATCCACCTGAAAGACTGCCTCTCCATCGATAGGTAATCGAAGGATGCGATACACATCCTCCAATGTGATGGTCATCTCTCCAGTTGGGAGATGGAACACATTGGTCGCCGGATCCCATCTCTCGATGAGGGCAACCATCAAACTATGATCTCTGTCGATCGCTCTGTATCGCTGGACTCCGCCGAGTCCCACCTCGCGCATGATAGCCCAGTGTGCTGCGGACACATGTGGTCGCATCCGGCTCAACAGTGGGGGCATCCTGTCCCGCATCGTCAGCTGCTGACGTGCCTGCAAAACCAACCCACTACATTAGCCCTACTCTTTATCACAACATCTACTTTACCCTCTATACCCCCTTTTATCCCCCCGACCACACCCCGACTCCCTAACACACCCCTCTACCCACCTATCTTCTCCAATATCCCACTCCCTCTTCACACCCAAACAAACAACCCCCACCATACTACCACACACCAAAACGATACCCAAACAACCAAATCCAACAACCGACACAACCTAAATCATATCAAAAATCCCATCCCACCCCAATCATACCAAAACACCAACTCAACTCAACCACACAACCCAAAACGCCCCACACCCAACTACCCAAAAACTTAACTCCACCACACAACCCAAACCACGCCCACACACCCAAACCACATAAACAAAAAAAGAAAAACAAAAACAAAAACAACCAAACCACAAAAACAAAAACAAAACAAAAACAACCAAACCACAAAAACAAAAAACCAACCACAACATAAACACACCACCCACCGACGCCGGCCGATATACGACCGACGCCGGTCAAACACAAACACCGTGACCTGAAAATTTGTGACCGATGTCAGTCGCTATATTTACCCGGAGCAGAACCCCCGCGCAGCCCCCAACCTACATTTTTTCATTTTTCTCCCTCTCTACCCACCCAAACACCCTAAAAACCTACCCACCCAGCCGCCTCGGCTTATTTCACCTATCTACCCTCTCCCTTTTTCAAATTATTTCCATTTTCTAATTATTTCCTAAAAACATGTACATTCCTACCCAAACCCCAAATCTAGCTTAATAACATCAAATGAACACAATGCAAGGTTTCGAACTTACCGGTACGACGACACGTCGTCGTGGTGGGATGGGTGGTGGTGGTCCAGCTGGTCCAGCTCCTCCTGCTCCTCCTGGCTGTGTCATGGCTCCAAATGTCCTCTTCTGGGTCCTCAACCAATCAACTACTGCCTCCTCCTCACTCGGGCCCGCTAATCACCTCACTTCTCCACTCAACTAGTGCCACCTCAGCCAACAAATACACCAATATCAATATTCCACCTCAGACAACTTAATTTGGTTTCCAAATTGACAAAGTGACAATGACCGGCCGTATTTTTCTTTTTATAGGTTTTTAACATAGAACCGATACCGGTCAAATCGTGCCCTAAGGAACCGGCGTCGGTTATCTAACCGGTACCGGTCATAGATAACCGATATCAGTTTTGTCCTTGTTTACCCAACTTTTTGCCCTTATTCACTACTTTCCCTTTCCCACCACATTGCCTCTTTACCACATCGCCTATATGCTCCATTGCTCTTTTAGCTATTTTTGACTCCACCGGCCCGACCCAAGGCCCGCAACCAACCACTCCGGCCCGACCCAAGGCCCCGCCACCCACCCATTTGGCCGGACCCAAGGCCCCCACCCTAACCCCTGGCCCGACCCCAAGGCCTCACCCTCTGGCCCGACCCAAGGCCTCACCCTACCCATTTGGCCTGACCCAAGGCCTCACCCTAACCATTTGGCATTTGGCCGACCCAAGGCCCCACCCTACCCATCCGGCCCGACCCAAGGCCGCACCCCTACCCATTTGGCCCGACCCAAGGCCTCACCCTACCCATTTGGCCCGACCCAAGGCCCATTTTGGCCCGACCCAAGGCCCCGCCACCCACCCATTTGGCCCGACCCAAGGCCATTTGGGCCCGACCCTACCCATTTGGCCCGACCCAAGGCCTCACCCTACCCATTTGGCCCGACCCCAAGGCCTCACCCTAACCATTTGGCCACCCCACCCATTTGGCCCAACCCAAGGCCCCCACCCTACCCATTTGGCCTGACCCAAGGCCTCACCCCTAACCCATTTGGCCCGACCCAAGGCCTCACCCTAGGCCCCACCCCTACCCATTTTGGCCCGACCCAAGGCCCTGCCACCCCTACCCATTTGGCCTGACCCAAGGCCTCACCCTACCCATTTGGCCCGACCCAAGGCCTCACCCCTTCCCATCCGGCCCGACCCAAGGCCGCCACCCCAACAATTTGGCCCGAACCACGGCCGTACCACTTCAATACCTTACCCAACATCAGCAACATACAATTTTATCCACCCATCATATAGTTTTTTGTTCAATCGAGCTCACTTGTTCGTGTTTTAGCCTGATTAGGGTCCTTGACTTGATCTGTCGACCAACTTTGCCTAGACCTAGACCGTGACATTTATCTCAACCAAACCAACCATTTGGTACTGCCGAACATGCCTAAACGTTCCTGTACCTTACCTGTTATATACCCTGGAGCTACTTCCTATGCCTTGGATACCAGGATTATATCACCCTTGTTTGGATAAACTATCGACCTTTGCCTATGCATTGCTGGTTTGCTCATCAAATCATGTACCCTAGTCACATTATTGCATTTCAACGTGCGTCTGCTTCCTTGGACCTACCCCACCATCTCACCATCATCTCTACACCATTTACCCTTTATCAACCCTATCCCTGATTTCACGCGATCTCAATCTGTGCTAGATTTGAGGGGGATTACCTATACCCTTAACAGGGGAAACCACTTCATATTATTGTCTGTGCAGCTTTACAAAACAAGCTACACGACAATAAGGGGCTAATGTAGACACCAAATTTGTGTCTTACGACCCCTTGTGACCCGCATCTCATTTCGCAACCTAACCTCATCACCTAAACCTTACACAATTATTTATTAATTACCTTGTAATTGATAAATCCACATCACCTTACCTGCCACCTCATTTTGCCACCTCATCATGACCTAGTCCTAACCCTAAACTAACCTAATTAAGACCTATAACTTGGTCCACACCTACACCCATGACTAATGACCCCTTTCTCGCACCCAAAACCGACCTTCTAGTCACTTGACCAAGCCCGCAACTAATCTCTCGGGAGAAAAGCAGGGAAAGTGGGTGATTTTACTAAAAATAGCCTGCTTTTTCCTAACCGATACCGGTTCCTACTCGACCGCCGTCGGTTACGTAACCGCCATCGGTTCCCTGTAAATGGGCTCCCCAAGCCAAAAACAAAGGTGGAAGGATTTTTGGATCAACAGAGATCAGCAGGAGCGATCAAGAGAATCCGGATCTTTACTTGGCCGAGCAGAGACGAGTGAAGAAACCAGAAGAGTTTGCAGCAAAGGAGATCAAGCCCAAAACTACAACGGAATAGCCAGAAACCTGTGATACTCAGCTGATCATCGGGAGGGAGATCTCTCATCTTCTGTGTGTCAAGCCATCTTACCTAAGTTCTGCCTTTGTCATCAGAGTTCCTGGACCTGCATCTTCGTCTATAACCAGTAAGTTACATCTTGCATGTCCTCTTTAATAACATTTCTTAGACTTTTTGAATCACAGTCCCCATAAATCCATTCCTAGATCCACTACCCAACGTGTCATTGCATCTAACTATCATTCATTTACCTCTCACCATCTCATTACCTAATATCACTCATATACCAGCCTTACCAACAACACCGTTACCTTACAGCACAACCACCCCATAAAACAACCAACCTACAGATCCTAGACCATACCGATATCGATTATCAGCAACCGGTATCGGTTATTGTGACTCAAAACCAGAAATCAGCCTTTCCCCTACCCGTCTCAACGAAGCAATTTAATTGATATTTTACAGTTTTTGGTGTTAATTCATATTAGCAGGGGAACTGACCACCTTCGAAAGGAAGTTTTATATTTCTTGGGACCAAGGCAATTCCCTCATTTATTGTCTAATCAAAATCTTGTGGTCTTGTGTTCTTATTTGCAGGTAGTCCTTCCAAGACAAAAAAGGAGTTCTTCGCAGTCAACCTGATCTTTCTCTACGGTACGCGCACACCATCTCGACATTCAACAGGTATTCCTCCTAGCCCTAACCTTATCTGTTTCTAAAAGGAATGAAAGGATAGAAGTAACTCTATTCCTAGAAGCCGAAACATTCCGAGTGAAACATTTTGGCACGCCCGGTGGGACTTGAACCTGGGTATTCTACCCGTTCTCAGATCTCTGGCTCTGCTAGCCAATGGATCACCAGCATTCTTAAGGCCAAATGGCGTGGACGCATTTTTCTCAATTTCTATTTAATTGTCTTAGAATCGGGTTTCAGTGTAATGTTATGGACGGTAATGTCAGGATCAATTCCTGGCATGTCAGCGTAGGACCAAGCGAAAGCTTGGTTACGAGCATGGAGAAAGGTAGTAAAGGTGACTTGTTCTGATGCGTTAAGGGATTGTCCGATCTTCACAATGTGAGAATCCTCCTCCGTGTGGATGTTGATTTCTATAGTAGATTCGTTCAGCATGGTTTGAGTTTCAGATGGTAAGGCGCGTTGAATATAAGATTCATCTACGCCAAGGTAAGTGAGGATGGAGTCATCATCCTGACACTCAACAACGTTAATTGAAGGTGAGTCCTCTTCAATCATGTCTGGATACAGAAGGGGGATAGAAGAGGGGTCCTTATTATCGCGTTGATAAGTGAGAGGACCTAGGAAGATAGCATTTATGAAAAAAAAAAAAAAGTTAGGAGGGATGGATTCAGGATCTATCGACTCTGTGGGTGACGAAGGCAAAATGGGTGATGATGGTTCGGTAGGGGTGACGTCGTTGTCTTCTACAAGACAAATGACACGAGGTTCCTTCGGTGTAAGTGTTCCTGGAAATCCGAGGCCACTACGATCATTGTGCTTACGTGTAGTTACGGGGATGATTGTATGTCGGCCTTGTTCATAAAGACCAAAACCAAAGTCTTTCCAAGCACAGCGAGTCAAGAAGGTGAGGGTGAAACGAAAATTTGTCAGGTATTGAAAATCGGATTGGAAAGGAACCACACCAAGAGGGGGCTCAGGGCAACGGAAGATGCGTCGATACACCCATATGTTAGGTTAGTGCGGCAGTGAGGTGGTCCGTAGGGGATTACTTCCCCCACACGACGGTCATAGGTAGGATGTGCATGTACCTGTCCATACTCCTGTGGGGTATGGAAAGAGCTAACGTTATATAGGTGATACTCCCCCAGCGTAAGGCGTTGAAAAACATCTACTAAGGGGTCTGTGGTTGGGATATTAGCTGCAGGAAGGGAAGTGGTTTTTGTGACAGTGGTTTCATTTGAAGGTGTAGGTGCGGTTGAGGTGGATGGTTGAGGCACATTTGAAGAGGATGGTTGGGTTGAATGAATGGGTGTCTTGATTGGTACAAGCACATCATTAGGGCGGTATATCATATTGCAGGTTTTAAAGGGGGGAGGATCAGCTTTTACGGTATAGGACTTCCCCTCGTATTCAAATTTTATGCATCTATGTAAGGTTGAGGGAACGCATCCCATAGCCCGGATCCAAGGGCAACCTAGCAATATATTGTATTGAAACTCTCCCTCAAGGACATAGAAGAGTTCGGGTAAAGTGCGTGGTCCTACATGAATGTTAAGAATCACGGTGCCTAAGGTAGAGGTAATAGCGTCATTGAAAGACCGCAACATGATGGGATTGGCACACATGTAGCTAGAAGGGATATTCATTTGTTGGAAGGCTTTTGAAGAGATGATGTCTAGGCTAGCGCCCCCGTCAATCATAACACGACGTACCCGAATGTCTCGGACGTAAGCTGAGATGAAAAGAGCAGGGTCAGGATCTTCTGTACCAAAGTCAACAATTTTGTCTTCGGAGAAACTGACTGCAGCAGCTTGTTTGTACAGAGATAGAAGTGGTTGGGGCAGTGGGTTGTTTGGTGAGAGAAGCCATGTGATTGGGTGTAAGAATGGAGGTAACAGGCAGGGTTTCATTAGGTAAAACCTTGATCCCTTGAATAATTTCCATGAGAGCTTGTCGATGAGATTTAGAAGTCTGAATGAGATCATATAGTATCATTTTTACGGGTGATTGGTGAAGCTGTTTGATCATGGCTCGATGGGCAACTCCATTGGAGACGGGGTAAGCGGGTTCCACGAAATAACCACTTTGGGTGGTGGTGCAATCGGGATGGTGGACGAAGAAAGAGAGGACGCAGGTGTGCTAACTTTCACTTTCTCGTTGTTTTTCTACGCTCGAGTAGCAACACTAATCATATTAATCTCGTAGACCTGAGATGAGGAAGATGGTTGGGATAAATCATGGTCTTCAAGAGGTGGGGTTGTAATAATGATAGATTTTGGTGAGGCGGGGACAGATGGTATAGGAGAGGGAATTGAAGCTAAAGGTCTCTCCCTTCGTAAGTTGTCTTTCTTAACCTTTCTATCTGGGAGAGGTGACTGACGAATGATGGTTTTTAAAGCTTTGCATCCCTCCACATCATGTCCTGGGTGTGCGGTGATAGGTGAAGATTTTAGACTCATCATAACCTATAGGTCGAGGTTTAGACAGGTCATAAGGTCTAAGTGGGGGTAGGGAAATGGTCACATTCTCTACCAACATAGCAAGGATTTTGGTGTAAGATCCTTTGAGTGGGTCAAAATCAGAGGAGGATGAGGGTATTGGTTGTGCGGGTTTTGGTAATTTTTGGGCATGGTTGGTTCATACGGGCGGTGGTTTAGCCAAGGGGTGTTGACATGTGGTTTTCACTAAACGTGGTTTCTTTGGCGCAGGAGCTACGTTCAGCTGGTTAGATGATGAGGCTACAGATGACGTGGTAGCGGGGAACAACCACGACGAAAGGGGGAGTGACAGAAAATAAATCCTTTGATGATAGAGTTCATTTAGGGTTGATGGGTGGACCGGATACGTGGGGTGACAACGTTGATATATCCTTGGATCTCTGTATGGGCATAGGAGGCGTAGGTCATTTTGAAGAAAACGCAGGAGGTATGATATATTGATGCAAGGTGGAGGGATGAGGTCCCAATATGGAAGGTATGTGTGACGATGATGGTTTTGATTGTGATAGAGGCACGGATGGAGTTTGTCTCCTAAGTGGCGGGGGTAGCTTTATTTTTGGATAAATCTAGTCGCTTAGGCGGGTGTGTTAGGCTGGGTATTGGTGAGGTCCCCAAGTGTAGGGGAAGATTTGGTTAGGTTAATAGAGGTGGATGAGATACTTGGTATAGATGCAGGGGATGGAGATGAGGACATAGGGATTTTGAGTTTTTGTAAACACTTAGGGTATATGGTAGAGGTGTTTGCATCGGTCACCTACATTTGAGTAGAATAGGGGGTACTCAAACATTCCCATAGGACTCGTCTATCTTCTGGAGAATGACAATCTTCAGGCGTGAATTGTAAATTTGGTACGGAAGAAAGACGGGTTGTGATTCCAGTCCACTGTGGGTGTGATACAAGGGGTAGATGAGGAACTGTATCAATAGATGTTAAGAGATCGACTGGTCGTTGAAAAGATTTAGGCGATGAAGAACTAATAGGTAGGAGGGCATGTTTGAGAGGATCTGTTATGGTTAAAGAATTTGGTGATGTCGGTGCGAGAGATTGCTCTTCTAAGGATGACAAAAGGAGTGGCGAGCCTTCCTCTTATGGAGCAAGAGTGGGAGGAGGAGACGTTTGGGAAATAGATAAGTTAGATAACATCCGTTCGCAATCTTGTAGGGATGTGGTATAAGAAGACTCATCGATGAGAAGAAAAGTCTGGGTAGTTAACTCCTTTATGGGTAAAGTAATGATTTCACCTTGGTTTGATGGTGGTGAAGGAGGTTCGGGCCCCTGCATTAGCGAAGAGGCTTGATTCAAAATTTTCTCGGTAGAGGCTTTTGGATGGGAGTCGAAGATTGCATGGATCTCGTGAACACTTTCCTCGGCTAAGATATCCTGGTTTACGTTACTATTAGAAGAGTGATTTGGGAATGGTTTGTTGAATATTTTCAGATTTCGGTTGGCAGGGGCATTAGGGTTATCGAGGGTTATATCACCTGTGTCAACCATTTCCTGCACTATGTTTTTCAACATTTTGTAGTTTTTCATGACTATGTCCTTTTACGCAGTGAAAGTTACAGAAGTCATTTTCTTTGTACCAGGAAGGTATAACACGGGTAGAATCAAACCCGGGAGTGGGGTTTAACAGGAGGCAAGGTGATAGCTCCAACTTTGAGAAATTTTTCCAAGATGACATGATAAGTTTCTCCCAAGGGAGTGTAATTGATGGGCTCGGCTTTGTACTTATAGATGGTTTTTGGTGGGGTATTAGACGGTGTTTGAGATTTGACCATCACCGTGTGGATAGCTCCTTTTGATTTAGAAGAAGTGGACGTGTGAGGAGGGGTGGTGTTTGGCTTATTGGTAGAATCTGGAGTTCAGAAATTGGGGGTTTTTGTTACGCAACTGCAATTTCTCTTCTTCTAAGGCTTGAATTTCTAATTTCTGAGCCATGGTAAAGGCCTCATCAAATGTACGGAAAGTTTGAATTTGGAGGGTAGGAGAGATGTGCTTCGCGTAGGCCCGCGTAAAAAAGTTCGATAAGTTCAGCCTGAGGCAAGGCATATGTAAGTTGGTTGATAAGGCCACGCCATCGTCCAACGAAATCTGTGATAGATTCATCTTCGAATTGTCGGATGGCATAAAGGTCGGTGATAGATACTTTCTTGGCAATGTTAATGGAGAAATGATCCAAGAAAGATTGGGCTAGTTGGTTAAAAGAGAAGATTGAGTGCTAGGTTAAAGCACTGTACCACTCCAAGGCGGGGGTCCTGATAAGGACATAGGAAAGGTGCGGGAGTAACAAGGCATCATCATGAGTAATCAAATAACAAGCATGTCTAAATGATCGCAAGTGTTGTTGAGGGTCCTCCTTACTGTTAAAACGGGTAAATTTCGGCAACTCCCATTGAGGAGGATATGAATGAAGGGGGATAGAAGGGTGAATAGGCTCCCAACAAACTTGCTCGTATGTCAAGGCGCTACAACTTCCCAAAACAGAAGCCTCCAGATTTTGCATTTTGTCCATCATTTGTTTGATGAAATCTGTGGTTGGATGAGAAGATGGTGCGGTTGTGGTAAACGGAGGCAAATTGGGCCAAGGGCCTCCGCTAGACAATGGTGGGGTTAAGTGTTGATAAGGTATGGAGGATGAATATGTTGAGGTGACCGAATAGGGATGTCCCATATAAGATGTTGAGGTCACTGGATACGTGTATGGGAATGAAAAGGTAGGCGGAGCTTGAGAAGGAAAGCTAGTGTGGATAGGTAGCAGAGAGCAAGTCATGAATGGAGCAGTCTGCAAGGGAGACGAGGTAGGAGCAGTTGGTGGTAATGACATGTGGGGTCCAAGATTAACCAAAGGAAAGCTAATCTGTGTCGTATGAACCTCTGAAGCCATCGGATTGGGAGACGGGGCTAAAGATGCGGGAAGCAAGACGGTGTCATCAGGCGGAGTGGGAGCTAAATGAGCAGCTATACTAATAGGCATACCAACAAGGAGCTAACCATCGGGCGTACGGTCAGGGGCATGAGACAAATAGTATTGTACAGCACTAGGATTAGCATCCAGAAACTTGGCAAAGTCCTTATCTCCCACAGGAATTTTTAGGAACCTCGCTGGTATCCGTAGGATTCCCCACAGAATGTGAAGGGGGGGTGATTCAGGAAAAGAAACAGAGCAAGCATGTGAAACCATGGCGGCGGCTTGCTTTCGAGTGATAACAACCATGGACAGGCATTCACAGTAGGGTTTCAATCTGTTAGGAACAGAAACAAACTCAGACTGGTAAAATTGGTAGGTTGCTGGTGTGTCAGGATTTGGAAAAGATAGTAACCGATATCGGTCTAGTAACCGATGTCGGTTATACTATAGCCGACGTCGGTCAGGTAACCGATGTCGGTGTAAGAAGTCTGGGCTAACAAGATATAAAAGGCTGCTAATTTGATTTTTTAACAACGTTTAGTATACTTGTCCAATTATTGATCACAGAAGACAGAGTATGAGAAAGAAAACAGAACTAAAAACAAGCAAGATGCACACGCAAATCCAGAGATTAACCCTAGGGTTAATTTTAATTATTGTGGGCTTATGCCTTTAGACGCGGAATGATGTCAATCCTAAACAAAAGACTTAGGGGAAATGCCAAGTTGTTTTGGCTTATAAGGTTACCTCAATCGGGCGGAGGAATACCGCAGAAAAGGGGGATGTTTTGAGCTGTTGAGTTAATTGTGAAGTGATTCGGTATGTGTTGTGCAGTGAAAGTAAGATTAATTTCCTGTCAATACCGTGGATATCACCCCCACGTGTACGACCTGTTACTTAATCTACGTTCACTAGAATTGAAAAACAACAAGCAGGAATGCAATGCACATGTTTTTAAACCCAAATTGAAAATTATGTTCGATGAAGCAAAAGAGATGACTTTCACTAATGCGAAACTAGGAAAGCAAGACAAATTCTTCACTAAATATATAACAAAAACAGCAGCAGCAAGTATGCTTCCTAAAATGAAAATAAGCAAGAGAAACAGAAACCCGAAATGGGTCCCACCGGGCGTGCCAAAATGTTTCACTCGAAATGTTTTGGCTTCTAGGAATAGAGTTACTTCTATCCTTTCATTCCTTTTAGAAACAGATAAGGTTAGGGCTAGGAGGAATACCTGTTGAATGTCGAGATGGTGTGTGCGCGTACCGTAGAGAAAGATCAGGTTGACTGCGAAGAACTCCTTTTTGTCTTGGAAGGACTACCTACAAATAAGAACACAAGACCACAAGATTTCGATTAGACAATAAATGAGGGAACTGCCTTGGGCCCCAGGAAATATAAAACTTCCTTTCGAAGGTGGTCAGTTCCCCTGCTAATATGAATTAACACCAAAAACTATAAAATATCAATTAAATTGCTTCGTTGAGATGGGTAGGAGAAAGGCTGATTTCTGGTTTTGAGTCACAATAACCGATACCGGTTGCTGATAACTGATATCGGTATTGTCTAGGATCTGTAGGTTGGTTGTTTTATGGGGTGGTTGTGTCGTACGGTAACAGTGTTGTTGGTAAGGCTGGTATATGAGTGATATTAGGTAATGAGATGGTGAGAGGTAAATGAATGATAGTTAGATGCAATAACACGTTGGGTAGTGGATCTAGGAATAGATTTATGGGGACTGTGATTCAAAAAGTCTAAGAAATGTTATTAAAGAGGACATGCAAGATGTAACTTACCGGTTATAGATGAGGATGCAGGTCCAGGAACTCTGATGACAAAGGCAAAACTTAGGTAAGATGGCTTGACACACAAAAGATGAGAGATCTCCCTCCCGATGATCAGCTGAGTATCACAGGTTTCTGGCTATTCCGTTGCAGTTTTGGGCTTGATCTCCTTTGCTGCAAACTCTTCTGGTTTCTTCACTCGTCTCTACTCGGCCAAGTAAAGATCCGGATTCTCTTGATCGCTCCTGCTGATCTCTGTTGATCCAAAAATCCTTTTTTTTGTTTTTGGCTTGGGGAGCCCATTTACAGGGAACCGATGGTGGTTACATAACCGATGGCGGTCGAGTAGGAACCGGTATCGGTTAGGAAAAAAGTAGGCTATTTTTAGTAAAATCACCCACTTTCCCTGCTTTTCTCCCGAGAGATTAGTTGTGGGCTTGGTCAAGTGACTAGAAGGTCGGTTTTGGGTGCGAGGGAAAGGGGTCATTAGTTATGGGTGTAGGTGTGGACCAAGTTATAGGTCTTAATTAGGTTAGTTTAGGGTTAGGACTAGGTCATGATGAGGTGGCAGGTAAGGTGATGTGGATTTATCAATTACAAGGTAATTAATAAATAATTGTGTAAGGTTTAGGTGATGAGGTTAGGTTGCAAAATGAGATGCGGGTCACAAGGGGTCGTAAGACACAAATTTGGTGTCTACAAGTGAAATAAAGTTCATGTACCCAACCCATCAAACTAGTTAGAGGGACAAGGGAGACTCCTTTGTTATTAAGAAGGATAAGGGGTTTGTTGCAAGTACAAGCACCCTGAGGAAGAAACGCTCTAAGTGCAAGGCATAAAGGAAGAACTAGATGCCTAGTTCCCCTCATATGGACTTCATGGATAATCCTATAAAGGTGTTGCATGGATCATTCCAGAGAACCCTTTCCTAGAGAATTTTTATGCTTTCAATACCTTAGACCAAGATGGGTGTGTAATGAGGACCAATAATATGATAAGTTGGAGTCTACATTGTCATGCAGAAGAGCCCGAGTTTAAGGTCAGTGATCATGCAATTGAGACCATCTATTTAAATAAAAATAAAGGGGAGACTTATAAAGTGGCAGATCTAAGCCACCTTACAAACAAGAAGGCATACAATGCACTACAAAATATGTCCTCAGAAGTCATAAGATGAATCTTAGACGTAGGGGCGACTGTTCAAACCTTGGTAGAAGATCGAAAAGGGAAGGACAAGGAGATAGAAATACTACAAAATGGTGTGAAAGGAAAACAAGTGTGGACAAAGGAGGCATATGATCGAGTTGGTGCCTTGGTTAAGAAGGTCTTGGGACAATGTCTGGCACTAGTGAGCCAAGCCAGGATGGACTTTATGAATGAGATTGAATATTTTGAAGACTTGGTGGGGATGTTGCTAGTTAACATCAAGGATGGCGCGGGACTCGCAATAGAGGAGCATGCAAAGGAGAAGGAAAACAACAAGATTGTTTTTGAGACATGGATTACTGAGTTGGAGTATTTTCTCACCCAACTCAAGGAGGAAAACATATTATTAAATAGGGGCTTCAACAATTGTCAGAAAGGTGAGCCCATTATTGATGCACGTGTAATAGATGAAGAGGATTTCCTCAAGGCCTTACAAGATAAGGTCCCAATGAATAAGATTGAGCATTCCTAGTTGATAATCAACACCATATCATAAAATGATAAGATCAAAACCTAACACAGGAGGTTGGAATTTTGGATTGGTGAGCTCTGAGTTTCTATCACATAACATGTGGATGAGTTAGAGGGAGTTTGTGCGAAATTAGTGGTGGTCATAGAGGAGCTCAAGGGGAAATTTGAAGAAATTACACCAAACTAGGTACCCAACATAGTGGATGAGGTGCCAGAAAAAGCAATGGTTGAAGTAGAGGCATGGAAAATGTTAGAGGGATAGATAGATGCGGAGTTCCATGAGTTCCTCCAGTTAAAAATTTAGGTTGTTTAGACATACAACGTTTTTGCCTTATCCAATTTTAGATCGATGGATTTTTGAATAGCACGAAGAATTTCCAAGGATGGAAATCAAACTAGTTTGGGGTAATGTTGAGCCACTGATAACACTAACTGAAGCATGAAGGGTTTTTTCATGCACCAGCAAGGTGCAAAGGCTCACTTCCAAGTAGCTTTAGCAAGGCACAAAGGTTCACGCCCATGCAAAAAAGGCTCGGGACTTAGCCATATTTTCAACCATGGTCAGAGTTACAATGAGGAACACGTGGAGATGCGTTCAAGCTTGGTTATGTATAAGGCTAAACATGGAGACTTACATCCAAAGGAAAGTATGTTTTAGGATATGATTATCATGATAAGATTAAGAGGTGTACAGTGGAGTTATTTATGGTTTAGCTGGAATTCACATGTTTAGGGTACTTGAGTATGGTGGGGCATGATGACATTTTTCATGTGGTTTTCTCTTAAGTGATGAATAGGTGATGGAGGAAAGATTCCCCTAGTTCTCTTTTTATGTATTGATTTTCATGGAAAGCAAGAGAAGAATAGAAAGAGGGAGATCTTAGCGAGATATATGTGAGAATGCTTTGTTGAGATGTGGAGCTTAATTACTTCAGTTTAGCATGTTATATTAAACTTTCTAGAAAACATAGTAACCAACATTGGTTATGAATGGACCGACATCGGTTATGAAGGGACCAACATCAATCACATATGACTAGCATCGGTCAAGCAAGTAGGAACCGACATTGTTTAGGGCTAACCGACGTCGGTTACATGTTTGTGAGTGTTTTATTTAACTCATAGGAATTATATTTAATTTTAACTTATTAAATTAGATCTATTAATTGTAATTGCATGGCTAAGTGCCCTAAGTTTGTATATGCCTATATAAGCATCAAAGCTAGGGTTTAGAAGAAAAAAGGATTGAGAGAGTTAATGATTATTGTGAAAATAATTGTGAGAGAGAGAATTCTTGGAGAAGAAGGAAAAGCTTGAGATAAAGAAAGTATTGTACATCGTGAGAGGTGTGGAAGATTGTAAATCTTCATTTTATATCTTCTGAAAGCTTTGGATAATAGATTGGATTGTTTCTTGGTGGATGTAGCCCACACTGGGTGAACCACATTAAATCTTGTGTTGATTTATATCTCTTGTTTTGTATATTTCTTCAGGTAGAATATCCATTTTTATTACATATATGCTTAGATCTGATATATTATTCATATAGCCATGTGCTAACCCCAACATGCTTCCTAAGAAGAATGATTGTAGGGTTAGAATTCTATTATGTTGATGTATCTGGTCTGTTTATGGATCTTGTGATGTATTTGGCTACTATAACAATGGTGGATTAATATAATGGTGTTTTTTCTTAATATCAGTGCCCAATGGATCTAAATATCTGTGTTCTTTATTATGTTTATGGTCTAGATCTGATTCCTACATGTTTTTCTTAATGCTCATAGTCATAATATTGTTCATATGTGCCTGGGTTTATTTCTTTATTCTTGTTAGAATATGTATGCATTTACTATCATGCACTACTCTACCATTCATGGTAACATTCTTGACAAATCTCACATAGATAGGGGCATGGCACCTTCACATGCCTCGGGTGAGCTCTTAATTTAGGTTGGGTGATATGTCAGCACGCTTGGGAATTAAAGGGTTAGGAAAAGTGACTACACCTGATCCATCATTGACAAGAATCTCTTCACCTACATTCACCAAACAACAAATAATACATTAGTTTAGGAAACGTAAACTTTATCTAAGTCTACAAAAATGAACAAAATCATATCAAATCAACAAAGATTAAATGGATTGGTACTGATCCTTAATAAATCCACACTCATTCTAGTAATCGACACCGATCTTATATCCTCATATAGAAAAAAAACTAAAAATACAAAAAATGAACCTACCTCTATCTACGACGGTCATTGTTTCCTCTGTTCACTCTCGCTAGCCTCCATCTCTCAAAATTTCAAAATCTCCAAATTTATAGCAAAAAAACACAATGAGATTTCAAGATTATTTGAATTATATATATATATATATATATATATATATATATATGCACCTTTCCTCGATCACCTTTGATTTATAATCAGCACCGATTCTAATGGAATTTACACCAATCCTACAAATCGATATCAATCCCATTAAAATTGCACACCTTTCAAAATTTATGCTTCTTTTTGGTCCCTAAGACCCCCATAAATTTTAAATTGTATCATATTCATATTGATCCTATGTTTACCAACCCACGGTGGACTCCAAAAATTCCTAGATACCTTTTTCCACTACTTTCAACAAATTCATATGTCTATAGGTCAAGAGCCCATTGGTTCTCGTATCATGTGACTTCTCGGTCACGTAAGCCCACCCTTATGGAAGTGTATTCATTCCCAATATTGGGGTACCTTGAATCAAAAACATCCATTTATGAGTGCAATCTTCCACAAAGCTATATGCTCTTGTGTTCATTCATCCACCATCCATTCAAATCAATGACCATCACATTGTGTTGCAATGGATCCCAGTTTTAGGGGGTGTCACCTATCCAATATAAATCCAACCATCTCGCTCATTTTTGTCCCACGGCTTGTCCATCACAAACCACTTGATAGAAGGGGCAAAATTTAGACACCAAAATTAGGTTACCCTAATCCTCACACATGTGTATACACCATAGGACACCCCCTTTATAATCCCACATGATCAATTTACCTGTATATCAACTTAAATTCACCATCTTACCACTCACAACAACTTGTAATCACAAAATAAAATTTAAAATATATATAATAAAAAAATCCTAACCTCCCAAGAAACCCCCCACGATACTAAACAACCTTAGACAGTCATAAACCCTACAACTATTGTAAAAGGAAATGGTTGAAACCAACTTTAACCATTCACCTCAAAAAAGAAAAAAATTGGTACCGATTCCCACAATTTATGTTGATCAGTGTGGATTCAATTGAAACAACATCAATCATATAAAAGGTGGCTGAAACCACTACCCAAGGATATAAAATATTTACACATGATAGGCCCAAGCTTTTGAACTCATGTATTAAGTGTTCTATAGATGTGAAGCGGCCAAAATATCCTTATATCTTCCATTCCCTTTCAAGAAATCTTCTTCATCAACCGGTCATTCAAATCACCTCTATTTTCAAGGTATGTATTCAATCCAAATTTTCAAATACCTTGTTTTTGGATCTTAGTATTCCCTCCCCCATTTGAGTATATAAGTCCTAAATTTCCCCATCTTATCATTCCCTCTAAAAATTCTCCATGTTAAGCACATGCAATCATGTACACAGCAATTGACATCGATCCATACGATCACCACCGATCCTTTGGATCGATGTCGTTCTATGTTAGAAACTTCCTTTTTAAAATATTACCACATTTTGACATAACTGCATAATATCTCGTAATCATAGATAATGTTATTTTTCTTGTAAGCTATTAATTCTATTAGATGACCATTCCAGGAGTAGCTTATGAGCCCGTCACCATTTACAACCTACCCATAGTCCGTCAACTATTTTTGAGGGATAAATCTAACATCAAGAATGAGTTAATCCTATGCATCATTATCCTCATGTATAATCCATACGAAATTCCTGACAAGTTGGATATTCTCCTCAAACAAAGTGACGATTCCAACCTCTATTAGGAAAAAAATTTCAACCCTCTCCAACCTATCATCAAGGACGTTGACTGAGTCTCAACATCCAAACATTACATATCTATATTTTATTATTTGTATCATCTTATATTATCTGTAATTGATAAGAGGATGCTTCGGTGAGGAACATTGGGTTACAAGTGTGGAAAATCAGAATGGGAATAATAATAATGCATGCATGTATGCATGCATAATTCTTGGATGAATTACTCAAGGATCCCATTATCAATCATGTTTACTTTATCATTATTTCCATCTTATTTGTCCAAAAGAGAGATAACACCCATTGAATGAATCCCTTTGGTTCCTATTATTTTTCCTTTGCACAAAAACTTACCTCATTATTATCGAATATCTCTCTTGTCAAATTTTCTACGTGTGTGCAAGTTTCCAAGTATTTGGAAGAGGAGCTTCACGTGAAAGCCCAGCACCAGATTTAATTAAATCAACACAGAAAGATATTTTATTCAGCATATCCATCATATTACAAGAACCCATATAAATAGGAATATAGCTGTCCTATGATTTAGGAGGTAGCTATAACAAAAATCTAACCTACGTGAGTTGTTAAAACTCATTCACCCGTATTTGTTATAAGTTGTTTTATATAACAACTATATAACAAAATACTAACATATTTACAAACACAATATTACATGATAATAATTACTAACGTAATTATTATTTATCAATGTGAAATTTCCTTTATTCTGCAAACCACAATAAGAACACTGCAACCAAACACTCTTCCAGAAATACAAAGAAACAACAAGAACGCACTGTATAAAAAAAAATCACCATAGCTGATATGGCCCCATTGTTGGTGACTGACGAGAGGTCACTGAATGACCTCCAATCTCCTGTGCCTCCTTCCTCCAAGAACTTCACTTAGAATAGAAATTCTTCAGAATTATAGTCAATTTCATCTGTTATTCGTTCATCTTCAGTTTCCCATTCTACAATTTTGCTTATATCTATAGGTGTTTTTTCTTTTCCATCTACTATCCTCCATAGGTTTTTATTCATTAACTGCATCTGGATTTTTACTCTCCATGTATGGAAGTTCAGCCCATTAAATTTATATAATGGTGTATCCATTTCACTGAATCTAAATATCTAAAAAAAAAATTGAATGTAGATTTGAATTACCTTTGATTATCTGATTTCTTCAAAAAAACAGCAGTGATCAATGTGATGTATAGTAAATTGGACGTTTCTCCCAAACTACGAACTGGGTTTTGCTGAAATTTTTACTGTAGCTTCTTGTATAACAGATTGTTCCACAAAATTTTTTTGGAGAAACCTAGATCACAAAACAAAAGTTACGAGATCTTCTTCGAGACATATTTAACCTGCTCTAGTACCAAATGTAGAAATTAATCTGATCTAATACAAAGAATCCATGAAATAGCTACACAAACAATAATTGAAATCAACAACTCTATATTATATTTTTATTATATGTTCACTATTTCATTACACTCCATTATATAGGAGATGTAAATTAACAATCCTTATAACAACATTTGTCTTCATATACAACCATACACCCATATGGTTTCAACCTCTCACCAATATAATAATAAAACAATACTAATTGTTTTATTATTCTAACTTACTAACTTACCACATACTAACCACATTTTACATTTACTATTTACATTTACATAGTAAATGTACTTTTACTAATTTACCATAATAATAATTACACATGTAATTATTATTCACCCATACAAATGGAGCACTAAGATATATTTCCTAACATCACGTGCCTATTTGGATCCACCACCTTTCATAATCATCCACATAGGTATCATTATACCTTTTCATTTTTGAGTTTTAGTGATTTGTTTCACACAATAAGATTGAATCCTAAAATCTACTAAAATGCACACCTCAAGTTATATGCTATCAAATATATGTCTTTGTATACACCTAAGTTTTATCTTTTCATCTTTCATACATGTTACTAAAAATTTCCTTTATACATATAAGGGCCATTCATACATCTATTCCCTCAATGTGTGCCTTAAGGGGCCTATCAAGAATGGGGAATGATTATTCACGTAATCATTATGGGTTAGAGATAGTTCACAAAGAGAGTATCACTATGTGGTCCCATCCTTAGTTGTCCTTGCACTAGTTATCCTTTTCCCCTTAGGTCTTATACACATTGCACTCCCAACACCTTTCTTACATCTCACCATTTGGAACTTTTTTTCATCCATCTTCTTGATCTACAACACATATTTTCAATTTTCATGATACACTACCTCATATTATCATCCTTCACTGATGCCATCTCCTATGGGAAATGGTGTCAGTGTTAGGTTTTCCCTAGCCGATGTCATTTCCCATGGGAGAAGGCATCATATATATACACATACCACATAATGGCATTCATGAAGGAAGGAAGCCCGAATCTTAGGAACTGCAATTTTCTCTTCTCTCTTGCACCAACTTTTGTATTTTATTGCTTTGCTCTTGGTTCATATTTCACTTGGATTGGATTGGATTGGACACTCTTATTCTTGGTTAGATTTCTTGCACCATTGGGTCATCTATAATGATTTTAGGACAAGAACGGCGTTCCCTTTCTCTACCTAATAGTGATTCTCTCTTGGTGTTCTGCTTCTCTTGAGAGATAGATGCATTAGCGACCACCCCGTAGGTAAGTTCCCTAACTCTCTTTTTCATTTTGCATAGATTTGTTCATGTTAGTTTAGTGTTACATGTACATTGATGCTAGTTATCATAGTGGTCTTATTTGATCATCTCCTTATCTTTCCTTTATTTATATTTTAGTTACATTGTGCATGTTTTCTTTATCTATTTTTTATCCATACCTCTTCTCACCCATATACCGATATCTTAGTAGGGTAATATCCTCTATCTTGATAGTAGGCCTTGGAAACCCTAGGTTTATTTAGTGTAGGGATTAATGATCTCTGGATATGTTACCTTAACACTCAGTGTATCCCCTTTAAATCTATCCATTGTATCTCAGTTCATGTTTGTCTCTTACTCATTGCCTCAATACCCTTGTAGAATAGAATAATTAGGAGTACAAGTTATTGAGATGCATTCTTGGACCACCATACATTTATGGTGAACTTGGCATGAGTCCTATAGATCTTATGATTGAGAAAATCTTGTTAAAATAACCCATCTTCAATCTTGACCTCATTTAAGCATCTAAAAACCCATAGAACCTCAAAAATATGTTTACATAGAAAACATCACCCAGGGGAAATCCTACCTATTATAGTACGCCATCAGCCCCTGTGCAAACTTGCTTACACATTTGATCCCTTCTATCGTACCAAATTTGTTTGCAAACGCCATCAACTCCTATGTAAAATTTTATGCACAACTAATTGTGTTTATAGCCTCCATCTCATAACCTACTCTTGATTAAATCATCACTTCATCATGGATTATTTGGGCCTCTGGTATTTTGATTCTATTGTGCAAACATTTCCCGAAGCCTATAATCATGAAGCTGAGTTTCCTTTTGCATGGATCATTGCATCTTAAGATTTCCTAGAAATTATCCTTCTACTCGCCACAATGGCCCACCTAAGGATGAAGAAGAAGAAAACCAGAATGATGATAACTTTGATCATCTTCCTGAGATTGATTAGTTTCTCTCTTAGTTTCCCCAATAAAAAAATGAATTAGAATAAATTCTTGGAAAGTGTCTTCTTGAATTCATCTCTGAAAAAATTGACAATGGGGTAGAAAAACGAAAAGGTCCTAAAGTAAGTTCATCTAAGAATGTGTCTAATTGTGACCCTACCAATACCATTCTCAAACTTATTGATAAGATGATCCAACATCAATCTACTACTATGGCTTAATTCCTCCAAATACAAGCTAGCATGAATCAAATATTCAACCACCCTATAGCAGCCTCTTACGACAGCACACCATGTCCTTTTCCAAATGGGCCTAATGGGGTTCCCATCACCCAATCCCCTATCCAAAAAAAATTCTTAAGATAAATCCAACAATATCCTCTAACACCTTACATTGCTAGCATGGATATTGGTGAAATTTCTCCTTCTATCTCTTACAACAAGTCTGTTGATCCCACTCTTCATATCAAGGCCTTTCAAAACATTTACAAGGAATCGATCATAACCAATTCATATGCTGGAACCAAACTCCTAGATAAAAATCTCACTGGAGATGTTTTGGATTGGTACCATACTTTGCCTCCTAATTCTATAGTCAATCTAGTGTCCCTAGTGACAATGTTAGTGAATGAATTCCAATATCATGATCTACCTGAGAATAATATCAACATTTTCATCAATTGTTAACAACCTAAAAAATGAATCAGTGCAAGCTTTCATCAAGTTTTGGAAGACCATATCTACACAAGAATAACATAATACGCCTAATGATGACATCTTCTAACTTTTCTTATGAGCTCTTAAACCTCACCTGCAGTACAAGATGAGGTCCTTTTCTCCCACTTCCCTAGAAGAGGTGTTTGAATAAGACAAAAGGAAATATGATCTCATGAGGGAGTTCGAGAAATGTCCTCCTAAAATAAAAACTAACAAGCAATTCCAAATCATCCAATATTCTAAACATGAGAACGTGACAGATGACAAAGTCTTTGATACTTTTCCTCTTATCTCTTCTTCAAATAGGACTATTTTTAACATTGATCAACAACCTAATAAAAACAAAATTCAACATAAATATCATCAACCATTGAGTAAGGAAGATTTGAAATGTCACTTACCTAAATTTTTACCACGATCTTGGATCCTTCTTGACCTATTCCTCACTAGCATGATGAAAGTAAGTTATATTGGTGGCATGCTAATTAGGGTCACTCCCATGAAAATTTTCATTCCCTACAAATGGATGCCATCAACTTATTCTTAGGTCCCCAATTTGACTATAATGCCATCACCAGAGAGTTTTTGACTGAAGCAGTCAAAGCTCGTGATGTAGATCAATAAAAGGATCATCATGAAGATATCAACCAAGATAACGAGAAGCTACAAATATTCTCTATTCCCATGCCTAATCATAACATAGCTAAAAATTCTAAGTAAGAAAATTATATGGCCAATGTAGTTGACATAGATTATAATTCTTAAAATACGGTTAAATTAATGATGTAAAATGTGTCATAGCTTATGTAGAAATAGAATATCCAATAATATTCCAACCTCAAACTCATAAGGTTATATATCCCTATGTGCCAAAAAACAAATATTCTCAAGGAAAAATATGCCTTCTCCAGACACCATCAACCCATGTGGAAAAATACTTCTATAGGTTCGATGGTGTCTAGATCTATTTCTCTAACCACAAACACCATTTGCCCCCATGAAAATCAAGTTTCAAGGTCGATGGCATAAGAAATATGGAGAAAATAGTTTCAGAAGTGTCCTTAATCACTTATGCTCAAAATGGATTTATTTCTAAGGATTCCCAATATTCTCATCCTATTGCACAACCCAATCACGACGAGTGGGATCCTCTTGAAGCACTTTCCCAAATTCCTAGCCAAGTCCCCCTCTTAGAACTCATGCATACATTGCCTCACCACCATGAGCATATCATGACAACATTGTTCAATATAAACAATCCCTTTCCTTCCTCTTTAGGGAAGAGTCCCACATTGCATGGATCAGGGGAAAGAATCCAATAACAATGTGAGGAGCTCTCCATTCATATTGACCTTACCATGGATGCTCACTTTTGCATTCTTTTTCCTATAGCTTCTATAACCTTGGATGATCTCTTACTTCACACAGACGATCTTCTTCTCTTCATTTCAGTTTAGATCAGTCACACTATGGTCAAGCATTCTCTCATTGACGAAGGATCCGGCACATGTGTGGCCTCATTAGAATTTATTAAATCTCTTGGTTACTCTATTAATAACCTAAAATATAAAAAAACCACTTGTTAAGGATATAATCACTGGATAGATGACCTTGCATGGGATACATCTGGTGTACTTATCACCACTCCCCCTAGGATTTTCCCTATGTCAAAGTAATGGTATTCAATTTTCTTCTATCTTTTAATATTCTTGTAGGAAGACCATGGACTCATCGCATGCATGCGCCATCACCTCTTCCACGTGCTAATGTGTCAAAGTAACTCAAAAAATAAATATATTTATAAGATTTAAGAGGACTACTAATCCTTGAGAACTACGATATGCTCCAGTAGAAAGGGAAATACAAGACTCCTAAGACTCAGATGACTTATCATCCTATCCCCTTTCAAGAATATTAGTGTTTTAACTATCCTATATACTCTTCGCGACAATGTCGATCATCCTAAATATATCGAGTGCACACACACCAAACAATTTGAATCAAATAATGATGATCCCGATGAGGTCACACTTAGAATCAACACTTCTAATCTTCATGATCTCATCATATCCCTAGCTACTTTCTTCCTTGGATGCCTCTTTCTTGCAAGAGGGATCCTTTCGATCCCTACAGTCATATCACGTACATTTCCATAACCTCCTACTAGAGTGTGTGGTCCAACTAGAGACTATATTCAACTCCTGTGTAGGAGGATTTCTCAACATCAGATTATAACAATGGTTATGTTTTAGATGACCCCCACCATGCTAGCTATGTCCAAATTTGTGATAGGTAACTCTTGTGTTACCAAGAAATTATCTACACACAATAAACTCATGACGTAAATTTCATCCTAATACAAAAGGAATCCTTGAGTGTAGTTGATACTTCTTCCCAACCAGGACCCAGACTCATAATACTCCATCGGCCTCATCTCCACACACTACCATTGACCTAGTCGAATAAATTTCCCTTACATAAGAAAATTATCGAGTCGTTATTTTTTACCACAAGCTAAAATGACCTCATGGGTTATGATCGTATTTATTTTTCCTCGATTACTGAGCAAGAAGTTTCTCCACCGACATTATTTCTACCCATTTCATTGGTAACTTTCCCACATACTATTACTAGCCCTTCAAATTATTTGAGACTTCCCTCCCTACCTCTTGCCCTTATGGTTCCTCATTGCTCTATGACTGAGCCATATTTTACATGCAATGAGGCCTATAGGGATTGATGTTTCAAATTGTAGATCCTATTGATGCCATATGAAGAAGCTTGAAAATGAGGTTAAATGATATCAACCAACCTAGAAAGGCTAGGTAATCTTCTTCTTCAAATCCCTTATTTTTTTATCATCATGGGTATTATGTGCATACCGACGTTGAATGTCAGCCTCTACATAGCAATCATCTAGTTCTCGAAGCTACTTCCCTTAATTAGAATCATGGGGCCAATTCCTCTTATAACTAGCCATCTTCTACTCAACTAGTTAGACCATAGCCTACCTATGGACCATAACCTCACCCTAGTCCTCGGCCCTCCACAAATGACATATGGCATGACATTCTTACCTAGCTAGAGGATTTGATCGATGGCACTTTATTTTCCATGAAATATTAAGTTCATCAATAAGTCACTATTACATATAATTCCATAAAGGACCTTGTGAATAATATTATAAGTCACATCTTAAATCAATATATATCTCTCTCTCTATATAGTCGGGGAGTCACTGACTGACTCCCCATATCTACATACAAAAGCCCAATTAGGGGATAAATGAGATGTACTCCCATAATTGTTGAATAATGCAGCCCATTCCTCTCTCCATTGAGGGGGAGTTAAATTGAGGGGACAGAGACATGACACAATGATTTTCTATTCTCAAATAACCCATATTCTCCACACTGAACAAGCATTTGATAGATCATCCGACCCCGAGCAATCCAAGTCTCTGTGTCGTCTGGCTGAAAGTGAATGGAAGATATAGTTTATAGGATGGCCAATGGACATGATTATGATTGTGTTGGATATCCCTCCCTATATAGAGATCTCTAGGAAGTTCAAACCTACACTTTCTATCGAGCCTATCCCAGTAGACCATCAAGACCTATATCTACTTTCTAGTTGATGACATCATCAACGACACCTTATTGATATTTTCCCCCTCATGGATAGATATCTCTATAATACCTTAATGACACATTTTATTTTTTTTTTGGCTTGAGCTCTCACCTTCACTTGTGTTCTCGGAAACCACTTGGGTTTACACAAACTTCCTTGTATCTCGTTGCATCATTTCTTGGTCTGTTTCCCAGCTTGGATTTATCATCACATACTTCTTAGTTCCTCCTACCATTGGAGTTATTTGGTCTTGATTCTGCCTATTTTTACTTCAATTTCCTAGGTATTTCCTATTTGGATCACCATGTAATTTTTTTCATCCTCACTTATACTTATGACATTTCTTTGTTTTATTTAGCTTATCATACCCTAACATCGTACCATTGCATTTATTTTCCTTGTTATGTCACTTGTCTTCTTCACATCACATGGGTTGGCTTGGCCTTCCAACCCCCTTCTCTCTCGTTTTACCTATTTAATAACATTATCATTATTTATAATTACCATGGGTATCATTACATACATACATACATATAGAAAGTAGGAAAATGATAAGAAAAGAAACATACATATAACAAACATCCAATATATAATATCGCTAAAATCATTGTTTATCTATACATCTCGGATCAAATTTTATGACATCAATAAAATGGCTCAAAATAAATACATGGATCTAGCCCATCTACAATATGTCTCAAGAACCCTCAACCCCTATGGGAAGTATTTGAATGCTTTGGCCGATACATCCGTACTAGTAATTCTAGCTGTACAAGTTACAAAATTTTCCCTAGATCGAGCTCTAGAGGCATCTCCCTATGCTATCACTAGTTATGCATCTAATGTACCGATCCTCTCTATAAATATCTACACATATGAAAGGTAGGATTCCTTCTCTTAGACTAGGGTTTCCTACACCTTTAATAAACTCTATAGCATCACATCTATGTTATCAATGGCTTCTAGTGCATGGGCATATTTATACCTCCGCAAGCTCCTCGATGCCTCTCTAACTAGATGAAAAGCACTTAATGACTCTCCTACCGATGGTGTTGTTGGATCCACCATCACTATAGTATCCTAGACATCCAGTACTGGATCTAGGATCTTATGGTGGGAACTCTCAATCATGGAGTGTCACTCCTCTACTGTTTGTTCTATAAAACCAAAAATTACACATATTACTCACAATATCAACATGAAAAGAACACATTTCTCATGATGCATCTAAATAACATCATGACACACATACCTAGCTTCTTAGCTCTCTCCATGATGGTCTTTTCATCTCTACAGCCGCCCAATACCTCCTCCGCCTTGTAATCCTCCATTTCCACCTCATACTCATGTCATGTCACCGAAATACACCCAAATTTGGAATTTTAGAGATCAATTCTCTCAATTCCAAAAATATAAATAAGAAAATAAAAATAAAAATCACTATATAAAACTAAACTTTCTATTCAAATTTGGTCGCGATCAACCTAATTCTTCCAATGACCATCATTTTTTCTCCTGAACTCCACAAAATGCATCATTTGTTACGTCTTGACTATAACCTTGAATCATTCATTTTGACCTATTACATGCCTACTTTTTATGATCTTCAATTTTTGGCCTATTTTGACACCATATGACATCTTGACACTATGACATTATGACATCTCGATATTATGACACAACATCAATTTAATGGGCTCTTAGCTAGGTGATTCCTTTACCGATAACCCTCTAGTGTTTCCTTTTAGTTATGATTCTTTAGGGTTATTGTAACGTTGATTGCGCCCACACATGGCAAGACAAGTGACACTATCAGGTACGCATTGGTGGGTATATCTCATTTCATCTAGTGTTTTATTCATGAATGGGGAATGGGGAATGATTATTCATGTAATCATTATGGTTTAGAGACATTACACAAAGAGAGTATCGTTATGTGGTCCCAACCTTAGTTGTCCTTGCACTAGTTATCCTTGTCCCCTTAGGTCTCATACACTTTGTACTTTTGACACCTTGTTTGCATCTCAACATTTCGAAATTTGATCATCCATCTACTTTATATATGACACTTATTTTCACTTTGCATGACACATTAATGTTGTAAATTAGGACACTAAGAGGGGGGTGAATCAATGTTTGTTCAATCTTGTTAAGACAATTTTATGATTTTATCATCATCCAAAGTCAGCCAATCTCAACCATGATAAAGCAAACATATGAAGATTAGAAGAAAACACACATGAACACACTATGTAACATGGGAAACCCTTCACAGGAAAAAAACTTGTTATCTCAATTTCACCCCTGACAAAATTGATCAAACACGACCCTGTACAGGAAGAAATCTAAGAAATGGTTTTGTCGAATGAACCCACACTTCAAATCCAATAGATAAGTCACATGAAAGCTCTAAAATGGAGTAGAAGGGTTAGGGAAGGAGGAAAACAATGTCAAAGAAAATTAGAGGCCGTGAGGAAAAGATATGGAGAAAAACCCGAAGTCTTCGGGCTCTACGAATGATTCAGAATGAGCCTAAAATTGGCTAAGTATAAAAGAATCAGCGGAAGCCTCCATGTGCCTCATTAATGCATCTGTAAAGATTAAACTCAAAAGGTAGACTCAAATGAGCGCAGAGCTTCCATATGTCTCAAGCCTGAAAAAAGGATGGAGCCAGTCATTGAAAATTACAAACAAGCAGAAGGAACCACATGTCAGCACAGTGCGATTTCAAGATGGGAGCCCAAGGCAAAGACTCAAACTTGCGCCAATCCTCCACGTGGCCAGGGGTCAATAGAGGTCAAATCTAAAAGCAATCCTAAATCAGTTAGGTATAAGAGTGTAGGTAGAAGGTGCCATGTGTCTTAATGGCACACATTCAAAGGCGTGGCCCAAAGCAGATATTCAAATGAGGCAAGGCTTCCATGTGTCATCCCAACACATCTTCAAGGATAAATCTAAAAGTGGGTCCTTAGACAAGCGCTAAGACTCCACATGTCCCAAGTCAGATATACAGCCCCACCAAGCAAAAGGACTTAGTCAAAACATAAAGGAACAAAGCAAAGCCGCGGAAGGTACCACATGTCAGCTCGACGCAACTTCAAAAAAAAATACAAAAGTGGTCCCCAAATGAGCGTCATCCCTCCACATGGCCATATCCCAAGTCAAAGCGGGGAGGCGAGTCTCCGAAAGTACTTTTAACTTTTTGGATTCATTCCTAAGAGACATAAATTATAAAAATGAGTCACGCCTCTACCGATGCCCAAGGAGCCACGTGTCAGGCCTAAATTACATGTGGGCCGATGGGCCTTGAAGTGATTTTTGCCCAAGTGAAAAATGTGGACTAGCAGACCAGAAGATGGTTTTTTGACAAAAGGGTATTGTAGGGTTGCGGGGCAATTTTTGCATTTTTGTATTTTTGTGCTAAAGGGCACAAAGTAAATTTTGGGCCCGCGGACCCGTTTTACTAACTAGTTTCCACCATTTTTTGTACAGACTCAATTCAAACATTCAAATGGACATATATTTCTGAACCAGTGCCCAAAATACAACAAATTTGGCACCATTGGAAAGGTCTCGACCTCGTCTATGCCATGGAAACTAGAGACTTTAATTTTGATGAAGTTATGTGGTTAAAAAATGGGAAAATGTCTTTACGCCATTAATATGCAATCTGATTACTCCAGACAACTAGATCAGATTCGATTTGATCTGTCGTTCTTCCTTCTTCAACACTCCGAATAGACATAGAGGCAGACTTAATAGATTGTGGGTGAATTTAAGGGGCATTGATGGCTGGTAGCTGAGATTCAAATTAGTTTTCCCACCTCTCTCATTCTTCTCTTTGTGTAGCATCTATAAAAGAAAGGGATGAGCTCATTGTAAACGGTTGTACATTTCTGTTTTGCACTCTCCCTTTTTCCCTTGTCTAGAAGTGAATTTGTGGAGTTTCCAAACCTCCCATTCAAGTTATAATGCAAGATTTTGCCTCTTGGCCACTATGATTCACTGTATCAACTTTTGGAGTAATAATATATGTTTGTGGATGATTCTCGACCCTCTCATGTGTTTATTGTTGCTTTTCTGGTCTCTCATTGTAGTTTGGCATCTGTGCATGGAATTTGCATTGCATTTCTATGGTCTGTGTTAACTTGCAAAACAAGTGTTTAACATTCCTTTGGTGCATCACCTCGTTAGCTTAGGTTTATTTTCTTGTATCTTCTTAGCCCTCTCTCCTTGGTAATATAGAGTAGGTTCTAGAATAGATCCTCTGTAATTTATTTATCTGCACTTGAATAGAGGAATAGGAACCGTCCTTCATCTAGAGAGTTCTCTTGATTTCAAAGTCCCACACTTTGAGAGATGCTCCATGTTATGCAATCACATTGAGAGTCTCAACTCATATAGTTATAGGAAATCAGGGGTGTTGTGATTTTGCACTAACAGTTTTGGCACACCCGGTGGGATAGGTCTGAAGCACCTTACCACTTTATCTTAGCAGGTTGGTGTGTTCCTGTTGGGATTAAGCCTTTTGAGGCACATACAAAGCACATCTAGTGACTCCATCTGGTCAATAACCCATCCTCTAAGTTACAGACCTTTCCCCATCCATTTTCATCCATTTTTCTTCCATCTCTTTCATCTTCTACCATTCATGAAGTTGTGTAATCATGACTTCATTTCCCTCATGGAATCCACACCTACAATAGTGCAATTCCCCTCTAATTTATTTCCTAACTCCTCCAGATCAGAATTATGATCAAATTTAGAACCATCATGCTTACCTATATGAGCAGTGTTAAAACCATTTTGGCCAAGGAGCTTATCAAGAACAAGGGGATGCATACAATGGTGACAGCTACATGGAGAATGTTGGTTTGTTGGAGAAGATCCAAATAATGTAGGCTAGCATGGTGCAATCTAGGGCTACAACACAAATTAAGGCATTCAAGATTGTTTTCGAGGCAGCTTGTCCATGGGGAGGCCCTTTTCCAAGACATTACAACCCTCAAGAGAATATTAGCTTCATGATTTAAATGTTGCCCCAGCTTGCGCAATGGACTGAGGAGATTGAGGCTTATGAGTGGGACACAAGAAAACCTTGTCAATGGGTAAGTCAGTCACCAATCCTCTATTATTCATTTTCTCTTTCTCAGACTCCATCATTTTAGCATGATAAACAGTAAAGCTTCCCATTTTTTTCCCCAAGTTTTGATTTCCCTTCTCCATCTCCTAGTCTTCCATCTCATTTCAATTCTTCTGTCGTTTCCCTTCCCAAACATTCATTCCCTCCAAACAAATAATAAGTTCCACCTCCCTCTCCACCAAAAAAAATTACAAAACTAGTTGAACCTCAACCTTCCATTCCTCTTGTTTTCCGAAGTCCATGTTGGGAGGAGACTCAAGAATCCAGTCAAGGATAAAAAAAGAAGAGGAGCCCAATAGAAAAGAAATGACAGACAATCTAAAGAGTTAGGCTGCCAAATTTGGGTTTACAAAGATCCCCTTGACAGTTAAGCCAATAGAGGAGGTCAAGGTTGAAGAGCCAGTGGTGGTTGAGGCTAAGTTTGCAGTAGAAGAAGAGCAAGAACAAGAGGAAGAAAATTAGAAGTCTATTTATGGCACTTTATTTGAAAAGGATGTTGATCTATTGGAAGCTGCACAACCAGTTAGGGAGGAGGAACAACTAGCTCCAAGTCCCATTGAAGAGGAGCAACTAGGAGAGATCAAATCAAAGTTGAAGCCACTTAATGAAGAAAGCATCATTGAAGATTTTTTTCTTTCATTTGAAGGGCCTGATTTGATTGATGAACCCATGATGGAGGAGGACCATACAGTTTAAGAGGCTCTAAGTGAGGATCAGGCCACAGAATAACCTTCAGTTCTTCCTCACACTTCATCCCCTTCAAAACCTAATGTCAAAAAGGATTTTTATCTTTCAAACTTCACGTTTAAGGAAGAAGGAAACCATGGTGAGAAAGTTGCAGATCAAGAGGAAACCATGAAGGAGGTAGAGCACATGTAATAGGACAACAAGGAGGCAGACTGCCTATCATACTTAGAAGATTTCTTTGATGAAGAGGATCCTGAGAAGATAACATCATTTTTTCCTACATCTTCCACCTTCCAAGCACATGAACTTGCTGCCATAAAGGAGGGCATTCAAGGACAACAACCTACATTCCATAATGGCCCTCTAGAACCAAGCTTGGAAGATATAAATCTCCTATGTTCTTCTCAAAAAGAAGAAAGGAAAGAGCACGAGGATCCCATCTCTCCCATTTCTCCCACACCATCCACCCAGGAAGGTCAGCAAGAAGACTCCATTCTTAGAGTTGAAGTTCAGAGCAAGGGGCATATTCAAAGGACTAGACTATGCCCTATCAAGTACTTGGCTTCATTAGAGCCAAGGAAGAAGCCAAAACTAGTCATGCCTATTTCAGGGCATGAGAATGAGTTTCAAAGCACCAAGGGTCACCATCAGCACCTCCAGGAGTCCAATGCCAATCAACTTGAGGAGGTATTTTTTATTGATATTAATACCTTGATGATTTGGGTGGAGGACTGGCTTATAGTCAATTTTTCACTCATATAAGCAGCCATGTTCAGTGTTAAATCATTTGCATGGCTGCCCCTTTTGAGAAAGGGAAGCTATTTTTCCCTTCCTGTAGCAGGCTTTGTTTAAATTTTCCCCCTTAGGTTCAGTATAGGAGTAGGAGTTAACTTTGATTTCAGCAGAAGAAGTGATTGTGCACACTCTGTATGTTCCACTTGGAGGTTGCATGATTTACAGTTCCATACATAGCATGTCGTGGTGTTTCATTGCTCCAATATTGTGTCATTATGCGGTTCAGTGTGCCTACTGTCCATTTTCAGAATAGGTTAAAGCCCCAGGTAAAGAAAATTTTCTACTCTCAGAGATCTAATCTCCATGATTTTCTTAAAAAATGAGAGTGCGAACACTGGGGCAAGTTCCTGGCATTTGGCAAGGCCAGCTCCAGTTTCAGTAGTTTCTAAGTGACTCAGGGATCAGATCTTCAAAGTTCAGATCAGTTTCATGTTTACCAGGAAGACTTCATGCCCAATGGATGCTTGAAGACATCTGGTCTATTCATCTAGCAGGAAGATGTCCCCGTGAGTCGCCAAATTGTTATCTCAATTTTTCCCCCTGAAAAATTGATCAAACACAACCCTATGCAGAAAGAAATTCAAGGGACAGTTCCGTCGTACGAGCCCACATTTTAAATCTAGAAAATAAGTTGTAGATGGGCTCTAAAATGAAGGATCAGGGTTAGGGAAGGAAGGCAAACAATGTTAAAGAAAACTAGAGGCTCAAAGGAGAGAAATGGAGAAAAACTCGAAGTCTTCGGGCTCTACAAATAGTTCAGAACGAGCCCAAAATTGGCTGAGTATGGAGGAATCAATAGAAGCCTCCACGTGCCTCATTGGCGCATCTCCAAAGATTAAACTCAAAAAGTAGACTCAAATGAGTGTGGATTTTCCACATGTCCCGGGCCTGAAAAGGGACAGAGTTGACCGTGAAAAGCCCGAACAAGCGGAAAGAACCATGTGTCAACTTGGCGCTTTTTGAAAATGGGAGCCCAAGGTAGAGACTCAAACTTGTGTCAGCCTTCCACATGGCTAGGGGTCAACAAAGGTCAAATGGAAAGCAGGCCCAAATCGGTTAAGTATAAAAGTGCAAGAGGAAGGCGTCACGTGTCTTAACGGTGCACATTCAAAAGCAAAATCCAAAAGCGGTCCCCAAATGAGTGCCAACCTTCCATGTGGCCATGTTCCAAGTCAAAGAAAGGAGGCATTTCACTGGAGGTAATTTTAACTTTTTGGATTCATTTCCAAGAGATATAAGGTATAAAAATGAGTCGTGCCTCCGCCGATGCCCAAGGAGCCACGTGTCAAGCCTAAATTACATTTGGGACGATGAGCCTTGAAGTGATTTTTTCCCAAATGAAAAATGTGGACCAGTGGACCGGAAGATGGTTTTTTGACAAAAGGGTATTGCGGGGCTGCAGGGAAATTTTAGCATTTTTGTATTTTTGTGCCAAAGGGCACAAAGTAAATTTCAAGCCCACGGACCCATTCTGCTAACTGTTTTCCACCATTTTTTGTACGAACCCAATTCAAACATTCAAATGAACATATATTTTTACCCAATGCCCGAAACTCAACAAATCTAGCACCATTAGAAAGGTCTCAACCTTGTCTATGCCATGGAAACCCGAGACTTTAATTTTGATGAAGTTAGTTGGGTGAAAAATTGGAAACGTCTTCACGCCATTAATATGCAATCCAATTTCTCCCGACAACCAGATCAGATTTGATTTGATCTGTCGTTCTTCCTTCTTCAACACTCTGAACAGACATAGAGAAGTGGACTCAATAGATTATGGGTGGATTTGAAGGGTCATTGATGGCTGGTAGCTGAGATTCAAATTAGTTTTCCCGCCTCTCTCCTTCTTCTCTCTGTGCAACATCTATAAAAGAAGGGGCTGGGCTCATTGTAAATAGTTGGATTTTTTTTTTGCACTCTCTCTTCTTCCCTTGCCTATAAGTGAATTTATGGAGTTTCCAAACCTCCCATTCAAGTTATAATGAAATATTTTGCCTCTTGGCCACTGTGATTCACTGTATCGACTTTTGGAGCAATAATATATGTCTGTGGATGACTCTCGACCCTCTCATGTGTTTATTGTTGCTTTTCTGATCTCTCATTGTAGTTTGATCATCTGTGCATGGCATTTTTATTGCATTTCTATGGTCTATGTTAACTTTCAAAATGAGTGTTTAACATCCCTTTGGTCCATCACCTTGTTAGCTTAGGTTTATTTTCTTGTATCTTCTTAACCTTGTCTCCTTGGTAATATAGAGTAGGTTTTAGAATAGATCCTGCTCTTTCAACTCGCAAGGTCCCACACTTTGAGAGATGCTCCATGTTGTGCAATCACATTGAGAGTCTCAACTCATCTAGTTGTAGGCATTTAGGGGTGTTTTGATTCTACACTAACAAAACCCACTGAAATCAGAGAACTAACATGGACAAATTGTTATATCGAAGTTAGAATGATTTCAAGTTTAGAAACAACTCAACATGGAGCTACAACTCTTGAATTTAATCAAGCTACAACCTGAATTTTAACAAGCTTCAACTCTCAAATTCAATCAACTAACCTTCTGTAAGCTTCAACTTATAAGGAAGCTTCAATTCCCTTAATGTTCAGCAATAACTTATTCTTCTACAATATTTTGATCACTCAGAATAAGATGTCTCACATACCAAATTGTGACCACTAGATTAGCTCATTATTCTTCTTGTTCACACTCCTTTATCTACCGCAAGTACTCACCTAAAATATTCCCCATCAATATAAGATAATCCTCTTAACCATCTGCACTTTCAAGCTACAAAAATTTAGTCCTTCATGACTTAGATAAGTCTTTGATTTTCACCACCTTTACGACCCTTCAAAAATACCACACTCAACAACCACAAAAACTAATACTAGTAAGATCTTTTTGTATATTGGTAGATGCATCCAAAAATTATTTTGCACTTCACAACCAATGAATTTTCAATTTCACACTTTACACAGCGTACAAAGGAGGACAAAAGGACAAAACAAAATTGTCCACTAAGATCAAATGCACTTGATTATGTGTCAGCTTGCAATTCATAACTTACACAGACTTCCAAAGAGTTTCATATTCTTAAAAAACATTCAAAAATGCTCCTAAACATGTTTCCTTATCTGACATATATGAAAAGTACCTCCTGCAAACTGACCTAACATCACTGACTTTTCTTTTGTAACTACCTGTTAGATTTTGTCTTCTTCCTACCCAATGTGCAAGCTTGTCAACTAGCTTTCTTACATAGGTGAACAAGTGTTTCAAGCATGCAAATATGTAATAATATTCCCTATTTTCCCTTATAACTCCTTAACTCCTCATATACTCACCATTCTTCTTTGGAGCTTCACATACAACCATGGAGGACAAAAAATATGCAGTCATTGAGGATGGTCAACTAACTACTGATTATTGTACCTTAAAACATTTTCAAAGCATGGAGATGATGGTATATTGTCTGTAGATCACTTCAAATTAAAATAGGAGCTTCAACACAGGTATCCAATCAAGAAAACACTAATTTAAACAAGCAGCATTAATATTTTCACACCCATAAAACTAGTCTTCACAAAAATAGGTATAACTTTGTCTAAACACCAGATCATGACTCATTTCATACCTTTATACAAATCTATTGACCTTATACAACTATAAATATTACCATAAAGTTTCAACACAAGAATCTAAGCATGAAAAAACTCGCATCTAAGAGATAGACCAGACTAAATCTCAGAATTCCAAAAACCAATTTTGTGTTTGAGACATTTAGCACCTCAAAACATGTTTTCAAATAAAATCACGTCATGAAATACATAACATGAGACTATTTTTTCATGTTTAGCCTTCTCAATGCTATGACTGAAAAATCACCTGTACCTTCACATTTCTACAAAGAGGTGACCAAGATAACTTCATGAACATCACTAACACATCCCCAACATCATCCACCAAAAATTTAAGCAGGGGTTCCTTTGCAAAATTTGTCTGTACACTAAACTTCTCACAAAAATATTGTTTTCTTGTGGGGCCCACTTAGTGTCATGAACTCAAATCACCATGAACATGACCTCTGATTAGTTATATATACTCTCATATAGTTTTCAAGACAAAAAAATCAATTTGAAGGCATAAACAACCATTTTTCTCCTTACCAATTTCACTAGGTTTGAGCGCTGCTCCAGACAGCTTCAAAAAATGGATGGAACTTTCTTATTTGACATCAATTTTACCTCACACTTTTTGCACCATATTTTTATCCCAATTTATCTTGAAATTTGTCTCTTATGATTTATATTAAGAAGGCTCCACAATTTTTCTAGACTACTAAGAAGTTAGGGTGCTATTTTAGCAACTTTACTTAACCCAGTTTTACAGAAAATGCAAAATATTGAGATAAACTCCTCCTTAGCTCCTCAAATTTTGACCACACCTTCATGAACACATCCTCCATGAACTCCAATGACCATTTTGTCCTGGTGTACTCTGAAACTTCCAATCCAATCTCATTTGGGCATGCTAAGTCTGCTTGTCCTGAAGGGCAGTTATACCAATGACCCTAAAAGTGCCTTTAACAGTTTAATTATGACATGTATATTCATATTTGGAGTATTGGAAATATCCATACACACTTCCCATGTCTTTACTTGTTTTATTCAACTTTTTTTGCTTCATAACCTCATGTTAGGTGCCTTAAATAAGCCAATTTGGGATGGTTTACATTGTAACTCACCACTTCTAAACTCTTCTTCATCTTGTAGCACCTTGAACATGTCACATCATGTGTTTCATGCCTTTACCATGCTTCACTAGCATCCTTAAGTCTTCACTTCACCTTTCCAGGTCACTTTGTTAACTAGGCCTAAGGATTAGGCATCCTGAACTGAGCTAGTTTGACAAATTCACGTCATGTGCCCCTGTATTCAGCATTCTAAACATGTTTCCACATCATATGCATGTTAGATAGTGCCTAACATCATCCTGGTGTGTTCTCACATCATCAGTTTGCTTGTACCTGTCACTAGTTGCTCAAGAAGTTTATGTGTCATCAGATGTTCCCAAGCGACTGACCTGTTCTACCTTGTGAGTCATTCCAAGCTCTCTCCAGCTCTCCTACATCCTACTGTGTCATTAATATCCCTTTGACATCAATGACAATTCATCATACACCTAACAACAATTACCTCATATTATCATCTTTGGCTGATGTCATAGCCCGTGGGCAATGGTGTCGGTGTTAGGTTTTTCCCTAGCCGACGCCATTGCCCATGGGCGATGGTGTCGTATATTTACACACGCCACATCTTGACATTCATGAAGGCGGAAGCCCAAATTTTAGGAATTGCCATCTTCTATGCTCTCTTGTGTGAACTTCGCATTTGCTTACTTTGTTTGTTCATCTTGCACTTGGTTTGGATTGGATTGAACACTCTTCTTCTTGGTTAGATTGTTTGCACTATTGGGTCAATTATAGTGAGTTTAGTACAAGAATGGTGTTCCCCTTCTCCACCTAATAGTGATTCTCTCTTGGTGTGTTGTTTCTTTGGAGAGATAGATGCATCAACGACCACCCCATAGGTAAGTGTTCTAACTCTCTTTGTCATTTTACATAGATTAGTTCATTTCCCTTCCTCATTGCTCTATGTTAGCTTAGTGTTACATGTACATTGATGTTAGTTACCATAGTGCTCTTATTTGATTAGCTCCTTAGCTTTCCATTATTTATATTTCAGTTACATTGTGCATGCTTGCTTTATCTATTGTCGATCCATACCTCTTCTAACACATCTATCGATACCTTAGTAGGGTACTCTCCTTTTATCTTGATTGTGGGCCTTGGAAACCTAGGTTGACTTAGTGTAGGGAACACTGCTCTCTTGATATGCGACCCTAGTGCTCACTGTAGCCCCTTTAAATCTATCCACTGTATGTCAGTTCATGTGTGTCTCTTACTCGTCGTTTTGATACCCTTGTAGAATAGAAGACTTAGGAGTGAAAGTTATTAAGACACATTCTTGGTCCACCATACAGTCTTGTATCATGTTCCATTGTCAAAACGGTCAACACGAAACAAGGTTTTACACACCTCTGTGGGTTGCAATGAGACCATGGGAATTCGTTTCCATGGGCTTTTTATCAAGATACCCTAGTACCAAGCATGGTAATGATCATGTTTACATAATAGGAGATTGATTATCAAATATGACAATTCTCACTACTTGTAAGAAAGCAATCTTTACACTACAAAAAATTGTTTTTTTACTTAGGGATACCATAAACTATCATCTCTACTAGAGATATGAGATTCTTGAGCAATTGTTGGAAAACACTTTGGTCTATGTCACACACAATGTTGAACAAGTCTACTGCATGTCATCCTCAAACTAATGGAAAAACAGAGTGATAAACACAATAATAGTGTATCCTCCAAGAAAACACAATTCAAAGAAGCAATGCACATGACATAAAATTCGTCTTTTCATTTAGCACCCCTACACCATGTTTATGCACAACTCTATTTCATAGAGCCCCTCCATGTGTGTTGGGGTTTCCAACCTCTAACACTCTTTGATGTAGTTTATCCTACACTGTCATCAACAATAACAACTCTTTTAGTTCAAAATGAAGTTGATAAAGTTGTTAAGTTCATAGAGCGCATTCCAAAGAAAGTGCAAACCATTCTGCATAAGTTAATGCTAAGTGTAAGCAACATTGTGATCGGTTTCAAATAGTTCACACCTTTTAGGCTGGTGATGGAATATGAATGCCTTTAAAGAAGGAAATATCGATATAGCCTTACTGGGCCTTACCGCAAGCTTCATCCACTTCGATATGGGATATACACCATCACCAAATAAATAGGAGAAAACTTTCGAGCTTAATATTCCTACCTACTTTGGGGTGCATCCAATCTTCAACATAGAAATCATGCACCATTATTTTCTAACAGTACTAGACATTTTAGATGTTGTAGAGACACATTAGCAAGAAAAAAATCAATCTGACTACAACGCATTAGTAGAATAGGATCAAATAATTGATGTCACAGTCAAATAGACACATCAACAAGGGATCTCTTTAGTTTCGATCATGAAAGCAGGTCAAGTACCTTCCTAGGGATAATGGTTTATAGATGCAAAAGTTACCGACAACTTTCCACATCTTCTTTCGCATTGCATGCAATGGGGACCATTGCCCTTCAAGGAGGGCGATTGATCTAGCAGGATTTGAGCCTTTGTTAGACACGTGGTATAACAACATTTCTCTGTGCCATATGTCATCTTCACCATCAACTTCAAAGTCATCTTCAATGCATGTTTGCATATCATGACATCATAACTCCTCTTCATAGACGCCACACAACTCCAACAGTGTTAGCACTATTGTGCACAACTGCTTAGTGTTGTTACCCAAAGATGACATCATATGCATGATTGGTTACAAAGTGGTTATACCTCACTCTTGTAATGATCCAATTGATACTTCGTCCTCGACACTTGCATATTAATGTATTTTCCCATTCTTTGTAGAGATAGTGGAGATAAACTACGAGTATGACCTCCCAGATCTTGTACAAGACTTTGCATGATACAACTTTGCAATTGCAGTTCTAACCTAGTACATTGTTTTCTTGATTGTTTCCCTTGTCTTACAACACACTAATAAATCTCTATAACCTTTATCATTTAATATACATTTCCATAATAACCCACTTAGTTCGTTAAGTGTTGGCCACTCGATCTCCTATTAAACCCCATATTACTTACATTATAGGTCAACTTATACTAAATAATAGTGCATTTAAGAGCCAATCACAACATAACATAGTATGTATAATAATTGTATATGCTGTTCACATATTTAGAACCCTTTCTTTTTGGAAAGTAAATCAACTCAAAATAAAATGCTAGTTTAATGACACATTTATCTTATTGGTTGATCTTTACTAAACCCTAAACATAGAGTACAGCTCTACAACAACCCTTCCCTAGTTGTTTCTAAGGGATTGGAACCATTTACTTTGATCTAACAAGACAAATACAAATCCATGTGCTTAAAACATTGGGTGATCCACATTAGTCCACATTCTATCGACAAACATATACTGCTGCAAACATTCATAGTAGTTGTGTATGCTTTTTATTCTTCATATAAGAATTCGAGTTAAATTCTGATGAACATATACAGCGTGCAGTCAATTGTCATGTATGTAAGACCATCAAAACTCAAGAAGGTATTTAATCAAATAAATGTTAGCTATGGAATTTTTACAAACATAAAATTCCGCTTCAATATCATATAAATTTATAAAGCAGCCTCGGTTATGTAGGCTTCACATGGTTCATCTGCATGACGCCTTAGATTATTTTTGAGTTGATTTTCTGCCCAAAATTGCAAGGGCACGAAATGCAAAAGAGACACTCTTAGAAGTTACAGTTTCAAACTAAGCATGTATCCTACAAATACCGACATGTTCAATTTTCAAAAAAAAATCTTTAGGTTACGGCCAACACAGATGCCAATTTGACATATGAAACCCCCTTCAGAAGGACAAGGGAATTTCTTTCCAATTATCTTACATTGTTCAGATTTTGTACCCCTGGGGTTTGCCAATCCACCTACACCCAGTGTACAATTTGCAAACGAATTAAATCGAAAACACAATGAGTTAATATGATCTTACCAATGATCTGCACAAGGACAAGGTTCACCCCTCAAAATTATGTAAATAAGTCTCACTCCTTTACATAACTCTTTGCCGGATTGTATTCACAGTGAACTCCATTGCAATAACAGTCACTAGAGAAGTAGCTTCCTCTTGATATCGACAGGCACCGCATAATGAAACCCATAACCAAATGCCAGATTCTTGACCTCAAGGCAAAAGTGGTGTCTCTACTACTTCTAGTCCACGCACCGCATAGTTTGTGAGTGTTACATATCGTTTCCCTTCCACAAGCCCATGCAATCTGTCGGACATTGCATAACAGTCACTAGACACAAGTAGCTTCCTCTTGATATTCATAGGTACTGCATGATGATGTCCATAACCAAATGCCGGATACTTGACATCAAGGCAAAAGTTCTGTGTCTTCTACTTCTAGTCCATGTACTGCATCGTTTGTGAGGGGTACATATCCTTCCCCTTCCATGAGCCAACCCAATCTGTCAAGCATTGCATAAATCCTTTCTGTTAGTGGATGTGATCTGTCTCCTGCAACAAATAAATGAACACTGTTCTTCACCTCGATCCAGCTGCATCCTGCTTGCTTTTTCACTCCCCTGCCTTTCATCTTCATTCTTACCCTTCTCACATCGTCCCACCTGCCGGCTGCAGCATACAGGTGTGAAATCAGGATATAAGTTCCAGCATTTTTTGGTTCTATTACAAAAAGGTGTTCTGCTGCTCGATTTCCCACCTCCGTATTCCCATGAATCCTGCACGCACTAAGCAAAGTCCCCCAAATACTAGCATTTGGTTCGATTGGCATATTGATAATAAAATCCTCTGCTTCATTTAAACATCCAGAGCGGCCAAGAAGATCTACCATGCAAGCATAGTGCTCCATTCTGGGAATTACATACCATTCTTGAATCATAGAATCAAAATGGTGCCAGCCAAGATCCACTAAGCCTGCATGACTGCATGCAGACAGAACACCAATAAAAGTCACAGAGTCTGGCTTTAGACGTGCCAGTTGCATGTGCTGAAACATCTCAAGAGCTTTCTCGCTGTTTCCATGTTGGCTAAAACCCCCAATCATTGCATTCCATGAAACCAAATCATGTTCTGGCATTTTATGAAATATTTGGCATGCTTCTTCAAGATTTCCACATTTTGCATACATTGTAATAAGGGCATTACTCACAAAAAGATCCTGCCCATATCCCATTTTGATTGCATTTTCATGAACCTGCTTACCTTGCTCCAGAGTTGCTAAACTGGCACACGCTCTCAAAGTGCTGGTGAAAGTTCCCTGGCTAGGCTTCATGCCTGTCCTCTGCATTTGTAAAAAGAGTTCCACTGCCAATTCATCCTGCCCATTTTGCTCATAGCCTGCAATCATTACATTCCATGAAACCACATTTCGCTCTGGCATTTTATCAAACAAATGGTGTGCGTCTTCTACTCTTCCACAACTACAATATCCCGCAATCATAGAAGTCCATGAGACAACATCTCGTTCAGGCATTTCATCAAACAGTTGGCGTGCATCTTCTATCCTCCTGTGACGAACATATCCCATAAGCATTGCAGTCCAGGAAACCACATTTCGCCTGGGCATTAAGTCAAACAATTTCCTTGCCTTCACTAGTTGACCATGCCGTGCATATTTTGCAACCATAATAGTCCATGTTGCTACATTCCTTTTCGGCATTTGTTCAAACAAATCATGCGCTTCCTCCAGCCTTCCATTTTCAGCATATGCTGATATCATTGCGTTCCATGAGATCAAATTTCGTTTAGGCATTTTTCCAAACAAATCTCGAGCTTCATCTACCTTGCCATCATTGATGTAGCCTGCAATCATAGCAGTCCAGGACACATGGTTTCGTTCAGGCATTTTTTCAAACAGTTGGCGAGCATCCTCTACTCTGCCGTTGCAACCATATCCAGAAATCATGGAATTCCACGAAGCCACATCCCGGCTTGGCATTTGGTTAAACAGACTTTGCGCATCCTCTATCCTCCCATGTCGTAAACACCCATCAATCATAGCATTCCATGAAACAACATCTCGTTCAGGAATTTTATCAAACAGTTCGAATGCCGCATCCAATCTGCCATTGTGAGCATATCCTGAAATCATGGTAGTCCAGGAGACAACATTTCTTTCAGGCATTTCGTCAAATAGTTTCCTTGCATCTTCCATTCTCCCGTTTTGTACATAGGCAGCAAGCATTGCAGTCCATGAAACCACATTTCTTTGAGGCATACAATCAAACACTTGGCGTGCAACTTGTAATCTACCGTTCCGAGCATGGCTTGTAATCATTTTACTCCATGAAACAACATCCTGATAGCTGCCCGCAGAATCCGGCTCGCCTTTCCAATCACCAATTTTCGGATAGCGAAGAAATTGTTTGTTACTCGAAGAGAGGTTGGTTTTGGGTAAATGTAAATGCCTCCTCTCACTGCGATTCCACGGCTGCTTAGAAACAATGAAGCCACTGCCAAGCCTTAGACACTGAACATCATATAAAATCCACCATAATTTATTTTTGAGGCTAAATTTTGTCATAACGCCTGCCTCGGATCACCCAGTTAGACTGCATCAGAGGAAGGAAAGAGATGCAATTGTACACAGCTGATTCTCAAACGCAATACCAAAACTAGGAAGGAACATAGGACGAAGCTAATAATGGAAATGACCATTGTGCAGCTTTAGGAAGAAGTGGAGTTGTGCAGAGGTAGGTATATGATTTGTCGTTGATGTGAAGTACGTTAAAACGTAGTAGTATTAAAAATTTTGATTGGTGGGCCGTGGTGTTGTATGCATTAAGCTTTTAAAGGGGAAACTAGTGCATGTATTAGATTATAACGAAGTGCTCGAAATGTGAGTGCAGATAAATAATCAAAAAATGTGGAAAGTTTAGTTGACATCCAAAAAAGAGTATTTGAAAGGATGGAATAGGATCTCGAGAATCATGAGGAATTCCTCAAGATAAATAATAGTAAGGGAAACATTTGTATAGTGTGGAGATACTCTTGAAGGAAACGAGGTTGAAGAAAAAATTTATAGAGAAAGGAAGAATCAAATTCCATAAAAAACGTTAGTAGTAGTTGTAAGCCATGGAGTATGGAGAAAATTTGTAGTGAAGAAGGGATGGGAGAAGAAGTGAAAGGTGGAAAGGATATCTCCTTGTTGGAATAATGTTTGGGAATTGAAGCATCGAGCGCTGCAATGTGTTGTTACAAGGGAGGGAGGAAGGGGAGGACATTTGTTTAAAGGGTGTGAAATTGTTGACAGAATTTAGGTGTGATTCTTCACTTTCTTACCCCTGAAATAGATGGCCATGTGCCCTTTTTGAATACGGCTAAAAAAATAAAGGAGGTGAAATGAGAAGAACTATGGAGGAAGGGAATCTGGAGATAGAATTGAATAGGGTTGCAAACATTAAAATGTGTTAAATAATATTGAGTAGTTGACCGTTAAAATTCAATTATATTTTTCATTAAAAATGCTATTTGGTCTAACCAAATAGTCCATGTTCAGTCTCTAAGAGGTCCTAATAACTTCTCGAGTTATACTTCCACAACGAAAATTCTCCATTGAAGGCAGCTCGTATATTGCTTCTCATGAAATTTCCTACAATATTCAAGGATTCTTATCCCTTCAAGTTTGATCACTCCATGGAGGTTTTCACATATCACATTTATAGTGTTGATCTTATCCATTTTTAATAGATTTAATGGTCGAAGGATAATCCTTTTTATTCAGAAACTCACTCCAGTTTACAAGCCTCAACATTTTGAACACTTTAGCGATTATCTAGATTTTTAGTCAAGCTCAGAATAGTTTATCCCATATCACTCAAGCAACGTCGGCACAGATGAAAGTTATAATATAGCCTTAGGCTATCAGCCTTACTCATGAATGTCCCTGTCACACTTATTCACCTATTAACAATGTTCGACACACTTATTTTCCAGTCTAGACTAATATTGGCACATGAGGTGGTAATATAAGGAATGTTACCAACATTAGCTCACTTCATGTAGCAAAATGGTTGTGTAGTTTATTGGATGAGGTTGGAGAGATGGATGTCTAGTTGCTGAATATGGTTAAGGCATGATCAAGATTGAGTTAGTCTAAGAGAGATTCATTCACTAGGCTCTTTATGAGGACATGTGGTATACAGACTTTAGACAAACTAGATATTGTAATGCAGCTTGCACATTACTAGTAAGAAGTGGTCTTCAAATGGGCCCTCCTTGGATATGTAATGACGACTTCCATAAAATATAATGTGAATAAATCTAGATAGGGTCCTCCCTCCTGACATCAAGAGTGCACCCCACTGGTCATTCTAAGCCCCATCCAACATACCATGTGGGGCTCTGTTGTCACCTGGATATTAGGGCCCAAACCCTTGTTAAATCCTACTATATTCAACACCTAGTGAAACATTGAAAGACCTCCAACACCCTTATGGGACAATGAAACCATTATGAGCTCAATATCTAGTTCAAGGATGTGATCCTTCTGGTCCTGCATGTCACTAGGACTAACAAACCAACTACTGAAACTGGTTAGCTCTCTAATCCTTGATCGTAAGCATTCCAAGAGACCAGGGTTGATGAGAGAAAGTGCTGAAGACTGTACACTAAGATGTGACTAAAAAAACTAGAATATAGTTGTTTTACTGGGATATGGGAGCGCAAGCCCCCCGAGATATAACATTTGTATGGCCTTAAAACGTGTCCAAGATATATCTACAAACAAACTTTTCAGAATAAATAAACGGGAATTAGATTGATAGGAAAATAAGATGGTTTTGGCCCATGGTTCATAATAAACAATAATGCATTGTAAGGAAATAGCTTAAGTACTTGAATATAATATCAAGAACTTGTACATATGGTAAGTATCATGTACAGAGTGCAGATGTGCATGTGAAACCTTCATAGTGTGACATTAAAGTAGAGTCTGTTGAGCAAAAATCTTAACAGATCTCAAAAGGGTATTGAGAGATCTCATGGCTTAGAAATAAAATGAATCATTTCAAGTGATCCTTGGTGCACACACACACACACACACACACACACACACACACACACACACACACACACACACAGAAAGTTTAGAAAGAGGAAGAGGGAAAAGATCACATCTAGCAATGAGTTAATTAAACCACTCTATCGAATATTAAGTACTGCATCGCCATTGAGTGTCTACTGTTGCGAAATTTATGAGGAACTTGACATTGCTCACATATCGCATGCCATTAGATCGCCATTCCATAACAAATGGTGCACATGTCAAAACTAAATTCTGGTTTTTTGAGTGATTGATTGCCTAGTCTTAATTAGGCACAATTTTACCTTGATTTCTATAGAATAATTGTTATTATGTCTCACCTTTATCTTAGATTCCACAGCGTTTATATGTGATTGAAACGGAGGAGGGTGGCCATTTATATGAATCCATAGGACTTCATTTTGGTGACTCAGTCCTTGGGATCTCTACGAATAACCCTTAACTTCATCAATTGCTTTCACCACCCACGTTCTGATCCTTGGGTCACTCATTTCAAGTATGCTGAGGGCATGTCATAATAGTCTTTTATGTTCCCCAACACTTTACTAGGGTATCTTCAAACTCGTTTGTTCAGACATAGGAACTTTTTACTGTTTACTTATTTTATGCTACAACTCAGCCTAAGCTTGAGGTTCCATGGATTGAGGTTGATACTGTCAGATTTTATGGGTTCCACAGAACTCATCAGATGTATTGTCTCCATGTCTACGCTTCAAGTCTATTCTAACATTATTTTCATAATGATCTTCCTTCATAGTCGCCTTTATGGTACATGTATCCATTTTTTCAATGACATATTTCCTTGCGGTGAACTTCATTTGCTACGTGGGTTTTATAAATTTTGAGGAACACTAAATTTTATGATTTCTTACATAACACTAACTTATTTCATTTTGTGAAGGGGCATTTCTTGATTCCACGGGCTGATTCAATGAGACTGAATGAAGTTTTTAACACGTTATGATGAGAGTGTATAGTAGTTTGACCTATGATTTGGTGAATTTTGGGGATACATCTACCTATATAGATTACAAGAATGAGTGGCCTGAAACATATCAACATTAGACATGGATGTTAGCATATAGGACTTTAAAAGTATTCAACCTGTTAGATTGAAAGCCCCCAATAATTTTTCTAGTGCGAGATTTTTGAAATCACTTGTCAACTTCATTCCATGGAAAAGGTCAATATTTAGTCCAAAGTGTTGCTTCAAAACATTGTTTTATAACCCAATTAACTTATTGTAAGAGACACATTCATACTGATCTAGGGGGTAAAAGCTCAATGTCTTAATAACAAACTTTTACAACCAGTTATCTATACAATACATTAAAAAGTCGAAAAAACCGTCATCATATGAACAATGCTACATTTTTAAAGCTATATGGAGGGGTCTCATCAAGCAATCCCTAACAGCCATCCACATGTTGCAGGGAAATAAAATAGAACACATGAACACCTTACACAATGTGGTAAACCCTCGAGGGGAATTTTGAAAAACCACTGGGGAAAATAGGTTTCTGCTATATATAGAAAAATATAAGATTTAGTGAAGTGCCAAAGTTCCATAAAGAGCATGGCAACCCTTGAATTTGTTAAGTAAGCACCAACTTGCAAAGAAGCAACCAACTTGCAAGGAAGACTAATGTGACCAACTCAGCTACCTACGAATAGTTCTCCAAACCTTCTTCTTGTTTTCATGGGTCAAAAATCTATGGAATGTAGTTTCACTTAGTGTCGATCTTCTTTTTCATTGTTTACGTTAGTATCAATCTATGTACTATATCATTCGAAAACCTCAACATAGGGAAAATCTCAATAAGTTCTGAAACCCAAATACTCTTATCCTCTCAACATTCATAGCACCTGCTTTACTTCTAAGCTTAGAGTAATTGCAACAAAATAAACAATACATGAATGTTCATCAATAATTGAACTTTCTTCAATCACTAGGTCATATGCATGAAACAATCACTCAATATTCATTAAACAAATGTGATGAATTAATCTTCACAAATTCATTTAGACATAGGGGAATATGAGCCTAAAATATCATGAATCATCATCTCAAACATACAAACTGCTACCTCGTAATCATTTTTCATATACACAACTAACTAAAATAGGCCTTTAGGAGCTTCCTTATTTTATATACTAGTCACAAGATTTTCTTCAAATACCATTTAGATCATGTGGAGCATATAACTTTAAGGGATCATAAAAGAAGTACTTATGATTACAAAGGAATATATGATAACCTATTAATTGAGAACTCATAATATCAACTCCATTATGGGTTGTTTAATATCTCCACTAGGTCATTCGCTTAATTTATTGACTCAAGAAGACCTACTATAATAGGTCTAGTATATAAGATATGACTCTTTAGAATTACTATGAACATATTCAAACATCAAACACCTCTTCATGGAACTTTATTTCACATATCTACTCACGGTCATTGGCCCATGCATGGTCATTGGCTCCTTTCCCCTATTCATACTCAAATACACATTTGCAAGGATTTACAATCCAATGTAATAGTTATCACCACAACATTATTGTAGTACATAGTATACACAATAAGCTACAAGGCATATGTGTTTATCTACTAAGCAATGACCACTGTATTATTTTATTTAATCTATTCCCAAGGTTCCTTCAATGATAGTTCTATCCACATGGGTATATATGGATAGTGGAAGAGACAACACAGTCCTGTTAAATGGGCACCCAAACAACACATAAGGAGTTGGGAGTCAAACATCAACAAGTGGAAAAACAAATCAATTATTGTCGATCTAGTGGCGAATTTGGCTATCGTTTTCATTCCATAGCCATGTGGTCCTCTTGAAAAAGGAACTAAACCATTGAATTTTGCATTATATTGGATTCAATTCATTTCCTTTATCTAAACACTTAGATAAAGTGAAACTACTCCCACAATTATCTTTTGCTCCCCACTCGCACCAAAAACCCCATCAATTTTTCTTGAATCTCCATTTTTATTTTACCTCAAGCAAACATAAGTCGATTGAATTACTCACTAGACAGTGAATATATGTTTTTTTGCATCATCAACCACAAATCACCTTATAAATTAAGTTTGGTTTATTCTCCATATTTTGTGTGGAATGTTTCTCTTTTGACACAGAAAATGGAAACAACCTCTAGATTATATTATATTTTATTTTAATCAGAATCAAATTTCCCTCTTAATGATCTCACCTTCAATCAAAAATTTGTAGTCAACTTTAATAATTAACTTCCTTGAATCAAATGCTCACTGCACAAACCATAGACAAAAAACCAAATGATTGGGTTCCATCCCCAATACCATTATCCACGACTACCTTCAATGCATGGGAATTTAAATAATAATTAATAACATTTTATTTTATTTTATTCTTATAATCTATCTAATAATATATTAGGAAAAGACAAATTAAAAAAGGCCTACAATTTACCATTGCGAAAATCATTTCATGATGAACTAAAATGAATATTATGTTCTGTTATACCCAAAGAAATAGAGAGTTGTTGGGCCTTTGTCAATCTACTTTTCCAATCCTTGTAGACAAGGAAGTATGGTTGGAAACATAACAAAAGTACAATAAAATATTGAGAAAACGTCAATGACAACCAACGCTTCCTTCCAACAACCAACGCTTCCTTCAAACAACTAGCCCATATTCAAACAAGCAACTAACACTTTTGTCTTGACCTCCTTCTAACTTTAAACACACAACAATAGTCTGAAAAAATCTGAATCGCCACAATGTGATGTAGGAATTATTTCAATTTTACAAGCTCTTTGAATCAAACCTACATCATTCCATGCCTTTAACTTTTGAGCTTATTTGATAAGGTTAAAATATGCCTCATCAATGTGCAATAAATGATCTTATTTTACTCTCCTTTTAATCAAGTTTGACTACATTTTATGGCTTTTGTTTGATATAGTATAAGTTAGGATGTAATTGTCCACCTTTTGTTTGATTTATTTCTAACATCTAAAAACTCTGTAATTCCTAAGAAAGTGTGTGGAAATTTAGTTTTTGGAATAAAACAGGTCACCTTCGGTCATATAAGCAAAGTATGAAGCATCCAACACCTTTTTGAGAACATTGGCTTCAATGTGGCTTAACTCTAGAACCTTCAAGCTTAGTTCTAGAACTACATTACTCAACTAAGGAACTCCATCGCTTAGTTTGAGAACCTTAAAACTTAGTTCCGAAACTCCAACACTTAGTTTCGGAACTCCTGCGCTTAGCTTCAAAAATTTCGCAGTTAGTTCCAAAATGTTTCCCTTTGGTTCCGAAACTTCTCCAAAGTTCTAGAATCAATAGGAATCTATTTATTTTGACAAAATCTCATGATAGAGTCCATTAATGGGCCCTCAATCAGGAACATATCAACAAATTGTTGATTCTTCATACTCCATAAATACTTATGTAGGACCAAACAACTGTATGTCCAACAAGGTTTCTAAATTCCACATCTACTTTGAGCACTATTTTGTTTAACTAGATCATATAGATGGATGGACAACTATTGAGCACTTATGGTTGTAAATGCATCTTTGGATGATGAAATATATATAAAGACCTGTAGATAGATTAAATAGAGAATATGTATGATATAGATATGCAGTGAAGTTTTGTAAGACAAAACATTTCAGTAATAAGACAACCATTTCATTTTGAGAAAATTATACTTTGTCAAATCTTGATTCAAGGTGGAGCAAGGGCTCACTCCTCCAAGAAACAAGATCCTTTATTTTATTGGTATTTATATTTTTAAGTAATTCATGTAAATCTATCAAGTCTTAATTCTGTAAGTACTTTTGGTCTTCAGTTGAATTATGTTACGTAATTGTTCCTATAGGTGTTGTAGATTAAACTCGTATTTCCTTGCAAATATTTTCAACAACGTTTTCAAACGTGTGTTTATTTCTAAGCAGTGTGTTTAATTTTGTAATGCACATTTATTTCCAACAATTTGTTTCATTCTAAAAAAGTGTGTTTATTTCCAAAAATTTGTTTCATTCTGTAAGAGTTTTTATTTCTAACAGCATGTTCAATTCTGAAAGATTTATTTATTTCAGCAATGAGTGTTTATTTCAACAAATTTCTTATAGTTCATATTTAATAAGGATTTGGACAGGAAATCCTAAAGACACTTTAAAAACCCCAGAAAATAAAAATAATAAATACCTACAATCAATTACTAGATCACTAAGATTCTTCTTGTTGCATATAGCTTCTGATACACCCCTGGTTTGAATATGACATCAACCAAGAGTTGATTAAATGAAGGGAAAAATGACACCCATCATTTTATGTGTCATTGTCATGGACCCACTAGTTAGAATTGTCTAATTAGGTGTCAACAAGAGCAACAATCATACGTCTAGTAATTGAAATTTTTCCCTATGTTATCATAAAATTTATGAGTAGATCAAGATAATCAAAGGGTAGATTTCTCCCAAAAATATCTCAACAAGAATTATCAGCATCCTATGGTTCAAATAAGGAATTTGAAAAATAATTATAAGCACCATTGTCCCATGTTAAACAAGAAGTGGAAATTCCATCTTTGGAATTTTTAGATTAATCACCAGAAGGAAGTGGAACTTTTAGGAGAAGGATTATATCCTAATACCTGCTTAGAGAAAGTTTTGATTCTCAATTGAGTAGTCAACATCCTACTCCTAACTTTTCACCTTCACCAAAGTGGATCACATACCACATTGATTGGGAAAAATATCTAGAAGATACTGTAGATATGGCACGAGAAGCTAAAAGAGAACCTGATAGGACCTTTTTCTATCCAATTCAGTTAGAGGATGATGATACACCTATAAAGAATATTTCACCTGCACACTTACCTACATTTAGAGGGATTTCATCTAAGGAACCTGACCAATTTTTGTTTGAATTTAAAGTATTGTGTCAGACCTATGACTACAAAATAGAAAATCAAAAACTTAAGTTGTTCCCATCTACTCTGAAAGATGCAGCAATGAGGTGGTTTATGGGATTAACATCCAACTCTATTACCACTTGGGAAAAAATGGAAACTTCCTTCCTGGACAAATACCAAGACTACTGTCGAGGGAGAAACAAGAAGGGAGAATTTTTTGGATCAAATAGGAAGATGATGAAAATATGGAAGATTATTTAGATTGATTCCTCTTTGTAAGTAAAAGGTGTGGATTTGTACTTCAAGAAGAGCTAAGCAAAGCCATTTTTCTTAAAGGTTTGGATGATGAATCCAGGGAAGCCCTTAATTTAATGGGAGGTGGAAACATCAATAAATTGAGATTGAATGATATTAAAGACCTTTATAGAAGTTATTCAAGAATAAGGGGTAGACCTGAGAAAGGAAAAACTATGAAAATTGTAAATCAAGAAATAAAAACTTATGGATGAATTAAAAAACTTTAAAATAGACATCCTAGTTTATTTAACTTCTACCATGGATGGATTGCAAGCCAAAGAAAATGTTAATTGTGAACCATTAGCTATGTATTATCTTAGATGCAGAAAGAAGCATGCAATGAGAGAGTGTCCTTTGGATAAAACATAAATGTGTCTCATTTTTGAATCTAGGGAACATGAAGTTAATTTTTTTTCTCTTCTTCCATTCATAAAAAATTGGCTTAAACAAACCAGCACTTCATCCACTACAGAAGAAGTAACTTTGTCTAGAGACAACTTAGCCAAGGGAAGTTCATACCAAGATCTGTTCCTAATCCCTGGATGATGCCATGGGTGGCTCAGTCAGTACCAAAAAATTGGGGACAACCACCTTGGACCCCTCAACCAACATGGAATCCCCAGGATTGGGTAGGAAAATCTTGGTATGCTCAGGGACACCAACAACTATGGTTTGGTCAAAGTAACCCTTATACTTGGTCACAATCAAGGTGGAACCCTTATAATTATGCTCAAGGAAAAACATATCCCAACCAGCATCAACAGGCCGTAGTGGGTTCTCTAGAACAAGGTTCACAAACTAAAAATGTGGTTTAAACACAAATACTAGCACAACTAGTGGCTAATCCCAAAAACAAACAAATAATCCCTATCTATGGAACAGAGCAAGAAAAACCAATAGATCTTAATGCCATGGAATGTAAGGATATTCAAACAAGATATGGAAAAATAATTAATAGTCCACCTGTTATAATTACTGAGATGATAGAAGAAATTGAAACCCCTAGTTCAATTATTCCTAAGGAGGATGAAAAAGAAAAATTGAAGCATCCAGATAACAACTCTACTGAAACTCCATTTCTAGAAAGATTTAAGGAAGTTATTGAGACCAAGGAATCTGAATTAGTGTAGGGATTAAGGAAAATAAATATTGAAATACCATTGTTGCAAGAAATCAAGGACATTCTTGAATTAAACAAATTAATCAAATGTTATGTTTGAAAAGACCTAGAAGGAAGAAACAATACCCTATGACTATTAAGGTAGATAGGAAACTTGCTGATTTATTGGCAGGAAAAATCTTACTTCCCAAATATGGGGATCCTATAAGCCATGTTATTTCTATCTCTATAGGAAATAAACATATACATAATGTTTTGGTTGATTTGGGAGCAGCTATAAATATGATGACACTGGAAACTTTGAAAACATTACCATTGACAGCTATACAACCTACTAGAACCATATTGCAGATGACAGATCAGTCGGTAGCAAAACCATAAGGAATCATTGAAGATGTGGCAGTTATGGTGGAGTCATGGGAGTATCCAGTGGACTTCCTTATATTACGGCCAAAAGGTAAAACACTTGGTTATCCCATTATTTTGGGCAAACCATGGTTAGCTATAGTTGCTTCCTTAATTGACTCCAAATCAGGTTATATGGCTATCTCAAATGGTAAGAATTCTAAGAAAATTTCCTTATATCCTTCTTCATGACTTTTTATTGATAATCAAGAACAATTATGGGTTTATGATTATGATACTAATAAGCAAAATTTTTCTTCTTTGGATATGATAACATTGCAGGATCATGTACGGGAAGTGGAGAATATGATTAACCATCCATTGAATGATCACAAATTATCTCTAGAGAAATTGGGGATAGTTCTGGAACCTTTGAACTTAGTTTCGGAACCTTCGGACTTAGTTCTAGAACATTCATACTTATCTATGGAACCATAGTAGTTCCATGCATATGTAAGTAATTTCACTCTAGAGGAACAAGATTTATCTTTGGGAGGGGCATAAATAGTTACAGAATCAATAAATTTAGTCTCAAAGATATCAGGGAACAATGAGGAATGTTTGGAAAGCAGCAATGATGAGGAGTTTGACCAACGACAAGATAAACACCCTAAACAAACACCCTAATGGAACCTTTTCAACAAATCAATTCATCACACATTGGAACCAAACAAATTGTGATTCAACCAGGTAAAATTTTGAACATTAACAACTGGTTGGAAAATGATCAAGAAGCTAAATTGTTTGATATATTGAAAGGTCATACTAGAGATTTTTCTTGGTACTATAAAGACATAAAAGGAATCCATCCAAGTATTTGTACCCATCACATTTATACTAAAAATGTTAAACCAGTTAGGAAACCTCAGAAAAGGATCAACCCAACCTTGAGGGACATAGTCAAGCAGGAAATTAAAAAGCTATTGCAAGTAGGCTTTATCTACCCTATCTCAGATAGTCAGTGGGTGTCTCCTCTTGTGATTTTGCCTAAAAGAATGAAAAATGGAGAATTTTTGTTGATTATAGGGAATTGAACAAAGCTACACTTAGATATTATTTTCTCTTACCATTCATAGATCAAGTTTTAGACAACCTTTCAAGTAAATAATACTTTTCCTTCCTAGATGGTTTTAGTGGATATAATCAAATCAGGGTGGCTGTTGAGGATTAGACAAAACTACTTTTACTCTTCCATGGGGTACCTTTGCCTATAGGATATTTCCATTTGTACTATGTAATGCTCCAACAACCTTCTAAAGGGCTTTACTAATAATTTTTACAGATCTAACCAATGATTGTGTGGAAGTATACATGGACGATTTTACTATGCATGGAGAAACATTTGATGATGCCTTGAAAAATTTAGACAGAATATTAACAAGATGTGAGCAACACCATTTGTCTCTTAGTCATGGGAAATTCTTGATGAGGGAATTGTACTAAGACACCACATTTCAAAAAGAGGAATTCAAGTTGACCAAAACAAAATCATGATTATTTCAGACTTATCAGTTCCTCATACCCCCATGGATATCAAGTCATTCTTAGGACATTTTGGATACTATAGGCGTTTTATCAAATATTTTAGTAAAATTATTGCCCCCATGTTTGGTTTGCTTACCAAGGATTATGAATTTCGTTGGGATGAAAAGTGTCAACATGATTTTGAAAAAATTAAATAAAAATCAATCACAACTCCAATATTAAGAGGACCTAATTGGGAGAAACCTTTTCGCATCCAAACATATGCCTCAAATAACTCAATTGGTGCAGTTTTCGGACATAAAGATGAAGAAGGGAAAATGTATGCTATTTACTACCTTAGTAAAAATATTACTCCCACCAAAAGAAATTACACCACCACTGAAAAATAATTTATTCTTGTGATTTATGCAATTAATAAGTTTAGACATTATATTACAAGGTATAAAATATTTGTACATACAGATCACTCAGCAATTAGATACTTGATGAAAAAACTAGTGGTTAGAGGTAGGATAATTAGATGGTTATTACTTTTACAAGAATTTGATATTACCATTGTGGATAATCTAGGAAAATCTAATGTGGTAGCTGATTTCTTTTCAAGATTAACCACTACATGGGAGAAAGATCCAGTTAAAGACAACTTTCCAAATGAACAATTATTTTCTATTTCAGTTGATACACCAAGGTTTGCTGATATGGAAAATTATCTTGCAAAAGGGAAGTTTCCCCCTTCTTTTACTAAGAAACAAATGAAAATATTAATCAAATCCAGTGCACAATTTAAATGTTTAAATAGAATGTTATTTAAATGTGGTCCTGATTTGGTTTTACGTCATGATGTGTGAGAAAATATGAAATCTTTGACATACTCGAGGGCATGTCATGATGAACCAAGTGGAGGACATCTTTTCAGCAAAAATAATAACACGCAAAATACTTGACACTAACTATTATTGGCCATATATGTATAAATATGTGAAGAATTACATCAAGCAGTGTGATCCCTATCAAAGGATGGGATAACCAAATTTCACTAGTGAAATGCCTCTACAACCTCAAGTAGTGATTGAACCATTTGAAATGTGGGGGCTAGATTTTATTGGCCCTTTTAGTCATCCTTCACAAGGAAAGGTGAAAATTATTGTATGTAATGATTATATGAACAAAGTGGGTAGAGGTGCAGGCTTTAACAAATGCTAATGAAGATGTAGTTTTTTATTTCCTTTGGCACAAAATTATGATGACATTTTGCTGCACCAAGAAGTATAGTTTCAGAAAAAGGTTCACAATTCATGTCTAATATGATCCAAGACTTCGTAATGTATTATCAGATCAATCATACGATGTTATCTCCCTATCACCCACAATCAAATGGGAAAACAGAAGTGACAAACAGAGAATTGGAAAACATCCTCACCAAAACAGTTGAAGCATGTAAAAGAGATTGGGTGAAGAAGTTACCTAAGACTTGTTTGGGCTTAGAACAACTACTTGGAAGACTACAACATGGTTCTCACAATATGAGTTTATTCTATGGGAAACAATTCCTTTTTACCCATTGAATTTGAACTACAAACTTTAAGGACAAATAGCTAAATTTTGTATTGAATTGGATGCGGCACAAAAGGAAAGAATTCTACAACTCAATGAATTAGATAAGCTTATATTGGAAGTAATTCAATAGATAGAGATAAAATCCAAGAACTAAATAAAGTAGTGTCATGATACACATATCAAGGAAATGACAATTAAAGGTAGGATATTGGGCATTACTATTTGATTCCAAGTACCGAGTAATTCAAAGGCAAGTTGAGAACCAGGTGGTTAAGACCTTATCAAATTGAGTAGATATTTGACAATGTCTCTATTCAGACTACTTCCCATTGATGGCAGTAGAATGACACTTTTGTTCAATGGACACAGGCTAATGGAACTTTATAGGAAGCCTTCTACCAAGGGATGAATTCTCGAAGTAAATTGAAGCAAACAAGGAATTTGATCATATGGAAGAACCTAGTTCTTCCAAAATGATCAAGTAATCATATGTTATGATCCAAAATAAAGGGAAGGGAATAAAAAATAGAAAATGTTGCATTCTCTTCTCCAAAAAAATATTAAAAAATTAAAAATAAATAAAATAAAAATAAAAATAAAAAGGGAGATAATGAAAACCAACAAATGGCGTTCTCTTCCTGAAAAAAGAAAAATTCTCTCAAATACCAATTGAAAACCATAAATGGAGGTTGGTCTCCTCAATAAATGGATTAATTCAAATAAAAGGAACTTCTTTGGAATTCAAGTTGTTTTTTTATAACCATTTTTCTTTTTCACTTTTTTTAGGAATTATGAGTCATCAAGGCAGAGGGATTACATCAACAAGGATGGTAATTATGTCTCGATCTTAGTAAAGGTTAAATTAAAAGTTCGCATGTGTAATTAGACTTTATTTAAGTAGGTGGTTCAATGAGTTACTTATTAAACAATATGATTAAAAGAAAGCTATCATTTAGGAAGAATAAATGAAATTGAGATCAATTGCAGAAAAATTCAAGGAAGAAACAGTAGAATCATATTTGAAATTACGCACCTAAATCCAGCAGTTCCACACCCAAATCTAATAGTTCCGTAACCAAATCCAGTAGTTCCATAGCTATCTCCTGACAGAGTAAGGATTTGAAATAATAATAATTTGAATTTTCCTCTTTGCCATGGGTATAAAAAAGGGATACACAACTTCTTGCAAATGGAGAAGTAGCAACCATTTTTGAACAAGTAGGTTGGCTGGAGTTTCTGAGGAAATTCTTAAAGTATAATGACAAACTGGTAAGGGAATTTGTTGTAAATTTAGAGAAGTACAAAAATAAGGTTAAAAGCATTGTAATTCCCTTTACTGTTAATATAATTTGCGACGTATCTAGGGTACCAATTGTACATGTTCCAAATCCTGTAAAGGGGACCCTAAAAGAACTGGTGGAAACCTTAAGACAAGAGGGTGAATCTAAACCCCATTATATTTATAATACTAAGAAGATAATCAAGGGGATCAAAAGATCTATCCTACCCAAACCCTTTAACATAGTAGCATTTTGGGTAGTTAAGTACCTAACTTGCGATGGCTAATATGGGACTGTGGGAAGAGAGATCCTTAAAATGCTAATATATCTTAGGTATGGGGCTGCAAAAAAAGAGTATATAGTAAACCTTCATGGTTTTCTCTTTGAATCCATCTAGAAAATGAATCAGAGGTATTCTTGGGGAGTTGGTACAATTAGACACCATCGATTAGTTCATCTGGTCTGTCAGCACCATTTTCTCTTAAAGAAAAATGGAGAAGAAGCATGGGAAAAATTCCTCAATAATTTCAGACAAATCCCTCATATAATCAGAAGGGGAATACCAACCCCTGTCTCCCCTAAAATTAACTTGTAGATTGATCCCCCTAAAGAGAAAAAGAAGGAAATAAGTGTGGTTAAAGTGCCAAAGAGGAGGAGATCTGAAAGGATGATCAAAGCTTCAAAATCTATCGTGTCTTCACAAGAAAATCCTTCCTTTGCAGCAATACCAGAAGAACTAATACCTGTCTCTGACAGTGGCAGTTCACCAAAGCTGGACTGTGAAGTAAAAATTGGAAGAAGTGAAAGGATAAATCCCACTTCAGGGGATGTTGAAGCTCCTCAAAGGAAAAGAGTTCATAAGAAGTCTAGGAAAACTGCAGTGGATATTGAAGTACATGAGGAATTGGAGAAAGAATTTACTGATATTCTGGGCAGCATGGCAATGTCTCCTCCTCTACTAAGTCAATCTGAGGAATTGGAGAAATACGATGAAATATGTGAAGAGCAGGATTTTCAAGAGATGGGGGATTGAACAACATTGTCACATGAGGAAGAGGAATTGACATCTTGGAAACAAAAAGGGAAATACCCTTTGGTGGAAGATAAATGCTCATTCCCTAAGAAAATTTCAGAAAAAGAGGAGAAACAACAAGTTAGGGGCAGGATTTGTTCTTTTATAGAGAATAATTTATCATTAGGGAGAAGGATGAGGAATAAAACTTCCTCAAAAACAAATTGGAGCATAGGGAAATGCTCATTAAACAAATAAAAACTCAGCTCACAAATAGGAATGAAGAATTGACATTGGTCAAATAACAAATGGTGGAAAAAGAAAAAGAATGTCAATTAGCTAGTAAATAGAGTGCTATGACAAAGATATCTTCAATGGATCAAATTGTACAAATTGACCTAACTTACTAGCCACTTAAGCATTAATGGGATGATACCTGAAAAAAAATTAATGAATTCAAAATATCAAATCAGGAACTAAGAAGCAAGATGGAAGAGGAGAAGAAGGCAAGGAAAGAGTGGGAAGAAAAAATATACAAAATGGAGGAAGAGAAATTTAAATGCCTGGTAAAGATACAAATGGTCTATATAATGAGTGAAAGATTACTCACATGTAAGAGACCTTCTCCTGCGTATAGTGTTTTTTTTAGAAGAGCAAGTTATCCATTGCAAACTATCAAGGATTGCATGTGGTCTTCCACATGAAATAAAGGATGAATCAAAATTCATGACAACATATTCCTCAACCAGTGCAGAGTAGAAAAATCTTCTCTACAAATTCTATCTTTGCAACTTTATGCTGGAAAAGAATACAGGCTTCATGATCAATCTGTATGTAGGAGAAAGCTAGCTTAATGTATTTGTTTCTGTACTAAAAAATCAGATAGCTTAAAAAGAGAGGGATACTAAACACTTATTAAAGGCCAGTTCATCTAGCCTTTGCATGAGAGCTCACTATGGGAAACCATCTGCCTTTGATATACATTTCAGATCCCATGCCTTTGATATTCGATTCAAGGCACATTATATTTCTAGTCTGTAGAAAAGTATTGATGCCTTCACTTCTTATGAGGATAAAAAATTTGAAGATATTTATGATGGATTCCTGAAGAGATGGGAGTTTCTCACTGTTGCATTAAGAAGAAGAGAAGTGATATCTCCCATAAACTTAATATGGAGTATGAAAAGAGCTAGAGATTTGTTTACAGTAATCCCTCAAGTTAGTGGAAAATGTAGGGGCATGTGGATGGGAATGAGAATAAGGCCTCCTCTCCTTCTCACTTCCATGTATCCATGGAAAAATAGAGAACCTTAGGATCCCACTCACTTTGAGGAGTGACAGAAAAAAATAGAGGAGGGATCAGGATACAATACATCTGAACTAAAGTACTGGGATATTTAATTTCAACCATTTGACCTTGGCAGTCAATTGGAAGGTAGAATTCACAATCCTATTTTTGAAGATTAGAATTTGTAAGAAGACTTACAAACAAGTAAGTGTGGGGGAGATGATAAGACCAAAATATGCCTCATCAATGTGCAATAAATGATCTTATTTTACTCTCCTTTTAATCATGTTTGACTGCATTTTTTGGCTTTTGTTTGATCTAGTATAAGTTAGGATGTAATTTTTCATCTTTTGTTTGATTTCATTATAACATCTAAAAAATCTATAATTCCCAATAAAGTGTGTGGAAATTTTGTTTTTGGAATGAAACATGTCACATTTAGTTAGATAAACAAAGTATGAAGCAACCAACACCTTTTTGAGAACATTGGCTTCAATTCGTCTTAGCTCTGGAACCTTCAAGCTTCGTTCTGGAACTCCATTACTCAACTAAGGAACTCTATCACTTAGTTTGGGAACCTTTAGACCTAGTTCCGGATATCCAACACTTAGTTCCAGAACTCCTGTGCTTAGCTCCGAAACTTTCACAGTTAGTTTTGGAATATTTCCCTTTAGTTCCAGAACTTCTCCAAAGTTCCAGAATCAATGAGAATCTATTTATTTTGACAAAATCCGGTGATAGAACAATTAATGGGCCCTCCAATCAGGAAAAAATCAATAGAATTTTGATTCTTCATACTCCAGAAATACTTATGTAGGACCAAACAACTGTATGTCTAACAAGGTTTCTAAATTCCACATCTACTTTGAGCACTATTTTGTTTAACTAGAACCTATAGATAGATGGACAACTATTGAGCACTTATGGTTGTAAATGCATCTTTGGATGATGAAATATATATATATATATATATATATATATATATATATATATATATATATATATATATATATATATATAAAGACATGTAGATAGATTAAATAGAGAATATATATGATATAGATAAGCAGTGAAGTTTTTTGAGACAGAACATTTCAGTAATAAGATAGCCATTTAATTTTGAGAGAATTATACTTTGTCAACTCTTGATTCAAGGTGGAGCAAGGGCCCACTCCTCCAAGAAACAAGATCCTTTATTTTATTGGTATTTATATTTTAAAGTAATTCTTGTAAATCTGTAAAGTCTTAATTTTGTAAGTACTTTTGATTCTTCATTTGAAATCTATTACGTAATTGTTCCTACAGGTGTTGTAGATTAAACTCTTATTTCCTTGCAAACATTTTCAACAACATTTTCAAACGGGTGTTTAATTCTGCAACGTATATTTATTTCTAGCAATTTGTTTCATTATGCAAAAGTGTGTTTATTTCCAAAAATTTGTTTGATTCTGCAAGAGTGTGTTTATTTCCAGCAGCATGTTCAATTTTGAAAGATTTATTTATTTCAGAAATGAGTGTTTATTTCAGAAAATTTCTTATAGTTTAGCTTTAATAAGGCTTTGGCCAAGAAATCCTAAAGACACTTTAAACCCCTAGAAAATAAAAATAATAAATACCTACAATCAATTACTAGATCAATAAGATTCTTCTTGTTGCATATAGCTTTAGACACACCCCTGGTTTGAATATGACATCAACCAAGAGTTGATTAAATGAAGGGAATAACGACACCCATCACTAATCATCTGGAAAAATCAGCCCAATTCTGAAAACCCCGCATCTGCACTTCCCTGCGACATGCCTAGGCCAAATTTTTTTTTACCAACTCACACTAGACTTTGAATCTACCTCTACATCTGCACCCTATGAAATTTTCATTAACCATCGTGGATGCGGTGTTAAACATGCACTTTCCAGCGCTATCTTCCATACCATTCATCTCATGGGATTTTGCATTTTTCTTGATGAAACAGAACTCAAGCACAATGATGTGATTCTAGCAGAACTACAACACACAATATCTAGTGCTTCCCTTCACATTAACATTTTCTCTGCCAATTATGCACAATCCCGCTGGTGTTTGGCTAAGATCTCTTTCATGTTAAAGACTTACACCATATCCACTGCTGGCTTTGAATTGACATCGACCCCGACTTTGAGACTTATTTCAGACCAACGAGTACCCTACTCGGCCCTTGTAAACATATATGCAACATATTCTCGATACTTCAATAACTCATCTATGGATTCCATCACACACGAGTTCCCTCTCTACATCTCAAGCCCTGATTCAATGGTAAATTTGGATCGATATATAGTCTGCGGTGGGGATAAATAAAACCATTGCAACATAATTTGTCGTTGGCCTAAAATTAATGACCATAATTAGGGCACCTATTAAGATCGATGATTCAGAGCCCATAGGACGTGAAAAACCTCTTCAATAGCCTATCCACCTTTGATTTCACTGAAAGTGTACAGGTAGCAGGGGAATGTTTCTCATAGAGAAAATTCCTTTCGTGTAAAAATTGTGACAATAAGAGACCACAAATTTGCAAGAATATACAAGAAGTTTATATTGTCCTCATGTTCTTTAAGGTGATGTGGTCCTCATATGTTTATCCTTTGCTTCCATTATTTTCTCATGATATTTCTCTTGTAATTCAAAAAAAGGGGTATTCCCAATCATCAGTATGACTGTGGCTGTCAACCCTGCAATGTAAGATAATTATAGCAGGGGAGGCATAAATGAGGTGAAATTGAATGTTCCCACTTGGTGCTTATGTAATCTGGACCATTCGATGGAAGGGTACTACAAACCTCCATTAATTAGTGCATTAACTTATGCGAAGAATTCAGACAAGATATTCTACGAGATGAGAAAGAAATTATTATCATATCGAGTTATCCTTATCTCCTTCAAGGAGAAGGAGAAGAGGAATTTTAACATAACCAGTTATAGCATCACCTCGTAGGGGTCATTTAAATCCTCCTTACAGAAGGTTTCCTCCACCTAGGAATAATCAACCTCTTGTTGGAGTGGCAAACCCTGCAAGGAACCAAATTTTTCCTCCTTTCAATGTAAGAAGTCCTCTTCATTTGGTTCAACATGATCCTATACCTAGTGCGGCACTCAATTTTTTTCCCTTTTACACAAGGGAAACTCATATTACTCTGGTGGAGAATATTATTGATGTAGCTAGCATTTATGCAGTACATAATATTATAGAAGACAATGTTGTAGTTAGATTCCATACCACTTCCTTCAAGGGAAAATCACTTCATTAGTTTTCAATGGGGTTAGAATCTGGTACTATAACCACTTGGGATTTTTTGGTATAAAATCTCTATAAATAGTTTAAAGACAAGAGTGATAACCTGTCCCTCTCGGAAAAAATTCACTACCATACGAAGAGAGATCCCTAAGAATACATGATTGATTTCAACTTCTAATTCCATGAAGGACTCTGGAATAGGATTCTGGGAACTCATAAAGCCTTCTCCAAATAATGCATTCTTGTACTATTTGCAAGCCTTGAATAGTGATGTAGCAGTTATGATCCATTCCACAGGAGGGAATACACTACTTGATGCCTATGTAGTTTCCATAAGAGCGGAGAATTCCCTTGATTCAAGCTGGAAAGATAGCTCTAATGACCGCTAATGTCATTGTCTCCAAACCTTACAAGCACTCAAGCCTACCATTACTCCTATCCCAGTAGCTTCCAAGAAAACCAATTCATTCTACCCCCTCCCCTTCAAATTATCTAGTTGAATTTAATTTGCTACTGTAAATGTTTTAGGAACGAGCTCGTTACACTCAAGAGGCAACAATTTCAATATAATCATCCATGCCAACCACAAAATCAGCAGTATCAGGCTAACCATATTCCTTTTTCAAGGGAAAAAATTAGCCTCAAAATCAAACTGCAAGTCAAGCTTTGAATGTTAGGACTTTGAACTTTTAGAATCCTCTCGTCTGTTAGCTCATCTAGAGCCATAGTACCTATGCTCAGAATAATCTAGATCAAGACTACAAATGGTGCTATCCTTGTTCTCAACCATCACAATCAAAATATTTTTTCCAAATGGAGTTCTTAGCTAGGACCTTATGGTTTAAAGTGTATATGCTTTCCCTCTCAGATCTAACAATAAAATTCATCTACACAGGAAATAGCAGATCAACCGTAGGCACCTAAAGAAACCACTTTGCTTCATTGGCAAGTGGAAGATTTTTACAGGTTAAATATAGATTCCTCATCAGTAGCAGAAAACACTTGTTCCAAAAAGAGAGCAATGAAATATCAACCTTCCAAATCCAATCAAGAATCCACTTCACACCCTCAGTCCACAAGTGGTGGTTGATAAGGATGCAGGAAAAGAAACTATCAAAAACACTTGTTAGCCAAGCTATAAGGAAAGAAGGTTCTTTAAGCATCACGGTACGCATCAAGAATCATTTTCCCAAAGGAGGATCCCAATGCCCAAATAAGTGTCAGCAAAGTAAGAGTAATTACCTTTAGTATTGTATAACAAATGAAGAATACCAACCTGAGTGTTACTATGTGGGATGCACTCTCAATTCCTTTTTAAAATAAACTTGTTGCGAGAGGCTCTAAATAGTTTTGACACAACTGACGGATCATCTGGGTCTTGGAGTAGAAAATGCTACGATTTTGTGTCAACTAGAAGGGGAAAATTATTCCTATAGGTGAAAAAAACCGCCACCATTTTATATTTCCCTGATCATTGGTGACCACTTGGTAGATAATTGCATGATCAATTTTGATGCCAATAGCTCATTCATGTCCAAATAAATTACAGACATACTAGGCATATAATATGTGCCGGTTGCAAGGGTAGTTGTTCATCTTGATGATACAGCCATTAAAACTATTGGAGTTATCAAAGTACTTCAACTTACCATCCATGCGATGCCCGAGTTTTTTCATTCATCCAAGACATATCAGTCATTGATCTCCCTCCTCTCTTTTCCATCTGCCTATCACAATATTTCACTGCCAAGATGGGTGGTTATTTATCAGCCAATTGGTCACATATGATTATTAGAACTCGATACAGAACCAAAGTGACTATAAGGGTAGAACTAATCTTCCATAATCATGTAGAACCCTACACTTCTAGTCCTATAAATTTTAATTATACCATCGGTGATCCATAAGAAGAAGATGTTGATCATGAACAGACCACTCTTGTTGAAGAAGTCCCCAATATTGTGCTTGATTAAGTGAGTGTAGATCATTAGTATGATTCCTACACTGATGTTTTGGAAGAGGAAGAAGTTGGTTTTTTGTTGTTGGAAGAGACGGGATTGGGTACATATTGCATTCATGAAGAAGGTACAATCATACTATAACTTGTCAAAACACAAAAAAATTCTGAAGAAATGTGGAAATTGTTCTTCTATGGCTCATGGAGTAATAATGGATCAGGTGTTGGTGTTATGTTAATTTCTCCATAAGGTAATAAGTACTTCTCATATTTTTGGTTGCAATTCAGTTGCACTAACAATGTTGCTAAATGCAAGGCCCTTGTGCAAGGAATTCAGCTATCCCAAAAAAAGGAATCAAGCCCTTGTTTTTTGGAGACAATGAGTTATTTGTTCATCAAGTGATGGCACGCAGTGCATCCAAAAATGATCTTTTAATATCATACAAGAACCATGTCTAGGATTTGATTAAAGATTTCAGAGCTTTTGGGATCCACACAGTTCCTAGAAATCAAAATCAAGATGCTAATAGGCTTGTTACAATTATCTCGCAATATGACATACCTGTATATATCACAAAATAAGGGTGGCAATCTATCAAAATTGTGGTTTGACCTGCAGTTCCTCATAATGTGAGTAGCTAGAAAGTGTTTGATAGTGACAAACAAACTATCCCTTTCCTATAAGAAGAGGTAAACTTTGTTATGAAAAATCAAGATAAGTTACAAGACTCATATGGTGATCAAATTATACAATTGAAAAGCAACAAGATACAAAAAGGCTTAGTTACTTTGGAATCCATCTTCAATTCAGATGATCAAGCCAAAAGACAAAGCTCTAACATGGTAGTCAAAAAGAATATTTTGAAGATGTCAAGGTAGCAAATGAAAAAGATCTAAAGATCATAAAACTATGCACTTTTGAAGAGAAAGAATATTTCATCAAAACAATTCAAGAGTATGATGACATTTTTGCATGGAGTTATAAATATCTACATGGTTTTGATCCAGGTCTAGCACAACATACCATCGAACTGGATCTTAATGCCAAGCCAGTTTGTCAGAAATAGAGGCCAGTTAATTCTAAATTTGAGCCACTAATGAGAAAGGAGCTAACCAAACTCACCGAGTCCTGTATAATTTTTCCTATCAAGCATTCCTCTTAAGTAGACAAGCTGGTCCCTGTAAGGAAGAAGAACAGAGAAATTTGGCTATGTGTGGATTTCAAGGACTTGAACCATGCTTCGTTGAAAGATCATTATCCTCTTCCATCAATGGAGTAGATTCTCCAAAAAGTAGCAGGAGCTCAAATATTTTCTTTCCTCGATAGATATTTGGGTTATAATCAAATTCTTGTTTAATAATATGATCAATTCAAAATGGATTTCACTACCAAGTGGGGCATGTATGCTTATAACAAAATGTCATTCAGATTGTCCAATGTCGGGGTTACTTTCCAAAGAGCCATGGACATGGAATTTAAGGTGCTAATCAATGATATCATCTTGGTTTACCTTGATTATATAACTTTATAATATAAGCATGTAGAAGACCACATCACACATCTAAGGAAGGTTTTTCGAAGATGTAGAGAATTTGGGGTTTCACTTAACCACAAGAAATGTATTTTTTTAAAGCATGAAGGAAAATTATTGGGGCATGTTGTTTCAGTGGAAGGAATTTCTATTGATCCATCCAAGATCCATTTTATTATGTCCTTATCTTTTCCAAGTCACAAAAAGGGTCTCCAGAGTTTTCTGGGAACCATAAATTTTGTACGGAGATTCATCCCTCAATTTTCATCATTGGCTAAACCACTGACAGCCATGCTAAAGAAAAATATGTCATTCTCATGGATGAATGAAGGAATGGATATCTTTGAAGCCATCAAAATGACCATTTCTTAAGATCCCATGCTAGTGAACCCCAGGTTTGATAAAGATTTTATTCTTTATGCTTTTGTAGGTCAAGAAAGATTTTCAGGTATCCTCACCCAACAAAATGATGATTTGATAGAGCAACTAATTGCTTTCTCTAGTAAATCCTTTTAAGACTATGAACTCAAATATTCATTTGTTGAAAAAAGATTCTTTCCAGTTATTTGAGATTTGAAGAAATTCAAGGACATGTTGTCTAACAAAAAAATTCATCTGATGGGGTCTCATCCAAGTGTCAAGGATTTTTTGTTGAACAAAGAGATGAACGAGAAGCATGCTATATGGATCACAAAGGTGATGGAGTATGACGTAAATATAAAATTCACCAAAATTTTCAGAGGTAAAGGTTTGTGTCAATAACTTGTTGCAGACATGGAATCAAAAGGTGATGAGGACACAAGGTTCCTAAACACTGATGAAGGTGATGATTAGGTTGACTGGTTATCCAAAATGAAGAGTTTCGTTTTCTCAGGAGTATATCCTATGAACATGGATAAAAATCAAAGACAAAATTTCCATCTTCAGTCTATTCCATATGTTCTAGTAGATAATGTTCTCTTTCAAAGGGATTTGAATGGTGTTATTCTTTGGTGTGTGGGACTGGAACAAGTAAGATAGATACTAGAAGAGTTTCACAATGGCGTATCTAGAGGACATTATCCTACACAAACAAATACTACCAAGATCATGCGATCCAATTTCTATTGGTCAGATTTGTTCAAAGATGCCCATATCATGGTAAGGAAGTGGAAGGAATGTGGATTTTTTACCTAGAAGCAGAATTTGGTGACTCTTCCACTCATCCAATTCAAGTAGACCAACCCTTTATTCAATGGGGGTTGGATTTCATTGGAATGATTAATCCTCCATCTAGTGACACACATAAATGGGTCCTTATTGTAATGAACTATTTTACTCGATGGACAGAGGCAGTAACATTGAAGAAGAGTAATGAGAAAGCAATTCTTGATTTATTAGAAGGTATAATGATAGGGTTTGGTGTTCCATTTATAGTTATTTCAATAAATTTGATGGCTTTCCTTGGTCAAAATCTAAGTGAATGGGATGTTAAATAATGAGTCTACCTCAATACTTCATCTAATTACCATCCTCAAGGAAATATATTGGCTGAGTCTAGCAACAAGAGCCTCATAAGGATTATTAAGCACACAATGGAGACTAACAGGAGGACTTGGCACACATGGCTTAAGAATGATTTATGGGTAGATCTGATCACACCTAAAAGGGCCATTGGAAATTCTACTTTCATGCCTGTATATGGAAGGGAAGAAAAACTTCTACTCTCATTGGAGTTACCTTCTTTAGAGTTATCTCATCAGCTTGAATTTATGGAGAGTCATCCTATGATAGTCCAGTTTTCTGAGTTCATGGAATTAAAAGAAGTACAGAACAAGGCTATGAAGACTTTGGAGAAACATCAGGCTCAGGTTAAGAAATATTTTGACAAGATGGCATCTAACAGACATTTTAAAGAGGGAGGTTTAGTTCTAAAATGGGATGAAGATAAATCCAAACTAGGCAAGCACGCCAAGTTTGACACTCTCTAGAGTGGTCCATACGTTATCAAAAGTTGTAAATAAGTGAATTCATTTCATCTATCTAGGATCAATGGAGAAGAACTTCCCATTCATGTGAATGGGATACATGTCAAAGATTTCTTTTGAGATCCTTCCACCCCCTGTACATTTTAGTTAGGTGTTTTCCTCCAAGTGATTTTCACACATCGTTGTGTGTTGTTGTTCATTTTTCTTTCCTTTTTTTGTGTTTTGTGTTATTCTGCACACTATATCATCATCGAAGGTTTTCAAGGAGAAAAAATATTCAAGGTTTTAAAAGGAGTTTCAGTATTTTCCAAATTTTGTGGATGCTTCATTCAAAATTCCACATTACTATGTAAGTTTCAAGAATTCATGGGTGTTAGTACATTTCTTGCCTCACATTACTGGAGAGTTCAAGATGAGTTATTAAAGAGGATCATATTGGTCTATAATTCCAACATTGAATCCATGCCCAATGGATGACTTAAGGCTACTGGAATTTTTCTTAGTAGGCAATCATCCTCGAGAGGTCACCAAAAATGTTATCCAATTTTTCCCTTGGGAAAAAATTGGACAAAATGATCGAATTGATAAATCATGTCTTAAGCGGTCCTATTGTGTTTCTACTACCTTCCGTTTGCGAGGAGCCTAGAAGGTAAAAAATGAGGATAGATTTATTTTTGAGAGACACTTACCATTGAAATAAAAAGGGAGCTCAATGAGTAGATCGGTGAGCTATTCAGTGAGCTAATGTGGTATGAAGGGATTCAATATCCATTATAGTTCATACGATTTGTAAAGGTGAATAAGATATAACCTATTAGAAAATAAAAGGCTGAGCTTGTAAACAACTCAATGATTTGAGGTACAAAAATTATGGTTCGTAGGAAAGCATAACATGGCTGAAAGGGTCTATATGAGCTCTATAAGCTATGGGTTGTCGATCACTATAAGGGTTGAGTTACAATGAGGAAAAAAGGCTGAGTTACTTGACATGTAAGTTTGGATTGTAGAAAGGAGATTCAACATTGAACCTACACATGGCTAAGTGGTTATGAGAAATCTTAACCTTAAAATCATGATTGAGTGTGTAGAATGAATTGGAAGGACTCAATTAAGTGTTGACTCAGCAAGCCAATTCATGGGGTGTATTAAGTTCCAAATGGTTGAGATATAAGGTGAAGATCAAATCAACTTCTTGGGTGCTTAGACTAAGAGCTCGAAAGAGATACATTGGATTAATTAAGCTTGGTTGGGATAAATACTTGATGGCTCAACACCGACTAAGGAGGACTCAATGTTAGAGGAGAGAAAATCATGATCTTGCTTTAGGGTTTGAGTCACGTAAGTATAAATAGAAATATAGACTTGGAACTCATTGATAAAGGAAAAGAAACTTAGGATGAAGTGTTTAGAATGACTCGGAGGTGAGCTCATGATTGAGGCTGATCAGATGAAATGGTGAGCCATTTTAGGCTACGATTGAGGATAACGATCATTTGATGAGGCCGAGATAAGTAAAGTGAGCTCAACAATCACAGTGTAGTGGAGGGCTTGATGTGTTGAGTGAAAGATAATGGATCAAATTATTTATGACACTTGACATCAATTAAAATTAACATGATCTCAATATATAGAAATGTGCATTAGGAGAACATTTTAGGTGGCAAAGATTTTAGATAAAATATCATTCTAGACTGCGGAATGTGAATAGAGCCTGAGTGAGTTGCTCAAGGTCATGCTAGAGTTACTTGAGAGCTCACTGAGGCATGCTTGAATGTAGAGATATCAAATGGCTCAATCACCAAGGTAGATGAGAGAGTTCACAGAGGGTGGAATGTTGAGGTTTGTAAGGAGGATGAAGCCTATGGTGTTAAGGAAAATTTTATGGAATGAGATATAAGTAGCTTGAGAAATCAAACATGGAACTGAGTCAAGTTATGATCTCATCGTGGTGAAAATAGTTGAACGAGATTAGCTGAGTGAAAGAGCATAAGGGGTGACCTGTAGCATTTAGATGAGTCACTTAGTCATCACCGAATTGATGAAAGCCATGCCAAGAGATGTTGGGTGGGTCGACACTGATATTATCTCATTTTGGAGGGCTAACTTAGAGCACGTGATCAGTTAGAGTAGGACGATACATGTCACTAGTATCAAATCAACAATCTTCTCAGAAGGTATGGGATGTCAAAAGCTCACTGTGATAGCTAGGTATGAGATCACACTAAGTAATTCGACTCATGGTCCGAATTCGGTAATGGGACAAGAGAATTTGAAGAAAATGGCTTGATGAGCCACTTAGAAGGTAAGATCCCATTAAGCCCTGTTCATAAGTGCAACACGATGAAGAGAAGAAGGCTTGGCATAAAACAAAGGAGATCGTAAATGATAAGTTTTGAGCTAGGAGATGGACGTCTATAGGGTGAGTTGGTGATTCTTAGGTCCCAGAAACAGAACTAAGTGTTCATTCAAGATAATTTTGTAACTCAACTATAGAGCCCATAAGAATGAGCTTGGTCGCAAGTGGACTTAATGGTGGGATAAGGTATAATTTCCACATGAGGGGAATTTCAAAAGTCCTTGGCCACTGTAGATTTTTGTGATGAGAAATCCATGCCATGATGGTAAGATAGTTTTTGGGTTTTGAGACTTAAAATTCCAAGGACACAGGGATTGTGAGATGCATTTGTAAGTAGGAATAATCACTTGACAATCCAAGGGAGGAAATCCACCTAGAAATGAGCCATTAATACTCCAGATCCATTACCAAAATATTAGGCAATTTACATCATGGTCGAAGCGAGTCATGAGGAATCCAACATGATTTTTGGCAAATAAGTCAGAATCGGTTGAAAAATAATGAACTATGAGGAAAGGAGGGACTCATTTTCTTGAACCATGAAATGGACATGACACAGTTAGAAGGCATTGTTGTGATGAAGGTATAGCGTGGCCTCGATGTGAGAATAAATGGAAATCGAGGATCGAGCCCAAACCATAAGTTTAGCCAGTGGACTGAGTTACTCAAGAGTCAACCTTGGATGTTCATGGCATCGAGTGAGATCGAAAGGTTGAGTTATGTTACAAAAATATGACATGAAATTAGTCAAGATAATCAAGCCAATGATAGTAAGATTTAACATAGCTCGTGAGTCGAGAAAGGAAGTTGGTAGGTCATGGGACTTTATCAAAACTTTTGTAAAGATTCACTTATTCTTTAAAGCTTGAGGGGACAAGAATTCACCATGATAAGTTGGGGAAATCCCATTGGAAAGGAAAAATATTGGCACAAGGGAGAATTTATCTCAAGCAAACAGGAGGGGATGACTTAGGTGGAGTCAAGTTGAAATTGGGATATTCAACGAACATGGATTTTTTAAGTTAGGGCCGAGTAAGTAACTTAGTGGATCGATGAGAAATATGTTGAACTCAGAAATTCATGAGAATACCTTGAGTACAAAGATGATGATGCAGAATAAAAAGGAAATATGGCCCAGGATGAGCCAAGTCACAGAAGTGACGAATTTGAGTGAGGCGAAAATTGAAAATATTTCCATAAAGCTGATTGGTGGCCTAAGTCAATTGTGAGTAAAATCCAAGCTTTAATGATGGCCGAGTCAGTGGAGCATTCAGGGCATCAAGCGAGTCGTCGGATGATCTTGTGGCAGGCTCACATATTGGATGAGATAGATATAAAGAACAGACCAAGTTAACATAGCTCAACCAATGTAATGGAAGGACGAGCTTGACACCAACTCCATGAGTTGGCTTTGCTAGCCAACCATTGTTGGGATTTTTTTTACTTATTCACATGTATCTCCCCTTTTCACTGCAAAATGGGTTTTTGGGGATCCCACTCTTACTTTTACTCTTACTTTTAAAATTAATATTTTTATTTAAATTTTTTAATAATGATTTTATTATTATTATTAAAATATTTTATCTAAATATTCCATTAATTAAATAATAAGGTTAAGTCTAAATGGTCATTAATGACACATGATGGAAGGTTCTTAAGTGGTTTAGCCAGCTTTGTATTTAGTGTTGACCATCATGAACCTTTAATTTAGGAAGGAATTTATTATTTCTCCTCTCTTCTCTCAAAAATTATTCTATAAATGTAAGTTGGATGTTCATTCCAAGGGAGGATAGAAGAGATATTTTTTATGCCTTGGCAGGACATCTGACATATCTTTCAAGAGTCCTACTTCTTCTACAAGTTTTCCTTGTATGTTGAGGAAACTTTCAAGCCTCCTTTCAAGAATGTAATGATAACCATTTCCTCTTCCAAATGTAATGATGCATTGTGCATTTTTCTGAAGTAATAAAGTGTTCATTTTGTGACTAATTATAGTCCTTCCATCATTCTATAATTCTTCGTTCCTTTCTCATACATGCAGGTGTACTGTATAAGTTCAAAGTTTACATTACAGGTTATTGGAGTTTTGTGTTTATCATGTGGTTGAGTTGTGGTGTTTTTCACCCTTATCGGTTTCATTCTTCTTCATCGGAAGATCAGAAGGTTTCTTGTGTAAAAAAAGTTTGGAAAAGGGAATACTTGCTTCTTAGTTTGTGGTAGTTACTTACCCTTTCCAAATTGCAATAGGTGGGTTATCTTATAGTGCATAGAACCCTCTTCAAATCAACCGTTTCCAAGTCTATCCATACCCTTTATTTGGTGCATCACCATCCCTAGAATAGTTTATATTTCCCTAAAACCCATAAATGATAGCACAGGTTTAGATAATCATTTTTTTACACTAGGAGGAGTAATGCACTTAGTTTAGGAAGAGGAAGCCTACCTTCTCTAGAGATTCACCTCGAACCCAAGTCCCATAGCTTGAGAGGTGATCCCATGTTACCCAATCACATCAAACATCCTACTCACATTCTAGCCATTCGTAGGGTGCAATGATTTGGCGATAACAAAGATGATGACTGGAGTGCATATAGATGTATTTTAATGCAACAGAGAGTCTAGATGGCAGTTTAGCAAGATGGGGTAGAGAAAAAACACATGCAGAGGTTGGAGATGGATACGTAAAGCTACAAAAGGATGAGTTGACAATGAATCAAAATGGGTGACAGAGACTGTAGTAGAGTTAGATAAGACCAAGGTCAAAAGAGGATGAAATGGAAGACCTATAAATAAAGAAGCTAGAAGAGAAGGTCGATGGAAGAACTCTAAGTGATGTAGAATATAACGAAGGACAATTGTGAGAAATACAAGCACATCCAAAGGAGATATAGGAGGTCTGTAACTGTTACAGGGATGCTAAGGAATGAGATTAAATTAACAAATCATGAGAAAGCTCCAAAATTTGCATGCATATGATGATTATGAAAAGGTTTGAAGTCAGTTTTATATGGTCGAATTTGACTGGGCTAGGTCACTGCTGATCACGGGGAAAGTTCCTCTAATAGGGTGGATTTTTTGCTTTAGGTCAGGATTTCATGTTTTCAAGGAGGGAAAATGAAACTTTAAAGCTTATATGCGGGATTAAGTTTCTTGGGGATGAATTATGGGTAGTTAGAAGATAGGAATGGGTAGAAAAAGCATAGGGATTTATATTTAGGATAAAAGCATCCTAAATAGCAAGTCCATTAGGGCATAATGTATGTGGATGTTAATTAATTAATGGATATTAATTAATTAATATTAATAAGAATTGGATAATAAGAGGGAATTTTATTTAAATAAAAGGGAACCAAGATATGACCCTAGCAAAATATGCACATATGGGAAAAAAAGGGTAGAGATACCGAATTTAGGTGTGTACATTTGTGTTGAATAGAAATGTATAACACTTAGCAAAAGGCATACACAAGATTCACATGGAAGAGAAGAGTGTGTTCAAAGGCGCGGAGGGATCGAAAGGGAATCGTGATAAGAGGATAGAGATAGATTTGGGACTTAGCTATTTTCACGATAATGATCTGTTTTTGGAAGATGGAGTGCGGAGCACAAAAACGTGATGAATACTTATGCAACATGCATGAGATATTTTTGGAAGAGTGTCTACATAGTGCTTTACATGGATGTAGGCTAAAGATAGAATTGCAACTAATAGTTAACTAGGAGAAATCTATTATTAGTGCACTTGCATGTGTGGCTGTAATTGTAAAGGCACATGGGTATTTTCAGCAAGTGACCTATTTTTGGGTTTAGATAAGTGATGAAGGGAAATTTTCCACCCATATAAATATGTAGTGAACTGTGTAGCATAGAGATAGTAGGTAAGAACTAGATTACTGTGAGATCATGTTGTCAGATCTGTTACACACACAAGCACATGATGCTATTATTGTAAGAAGATTCTGTGTATTATTGTGTTTTTATATAATGGAGTGTATTGGCTAAATCAGAGTGTTAATTCTGAGTATAATTAGATCTTGCATACTTGATTTCATCATGGTTATAATTTAAATATGTTATTCTCTAGAACTAAATCTATACCTACACTATAGAATGATGTATTAATGATGGATCTGAATGCTTTAAGTCTTTATCATGATAACATCCTGCAACAACAACCCTAAAGTGGGGCTTGGTACCTTTGCACACTTTGGGTGAGCACTCAGTCTAAGATGAGTGATGTGCTAGTGTGCCTAGGATTTTTCTGGTAGATTCTAGGCTGCATCATTGGTTCCATTACTAGGACCTCTTTTTTATCTTTTTTCAGGATGGTTCATGATGAATACATATCAGTTGACCATAGCAAGTGTTGAGGAGTAGATACACGACCTAGAAGAAAAATGCACACGAAGGTTCAACATTGGATTTGAGTTTGACACATGCATGTGGGTGGAGCAGAATCTGTATGACTATTTTTCTAAGAGATTATTTGCTATATTTCTGGTAGAACTATATGATTGGTTGGTTGCTTATGTATCTAAATGGAATTGGAGGTATCACACAATTTTTTGGATACATCAAGAATTTAAGACCCTTTATGATGCTGATATAATTTTGTCTCACATTGTGGATACATGGTTTCGTGGTGTTTTGAACAGCTATATCTTGGAGTATTCAATTTCCACTTATTCATGCATAGAGTTAGCTGAATTCCAATTTTTATGATATCCTAGGGGAACTTACCTCCAAGGCATTCCACTGGTGATCAAAATTCTTATGGTAACCCTAAACTTGGAGAATAAACTGATGGGAAACTAAACCCCACCATGCGTGGGTGCAGGAGTAGGTTTGGTTAAATATGATATACCTAGCGAAAGAAAGGAAAAGAGAGGAAAGGCAGCTTAAGTATAATGAGGTGTGCAAGAGGGAGATAGAGAAGTAACAAGATGTTGTAGAGTGAATGGCGTTGTGGAGAGAGATAGTTCGGGAAGGGTTTGAAGTTCACACACAAGACATGGAACCCAAGCATTAGGAACTTCCCCATTTGGGAAAGCATGACATAGAACCCTCCTCGGCCTCACGTAGAAGTGTTCCAGTAGAGACAACCTAGGCCATGGGCGCATATCTGAATCCACCTGGTAACCTTGACCTTGAACTTGGTTTTCCAGTATCTAGTACGATAAACAATTAGCAAGCTAATTTAGGTAGTGGGAGAGTAGGAGTGAGTCATATAAAAAGCACAATGATGGTAGTGTAAATGGATTCTTTGTTATATGGGAGTAATTTTTTGGGTGTATCATCTACACAGAATTTAGGTGTAAAAAATTTTGGACTCTCTTCTGGGAGTAGTAATACTTCAAAGATTTTTGGGGTGCAGTTCAGTACTGTTGTTGAGATACTGGGAAGTACATATTTTGTTCTGACTCAGCTACATGTTTAGGAGGTATAGGTGGCTCTAGTTTTGGTGGATCTGGTGGTTCTAGAGGTAGAGGAAACACAAGAGGTTTTGGATCAGGTGGGCAAGGTCTGCACCAACCCTAGAAAATTTACATGGAGATGTCTCTTCGTCTCCCATAGTATAGGGGCATAGAAGATGTTGTTGAACATGTACACATGTGTGAAATAATATGGCACACAAAAGGAATCATGACTTATGAGTGTAGGGCAAGTAAATTTGTTACTGCATTATAAGGGCATGCACATAACTAGTACACAAGTTTTTACCTTGATCAGACTTGCATAGACTATGCAACTTTAAAAGATGCCTTCCTTAAAGAATTTCATATCCATGAGTTTAAATAGAAGAGTATAAGTGCACTCAAGGATATTAAGCAAGGCACTACTAAAAGTGTCAGAGAGTATGATACTCATTTAAAAATGTTGTTAACTAAACTTCCTTATGATATTCATGCAAGCTCGCATGCACAATGGTTCATTGGAGGCCTAATAACACCTTTTAGAAGGGATATATCACATAAAACATACACTAATCCACACTAAGAACTTGAAGAAAATTTACGCGCTGAGGTAGTTGGAAGTATAGACACTGGGGTGAGCCCATTTTTAGAAGCATAGATTCTAGCTATGGTGAAGCAGTTGGAGAAGCTATCAGAAAATTCAACCTATGAGACGTGTATAGGGATTTGGTGTATAGATTGTGAAGTGGAAGGTCACACAAAGGATATTTTTCCATGTAGATTATTGCACTCATTTTTATTGGACTATGAGATATGCCATCTAAGCCATGATGCTAGCCACTACCCATGACTACAATGCATGATAAGGAAGAAGGTTTCATGCTACTACAAAATCTACATGTCCATGACTCATGAAATAGAAGACTTCTAGTTGATTGGTTAGATCCATGATGCTATAGACATTGGTGTATGATAGACAGGAGTTTCAGACAACTCTAAAGGAAATAACGAGCATCAAGATTGGGATCACAATCAAGTGCATTATAATTGGAGTGAAGGAAATTTTGAAGGCGACCGTAACAGTTTGAGGATACCATGGTGGGTTTGGAGGACAAGGTTGTGTTGGTGTTGGGTTTTAAAATGGTACTTGATCAAAACCACAGTCAAGGGAAAGAAAGTCCCTCCTCTTTATGGGAGATGTTCCCTTATTGAAAGGAAGCAACAAAACTTATATACAAATGTACAAATTTCATCTTAGGGATGGACATCTGACATCTTGAAATGGTTTTCTACCGAAATAGATTATCAATATAAATGAATGGAAGAACTGAAGAAAGGAAAGAGTAGAATATAATAGTACTTTCAGGAAATATAGATAGCAGAGTATAACCCTATACATACTGAGCAAGAGTGATACATAACATAATCATTCACATTCACAACATAAGATATCATTCCATAGACACAAAGTTCTAGAAATCATATCAATAAGAACACAAAGTTTCTTATTACAGAAGATAAATGATCTAGAAATTTTAGGTAAGAAAGAAGAGACAATAGATGAAGATAGAGAGAAAGGGAAAATTCTTCTGTATTGATTGCTTTCGATTCTAATTACACTTCAAAAGTATCAAAGTACAACATTTGCAATGAGCTAAACTCTTACATTTATAGATGAAATGAAGAGAGGAGAAGAAGAGAAGGAAATAAATTTGATTTGGAAGCTCAACCACCAACCATCAATGCCCCTACAAATCTACCTACAATCTATCAAATCTGGTTCTACATGTCTTTGGTGTGCTGAAGAAGGAAGGATGGAAGATCAGATCAGATTTGATCTAGTTGAAGCAGTGCGATCACATATTAAGGGCATCAAATATGTTTTCTAGATTTTCACCCAAATCAAGATATCCAGTTAGTTCCCTATGTCTATTTGGCGTGTTGGAGAAGGAAGGATGGAAAATCAGATCAGATCTATGTAGTTGAAGCAATCAGATCCTGTATTAATGGCTTGAAAGACTTTTTCCATATTTTCACCCATTAAATCCTACTAAAAACAATATTTTATGCTTCCATGGTGTAGAGGAGACCAAGATATTTCCAACAGCATTAAATTTGTCAAATTTTGAGAACTGGAGTGAAAGTTAGGCTCATTTGAATATTTGAATCGAATATGTACAAAAATGGTGAAAAAGTAATTTTCGTAAAATGGATCCATCGACCTGAAATTGAAATTATGCCTTTAGTGCAAAAGATGGAAAAATGCAAAAGTTCCCTATAGCCCCGCAAACCCGTAAGTTCACATTTTGCATTTAGGTCTTACACATGGCTTTACCTGAGTGGTAACGAAGTCACGGTTCACTTTATCACTTTACACCTTTTATGGAAACAAAGCTCAAAATCTATAAGTTCTCCACTAACCCGCCTCTCTGCTTAGACTTTTTAATGTATTTTCATTACCTGGCTTTGGGTGGGGTTACAACTCATTTTGTAACTTTACTCCTTTTGGCAATAAAGCAAAAATTCCCAAAAGGCTCTGACGATCCACTTCCCTATTTTGAATTTTCAACATGGGCTCAAAATCTCAAAGTTCTCCACTGACTCGGTTCCCCGCTTTGAATTTTGATGCGATCTCGATATTTGAATTTTTCCCTTTGCATGAGTAGGGATGCTTTTACATTCACCTCTAGAAAGAGTGCTGAAGAGACACATGGCTCCTTTCGTGGCTTTTCTTTGTTTCTTTTTGTTTTGGCTAAGTCTATTTTGTTTGGGGAGGCCATATGTCTAACCTTGGACACATGGAGGATCAACACACATTTGGGACCTACCTCCGGATTTTTCCTTTGAAGTTGAGCCAAGCTGACACATGGAGGCTTCTGTAAACCCTTCTATACTTATCTAATTCAATGACTGACTCTGCCCCTTCTTTTACTTTGACCACGTGGCGAGTCCGTGCACACTTGGGGACCCGCTCTTGATTCTTCCTTTGAAGTTGCGCCGAAGAGACACGTGGAGGCTCCTACCGATGCTTGGATTTTTTAATGGCCAGCTCTATCTACTTTTTGGACCTAGGAAACATGGAAAGTTGGTGCTCATTTTGGGGACCGTCTTTGGCTTCAACCCTTGAAGGTGCACCATTGAGACACGTAGAGACTTCTGCCGGTTCTTTTATACTTAGCCAATTCGGGCCTGCTGCCCATTTGACTTCTATCAAGCCCTAGAAACATGGAGAGATGGAGCATGTTTGGGGTCTCTCTTTGGTCTCACTTCTAAAGGTACGTTGATGAGGCATGTGGAGGGTTTCGTTGACCCTCTTATAATTAGTCGATTAAACGGCTGGCTCTGTCCCTTTTCCAAACCTTGGACACATGGAGGGTTGGTGCAAGTTTATGGTTTCCACGTTTTTTCACCATACCAAAAGTGTCTTGAAGAAACACATGGCACCTTCCACGGTCTTTCTATAATTATCTAATTTGGGCCTCGATTTAACACTGCCTTTCTTCACTTTGAATTTTGATGTGATCCACGACCATAGAAAAAGGTTTTGACAATTTAATTTGAATGGAGGAAACAATTGTTAAGCATACAGATGGGAAGACAAATTTTTTATCAAACCACGCAGACTGCAAGATTTTAAATTAACAGGGTGATATTACAAATGAGCACCAACTTCTTCAAAGCACAAATTTTTCTATCTCTCCAAAATTATCAATCTACTAAAACATATCTCAAAGGCACTAACTCAAAATTCTCGAAAATTGACTTGAAAAATGAGGGGAATTTCAAGGGCGACAACAACTAGCTCTTTCTGGGGATGACTTGGCTGGGACAGAGGAATGAGGAAAGATCAAAAACCATAGAAAAACTCTGGAAAATCAGACCAGTGCTTTACCCATTGGGAAAATAGAGTCAAAGGAAAAACCAATACAGAAGACAACACATATGGAAGGGAAACAAACCAAAAAGGAAAGACAACAACAAACAAACTACTGCACACAATATATATAAAAAGGATTGCCTAATCACCTAGGATCTGAACAACTTCAAATACTACCCACTATAAGGAAGTGGGAGAGAGGATCCATCTATATAATCCAAGTAGAAAGAATTTTCTCTACCAAAGTGTCTGATTTTGAAAGGACCAAGCCAAATAGAATCAAACTTACCATGGCTTCCTCAAGGTTCATGCATTTTTCCCACAACAGAACAATGTCTCCCACTTGAAAATATTTGGGCCTAGCCTTCTTATAAAACAAAGCTTTCACCTTCAGTTGATGAGCTAAGTTCCTATCAAAAACTTGCATCCTGTCTTCATCTAGCTTCTGAAGATACATGATCCTCTTGTCCAAGGAAATGATGAAACTTGAATCCTCAATAGCCTTCATTAAGTGCAAGACTGGTAATTCTGTTGTTACTGATAGCTAAGCTTCAACACCATACACCACCTGAAATGGAGACATTCAATTTCTCTTTTAGGTGTAATTTTATCTTCCTAGAGGGCATCATAGATCTTCTTGTGCCAATTCCTTTGAGAGTCATTTGTAAGGTTCCAAACGATGGTTACTAGATTCTTATTTATTGATTCTTCTTGTCAATTCCCTTGAGGATAATGATTTGAAGAATGAGAAATGGAAATTCCATTGCCATAGCATAAATCCATCATCGCAGAAGAAGAAAAATTGTAAGAATTATCAGTCATAGTCTTGTTTGGTACCCCAAACCTTATTAAGATGTTCTCTTTGATGAAATTACACACCACCTCAGAAGTAGTGCTTTTGACTAGAATAGCCTCTACTCACTTAGTGAAGTAATTTGTAGTAGTTAGTACATGAGTATTTCTAGTAATGGAAGGTGGGTTAAGAGTTCCAATGAAATCCAATCCCCACTGTTGAAAAGGCTCATCAATCACTACTTGTTTGAGTGGTAAAGCAGCCAACTTGGGTCTCCCAACAAAAGTCTGAGATGCTTCACACTTACCTACACATTTTGATGCATCTCTGAATGATGTAGGCCAATACTACCCTACACAAAGGATTTTATGGGTAGTGACAGCAGAAGAGAAATTCCCTCCACAAGCCTGATCATGAAAAGCTGAAAACAAATTCTTCTATTGCTCTTTGTCCACACATTTAAAGAATATTCCATCAATGCCTCACTTGAACAAAGCATTTTCCCATAATACATATTGTGCATACCTTAACTTAATAGATCTCTTTTTCTTGGCACTCAAGTGGGTTGGACACTCTCCATAAGAAAGAAAATTTGCAATATCAACATACCATTCAGATGTTGAACTGAGGAAGAGAAAAAAAGGAACATCAACTACTTTTGTGGAAAATTCTTCATCAGCCCCTTCAACAATAAACTCACACAAGCCTTTACCCTAGACTATCTTAGTTGGCTTGATATCAAGGTCATATTCTTAGAATTTTTCTACCTGATTTCCTCTCTTAGTTCCAAACTCCTGTTGTGTAAGAATAGACTTGATGGTTGTATCAGGTACATGCACAAAAGAGTGAGATTTAAGAATATCAAAATGAAACTGCTTGATAGCTATAAACACTGCAAAAGCATGTTTCTCCATCAGAGTATATTTCAATTCATGATCTTTCAAAACATAGCTCATGAATGCAATTGGAATTTCATGATCCTAAGAATTTCTCTGAGTTAGCACAACAACTAAGGTATTCTCTGTAGCACAAAAATAGATGATAAAATCCTTGCTGAAATTAGGACATGCTAAGATGGGAGTCTTAGCAATGGCTTTCTTGATACCTTCAAATGATTTTTTACCTTCAGAAGTCCAAGCAATTTTTTTCTTTCCTTTCATCATGTGAGCAATGCTCATAGTCAGTTCTGCAAAATCTACAACAAATCTCCTCAAGAAATTTATCTTACCAAAGAAAGAGTGAACACCCTTTTTGCTTATGGGAAGAGGAATCTGCTGGATTTCCTGGACTCTTTCTGGATCTATCTTAATCCCTTCTTTGGAAACGATATGCCCCAACAACTTTCCTTTAGTAACACAAAAGACAGACTTCTTAGGATTGAGGGAAACTCCATGTTCTATGCATTTTTGAAGAACTATTTCCAGATTGCTGAAGATGATCTTCCCTTGTTTTGTAAAAAATAGTCAAATAATCAAGGTACACAACAATACACTTTCCCTTTAGGCTGCCAAAATCTAAATCCATTTCCCTTTGAAAAGTGGCACCAACATTGATAAGACCAAATGTAATTCTCTTGTAGGAAAAGGTGCCCCAAGGGGTAGTAAAAGTAGTCTCGTGTTGATCTGGGGTACTGAATTCCACTTGATTGTATCCAGAGAATCCATCTAGAATAGAAAACATCTCAGAGCCTGAGGAAACTTACAAAACTTGACCCATCATGGGGAGTGTATAGTTATCTTTTAGAGATGCCTGATTCAAATTCCTGAAGTCTACATAGATGTGGATCTCACCATTATTTTTTCTTACAGGCGCAATGTTGGAAATTCATGTTGAATGATGTATAGGGAAAATAATCTTGCCTTTTAGTAGCTTTTGGATCTCTTGAAAAATAGTATCAACAACCTTGGGATTGTACTACCTTTTTTTTTCTTGAAAGGTTTGATCCTAGGTTTCAAAGGGATATAATGTTGCATCTTATTTCGTTGAAAAGCATTAAGATCATCATATGAATAGGCAAGAACATCAACATACTTCTTTAATAGGTTTACTACTTTTTTATTCTCTTCTTGAGTGTAACATTTTCCAATATTCACTACCTTGGGTTTATCATTGCTTCCAATATTGACCTTCTCATACTCAAAAGATTTTTGAGTCCCTTGAGAAGCTTTAGATTTGATGAACCTATCATGTTTTTCAAACATATCTTCTAGACTCACCATTCCTTTGGGAATCTTGTTACACTTCAACTTAATACAACCATCCTGATCCATCTCTTCCTTGATATCTTCCTCATTAGAGGGAACATGTTTTCTAGGAATAGTTTCACTTTCTTCAAAATATAACTTATTGAAGTTATCATTAAGCTCTAAGAAAGAGAGCAAGTGTTGATCATCATTGAAAACCTGCCATTTTCTTGCATTATCCGGCACACTAGGCCTATGAATAATTTCAATGGTGAATTTATCTTGAGAGAAATCTGGATGAGGAATCAACAAAGATCCTCAGACAGCTAGAGAATCACCTCTAGTATTATTTTCTCTTGGCACAACTTTAATTGAGAAGGCATCAAGGACTTCAATGGAATCCCAAACAAGATTTCTATAATGTTTTAACATCTTATTCCCTACTTGGTAAAGATACCTTACTTGTTTCACAATCAACTCTGCATCACCACGAGCACAAAGATTCCTTACTCATATTTCTTTTGCCTTGTTCAATCCAAGTATGAGTGCCTCATATTAAGTTGTATTGTTTGCATTTTCAAAATGAAGCTTGAAATAAAATGGATGAATCTTCCCTTCTGGAGAGATTAACACCACACCAGCTCCAGAACCAGCTGAAGAGAAACTTCCATCAAAATCCAAAGTCCAAATGCCATTGGGATCATGAATCACTCCCTTAGGAAGACTTGCCTCATCCTTTGACATGATCATATAGTTACCATGCCCTATATCTTCATAGAGTATTTGTGCTTTTGGATCATCAATTTTTGCACAATATACTCAGTTTTCTTTTCTGGTAATAAATTTCTTATTTTTCCATTAACTGGGATCAAACCATGTGACTAGTCCATCTAAATTTCACCTCCTACCTCTTTACAGAATTCCTACTCAGCAACATACCATATGAGGGAGGAATATTAGCAACCAAAATAGTGGCTAAGACCCTTTTCTCTGGAAAAGTAGTGAAGGCTACTTGTGCATTTTTAATCCTTCCAACCAAAGGCACTTTTCTACTCTCCACAGAATAGAAGAAACTAAAGGCATGTGTTAGAGTCAAGCCCAAAGCATGAGATAATTTTGCAGACATTAAATTTTCCTATGCTCCTGAGTCTATGACACAGTTACTGAGCTTATGGCCAACTATGAGGAGAGTCACATAAAATGGTTCAATTTTCTCATTAGGGGAAGTGACTGCAGCCATAAGGCTTGGTTGAGGTGAGGAAGAGGGAGTGGGAAAAAGACATTTAGAAGTATTGAATGAGGATTTGGATTTGGAATTGACAAATTTTACCATTTTAGCAATGGATTTTGGATGGGTTTAGTAAAAATCTGCCTCTGAAATTTGGATTTTGGTCTTTTTGAGGTGATCAATAATATCAAAAGATCTAGAGGTGGATGGGGCATCACTACTAGGAACAGAAGAAACTTTTGATTCATCAATTTTAGGAATTTAAGGACAAGAAGTTTTGGAAATATGGGTAGAAGGAGGAGGATTAGCATTACTCACCTTTTGTGTGGAGGCAATGGGAATAAAAGATCCTCTTCTTGCAACCACTAAAATAGTTATAGGAAACTCCTTGGATTTATTAGCAGGCTGTATCACTTTTTCTTTTCTATTCATTTGTTCCTGAATCATAACAACATATGAATCACTATTTAGATAATCCACTCTTTCATCATATTCATCTTCGTCATCCATACCTTCAGTGGTAAGGAAATGGACTTGAGATCCACCAAGTTCCTCCTATTCTTCATTAACATCCTCCATTGGGTCTTAAAAGTCTTCATTAAACTCCTCATTATCATGTTCTTGAACTTCACAAGTTACATTGACTGGAACCTTGATAGGTGGGCCTTCAATAGCCAATTTATTCTGAGGAAGTAACTGGTTTCTAGGCTGAAAATTACTTCTTGGCATATCTTGATAAGGAGTATGTTGAGCCAATTAATTTTTGATGGCAATGAGATCATTTTCCAACTTCTACACTAAATGATCAGAATTAGATCTAGGGGAAGAGGAAGAATAAGATGCTTTAGATTTGGAGGATTCTATTTTCAGTTTACCAGACATGATTAAATCATCCTCAACACTGATAGCTAAGCGTTGATCAACATCTAGAGTTGCAAGGTTAGCTCTCCTTAGTGCATAACTTACTTTAGGCAACTGAGCATTGAGGAAGAAGCACTTTTGGATTTGATCTATAGGTTGAGTGTTCTGTGGAATTTTAAGAACTATCTTGTTGAATTTAGCCAAAAACTCCCTCATGGGTTTGTGTGGTTCCTTCTTGATATGAGAAATTTGAGCCAAGAGGGCATGCACATCTTTAGCATCTTTGAAACGTTGCTCAAAATAAATTTTCAAGGTGGTCCAATTACTAATTGACCCAACAGGAAGATGATAGAACTAATCAGCAACATTATCCTGTAATGTTTCCTCAAAGAGCCTGATAAAGATGTCTTCATGTTCAACCCCAAGAATCCCACATACAACTATGAAGACTGTAATGTGTTCATCTGGGAGTACTTTCCCATCACCTTGGAATTTAGGAAAACCTTTCCTACTACTCCTGGGTAACTCATTCAATAGATGAGGAAGAGCAAGGGGCCTAATCCATTGTCCCCAAGGCAGCGGTGCTGCCATCTATGGGAATATTTCCTGAAGGGGAATTGAAACACCAAAAAGTATCAGAGAAAGAATATTAGGACTGAGTCATTCTGGAGGAATGCTATTATTAGAATTTTTGTCTTTAATAGGAGGTGTGCTTGAAGAAAGAGTTCCTCTGTTCCTTCTTACTGGAAGAAGAGAGAAGTTTTGTTGCTCCAGAAGCTTAAAATGAGAATCTTCAACCCCAAGAGATTTATTCCCATGTGTATACTGTAGATTCACCATGCTGAAAAAAATCTTGAAGTTTTTTTAGAAAAGGATACATTTGAAATGAGATCCCCAGTGGAGTCACCAAAAACTGTTGGGTTTTAAAATGGTACTTTATCAAAGCCACAGTCAGGAGACAACAAGTCCCTCCTATTTATGGGAGAGTTTCCCTTATTGAAAGAAAGTAACAAAACTTATATACAAGTGTACAAATTTCATCTTAGGGCTAGACCTATGACATTTTGAAATTCTTTTATACCAAAATAGATTATCAATACAAATGAATGGAATAACTGAAGAAAGGAAAGAGTAGAATATAACAATACTTTCAGGAAATATAGATAGCAGAGTATAACCCTATATGTATTGAGAAAGAGTGAGACATAACATAATCATTCACATTCACAACATAAGATATCATTCCATAGACACAAAGTTCTAGAAATCATATCAATAAGAACACAAAGTTTCTTATTACAGAAGATAAATGATCCACATATTTCAAGTAAGCAAGAAGAGACAATAGATGAAGATAGAGAGAAAGGAGAAATTCTTATATATTGATTGCTTTTGATTCTAATTACACTTCAAAAGTATCAGAGTCCAACATTTGTAATGAGCCAACTCTTACATTTATAGATGAATCAAAGAGAGGAGAAGAAGGAAAGGAAAGAAATCTGATTTGGAAGCTCAACCACCAACTATCAATGCCCCTATAAATCCACCTACAATCTATCAAATCTGGTTATGCATGTCTTTAACGTGCTGAAAAAGGAAGGATGGAAGATCAGATCAGATTTGATCTATTTGAAGCAGTCAGATCACATATTAAGGGCACGAAAGATGTTTTCTTGATTTTCACCCAAATCAAGATATCCAATCAGTTCCCCATGTCTATTTGGCATGTTGGAGAAGGAAGGATCGAAAATAATATTAGATCTGGGTAGTTGAAGCAACTGGATCCCATATTAATGGCTTGAAAGAATTTTTCCAGATTTTCACCCATTAAATCCTACTGAAAAAATATTTTATGCTTCCATGGCATAGAGGAGACCAAGATATTTCCAACAGTATAAAATTTGTCGAATTTCAAGCATTGGAGTGAAAGTTAGGCTCATTTGAATATTTGAATCGAATCTGTACAAAAATGGAAAAAATGTAATTTTCGTAAAATGGATCCGCAAGCCCGAAATTGAAATTGTGCCTTTAGCACAAAAGATGCAAAAGTGTAAAATTTCCCCATATCCCCGCAAGCCCGCAACTTCATGTTTTACATTTGGGTCTGACACGTGGCTTTACCTGAGTGGTAACAAAATCATGGTTCACTTTATCACTTTATGCCTTTTATGGAAACAAAGCTCAAAATCTCAAAGTTCTCTGCCGACCCACCTCTCTGCTTTGAATTTTCAACATATATTCATTACCTAGATTCAACAGGGTTGTGGCTCATTTTTTAACTTTACTCCTTTTGGAAATAAAGCCAAAATCCCCAAAAGGCTCTGACAATCCGCTTCCCTATTTTAACTTTTCAACGTGGACTCAAAATCTCAAAGTTCTCCACCGACCCGCTTCCCCGCTTTAACTTTTGATGCAGGCTCAATATTTGAATTTTTCCCTTGGCATGAGTGGGGCCACTTTTGGATTTACCTCTAGAAAGAGCACCAAAGAGACACGTGGCTCCTTCCGTGGATTTTCTTTGTTTCTTTGTGTTTTGGCTAAGTTTGTTTTGTTTGGCAAAGCCATATGTTTGACCCTGGACACGTGGAGGCTCAGCACACATTTGGAACTTGCCTCTAGATTTTTCCTTGGAAGTTACACGAGCTGACACATGGAGGCTTCCACAAACCCTTCTATACTTATTCAATTCAATGTTTGGCTCTACCCCTTCTTCGACTCTGACCACGTGGTGAGTCTGCACACACTTGGGGACCCACTCTTGATTCTTCCTTTGAAGTTGCATTGAAGAGACATGTGGAGGCTTATGTCGACACTTGGACTTTTCAACTCTGGTTTTGTCTAATTTTCAGACCTGGGACACATGGAAAGCTAGTGCTCATTTAGGGGACCATCTTTGGCTTCGACCCTTAAAGGTGTAGTGTTGAGACACGTGGAGACTTCTGCTAGTTCTTTTATACTTAGCTTATTTGAGCCTGTTGCTCATTTGACTTCTATCAGACCCTAGACACGTGGAGAGCTGACACATGTTTGGGGTCTCTCTTTGGTATCACTTCTGAAGGTGCACCGATGAGGTACGTGGAGGGTTCCGCCGACCCTCTTATACTTAGTCGATTAAATGATCGACTTTGTCCCTTTTCCAGACCTTGGACATGTGGAGGGATGGCGTAAGTTTCAGGTTTTCGTGTTTTTGCACCATACCAAAACTATGCCGAAGAAACACTAGGCACCTTCCGCGGTCTTTCTATACTTAGCCGATTTGGGCCTTGATTGAACATTACTTTTCTCCACTTTGACTTTCGATGTGATCCACGATCATAGAAAAAGGTTTTGACAATTTCATTTGAATTGAGGAAATAATTTTTAAGAATCTAGATGGGAAGATAGAAATTTTATCAAACCATGCAGACTGTAATATTTTAAATTAACAGGGTGAGATTGCAGATGAACACCAATTTCTTCAAAGCACAAATTTTTCTATCTCTCTAGACTTCTCAATCTACTCAAACATCTCTCTAACTCACCAACTCAAAATTCTCAAAACTTGACTTAAAAAATGAGGGGAATTTTGAGGGTGACAATAGGTGGTGGGTGAGGCGAGTTCCCTCGCGGAACATGTTAGACATGCAGATCTTCTAACCACTACAGGTGAGAATTTCCTCAAAATATTACATGTTCTTTCTATGGAAATAATAATAGTCATGAGGAATGTCCAGACTTGTATGAGCATCTTAGTAAGTAGCATAAATAAGAAAAAAAAGGCACATGGATGGTTAGGATACAACACGTTGTGGAAAATCAGTGGATGCCCAAGTTGGAAGCAGAATCTGAGGCATTGCAGGTAAAGATCACGACCCACGCTGAAGCGGTGCATGCCAAAAAAGCATTACAGAAGAAGCCTACCATCACTAAGGAGGAGGTTGTACATGAATGATACCCAAATCCCACCCATCAGAAGGAGGTTTACTTAGAAACCATGGAGGTACTCAAGAATCTTCAGGTTAAAATACAATATTTAAAGGAGCAATCACAAAAGATGAAGCGAAAGAAAGCATCAGAGATTATCCAAAATGATATGGATGACTTGAGAGAACTGTGTAAATTGTTGTGCCAAGACAATATGATTCCATTGTTAGGGAATTGGTTAAAGGGAAACACCCCGTGAAAAAGTATTAAGACTTGGTGGAAAATCCTACATGCAAATCTTCCTCCTCATAACATCGAGTATGACAAGGAGATCACTCTAAATGTTGTTGTTCATGGGTGGCTATTGAGTAATATATTGATTGATATAGGTGTGGAAGTGAATGTTCTTACCTTAGATGCATGGGTAAAAATGGGGAGACTTCCATTGTAGCTATCCTCTAATGTATTGTTCATGGAAAACTGGACTAAGACCAATTCCATTTGAGTTTTTAAAGATGCATCCATTACCATACAAGGAGCCAAGTTCATTGGAGATTTTGAGGTTTTAGCACTAGTAGAGTAAGATAGCTTCCCAACACTACTAGGGAATCCTTGGTGCTATGCATATAATGTTGATATTCAGTTCAACAAGGGTTATATTAGCTTTAAAAATAAGGATGAAAGAGTTATTATCCCTTTAACAGATGGAAAATATACGCCCTATGTTGATCCCTTGAGTGAGGAAGACCTGAATTGGATTTATGTACGTGTCATCCAGGATCCAAAGGTGCTTGAGTCATGTAAAGAAGGAATCCTTCAGTGGGAGAATGCACAGTCTATTAGCGATACTACAAGTGTCACTTGTGATAATTGGGATCATAACACTTATGAGTTGGTAGGGCGCGAAGTAAAGATCATATTTCCTAGGGACAACAAAATGCATTATATTAGGATAATATGTAACAACTCAATACTTTGCTACACCAGATAAGGAGACCCTATGGTGTTCCTACACACCATTAAAGAACAATGGATAAACCCACTGGAGAGAAGGAATATGCTAGCATATACCCTACGCGGGACAACAACATGCTGGTGGGTGGTCCAAAAGGATAATATTATAGGATGGAATGAAATTAGGATTTCTCTTGCCACTAGGTTCTTTAGGAGCAATGCACCTACTCATATCTGCACTTATCATGGTAATCAACCTATTCAGTACCACGTTCAGCAATGTGAGAGACTCTGGACAGATGGGTAGGAAGCTTTACCACCTTTTCTCTGGGTGCACAAGTTTTATCCCACTCTACATGGCTATGCGCGTGCTTGGTATGTATATGCAGAACTCCACAGAGAGATTGGAAATTGGCATGATTTAATTACAGAAATGACCCATATGTTTGACTTCTTCTCTACTAAACCTCAGGTGGAAGAAGCATTAAAGGTTATAAAGCACTTAACTATGGGAAATAGTGTAAATACTGAAAAAGTCGTTCATGATTTATTTGATGAAGGAAATTCAAGAGTGCATTTTTATGAAAAAATAGAGGCCGATTCCACACTACTTTAGTGCACTTTCGTTAAGAAAGAAAAAGGAAAAATGGTCTACTTAGTGGATGATGAAGAAGTAGAAAATCTGGATGTGAACCATTCATTGGGTAGACGTGAGGTGTTGGACAGTATAGACAAGACCACACGTGCATATCATGAACCTATGAAGACAAAGAAAGTGAGTATTAGATCATATGTTGTGCCTAAGAAGGCCATCATTAGAGACTATTGGTTAGACTTTGAAGTGGGAAAAATCATAGAGTTACTACGGGATTATCAGGACATATTCCCTCTGGGTTAACATGAACTTAAAGTTATACATACATCATTAGGGAAGATGAAGATAAATTTTAAAGAGGGTGCACACCTAGTTAGAAAGAGATCCTATAGGATGAACCCCAACTTGTGTGAAAAATTCAAAGAAGAGATTGAAAAAATGTTGAAGTCTGGAATCATCAAGCCCCTTAACGAGTTAGAATGGGTTAGTCTAATGGTGATCAGTATCAAAAAGGATGGTCGGATTAGGATCTGTGTGGAATACAGGGAGTTGAATGCTGCATGTGTGACCAATCCTTTTCCTATGCCATTCACTGAGGAAATACTAGAAGGTGTTGCAGGGCACAAAATCTATTCATTTTTTTGTCACGAAAATGTACAAGAGGGAAATTAGAAGTTTCCAAGCACGACAACTATACCCCTATGGCAAATTTTTCATTCCTAGGAACCCCAGGTAAAATCCATTAGTCTGATAACCCCCTATTTGATGTCAAATTTGTTCCCTAGGTGATTTTAGGGAGTTCTAAAAAGACACTATCGTTTGGCAGTATAGGGAAGGGCTATCACTAGCCTTCCCAGGACTAGATTCAACCCCCTGGAGTGGAACTAAAGGAAAAAATTCAACACAGAGGTGAATAGAATATCTTAGAACATAATGGAAATGATTTTTTAAGGTTTGGGGAAGTTTTACAAGACTCGGAGCAGTCTGAGTAAAAAACAAGGTTCATAAGCCTAGGCGGTACACATGCCTAAAACAACTGTTGAGATTCAGAAGAAGATTTTGGGAGATCCATATGGATTTAGAAGTAAAATAAAACATCATCGGAAATAGGATTATAATACCTACATGATGGTAAAATAATATTTTTCACAACACCTTGGTGCATATGATTGACAGGCAGTTTTTCTTAGGCATAAGTGGAGTACCAGATCAAAAATCTGATTTTTTAGGGATCATATGGCCGAATAAAGACATAAAAATCCCATAATTGGATTAAAAATTCCATTTCAAGTTAGTATCATATAAAATTTCACCAATAAATTCCACTGGGAGCTCAAGTTATCTTCGTTCTAAGTTACCCTCTCAAACGTAGTTCAGGACTTAGTCATTTTTTCGAGAGGACACGTGTCAGCACCAGGAGCCTGGCAGAATTTCATGTCCCATACATCCCTGAGGTCAGGTACATAAGACCTTAGAAAATTTTCTTAGCCCCCATGTGACCTCTGGGGCCCTCATATGACCTCCAGACTTGACAGATCAGCCCCTAGGTGCTTATTTGGAGCATGCCTTCCTTGCCGTCGGATTGGGCACCACGTGGAAGCTACAGGACCACCATGGAATTTATGTACCTTTTACACCTGAGGTGGGGGGAATAAGACCTTGAAAAATGTGCCCAGCTCCTATGGGGAGTCATTTGGACACCCACGTGACTGAGTTTCAGCCCCTAGGTGCATTTTTGGAGCATCCATTCCCTGCTGTTAGATCGGACGCCACGTGTCACCTCCAAGACCACCATGGAAATTGATGTCCCTTATGTACCTAAGGTGAGGGACATCATACATGGAAAAATTCTCCCATCCCCCATATGAAGTCATTTGGACATCCATGTGACCATTTTCCAACCCCAAGTGCTTTAAAGCAGCTTTTTCCACCATCATTCCCCACCGTCGGATCGCCGCCACGTGTCGTCCTCTTGACCACTGTGGAATTTGATGTCCCTAATGTCCCTGAGGTTAGGGACATCAAGTAATGAAAATTTCTCCCAAGCTTCTCCTTCCATGATTTCAAAAAATTCAAAAAATCTAACTGCCACTCAGTGCTTCCAGCTGCTTCCACTCCCGTGCACAAACAATCTTCACCCTTCCTCTGCAACATTATACCATCATTACACCATTGAAAATGCTCAAAAATTCTCAACCCAAGAACTAAAACACATTCCCCATAGCTATGTGTAGGTATCAGAAGGATTTTTCATGTAAACGAGAAGGAGAAACAAAGAACAAGAGGAAGAAAACAGTGAAAATCTCCATAGCCTAAAAACAAAGACTTGAAGAAATATTGCAAGCCGGTGCATGAAAAAACAAAAAATTTGTTTCTGTTCATTCCTTTTCCCAAGACCATAAGAAAGACACTTGAAAACTCCCCCCTCATGTGACAGAGCATCCACAATGAAGAAATATCCTTTCCGGCTCAGCGAAGAAAGAAGTGGGATTTCCCATCAAACTAGTTGCCGAATTGAAGTAAGATCGTACGTGAAGCATCAGAAGAAAAAACCCACTCCAAAAATATAATTTTATTTGTAAATGGAGGAGAAAACCAGACCTATAATTTTGAGGTCCATTAATGGCTGCCATGACAACTCTATGCCCGAAGCCACTGCCAGCTCAAAATTTTAAAATTTCTTTCGAGGTATCTAGTGGGTAAAACTATGTGAAATTCAAAGGGTGTCATCGTAACGACAAGAAGAGTCCAAAAAAGTATGTTCTATCACAAATCGAGCACTGGAAACACACTTTCTAAAAATAGTAAGTTTTCCTATACATGCTTGCTATTTTTGGCAAGTCTTCATCAAAAGTGGCTATGGAAAGAGTAGTGTGCACTTAAAGATCTCCAAAAAGCTAAAATGATTATCCGGAGTAGAAAATAGTGGAAATGACCATTTACTAAAAATAGTAAGTCACATTCAAATGGCAATTTTGGCACAACGGGACATTCAGAACTTCACTGCATTTGGAGCTTTCCATCAACGAGGATCAACAGACTTCATCACGAACGACATATCCCCTTCTTCTTCTCTCTCTCTCTCTCTATTTCTCTCTCCTCTTCCCCCCAACTTTCTCTCACTTTCAAATGTTCTAATTCTTTGTTGGGGTTTGTACTTTTTGATATGCCTTTAAGTCACTTAAAAGTGACTTTAGAAACATAATGTAAATTAAGTCACGTTGCGATTATAAAATGGAATTAAATATTTGAAGTGGAATATGAACAGTCTTAAGTCATATTAAGGTATTCGAAAGGTCATGAGGAAGATGAAGAGTCATATTCTATTCTATAAATTGTAAAGCCATTCCCATTTCAAAGGGTTGGTGATTGATCTTGTACACTCGAGAGTGTATTGTACCTTGAGATAAAAAAGGATATAGACAAATTATTCCATTCCAATCATTCTCAAAATTCATTCTATTTATCCATTATGTACAACTTTGGTTTGAGAAATCAATACAAGAAGGAGTTTCCAACTTTCTGTGACTAAGGGGATTCTTGATACTTTGTGATCGATAAATTCCATCTGGTCTTATTGTTATTTACAAAGTTGTTTCTTCTCATGAATGCATGTGTTGAAGTTTCTAACTAGTGTGTGTGCAGGAATCTAATTATCTACCTGCAACATTATTTCCCCTACCTCTTTTTTCACTCCCTTTCCCACTTTCAGATAAAGTCCTCTCTTGTAGGTAATTGCAAGCTTTTCTGCAGGTTCAGTGGAGTGTCCCTATTGGATCCCCGATCGAAAGGCCACCACATAAATCCACCTTTTCACTCGCATGCATATACGACAGCTACACCGGTTAAGTAGAGGGACTTAAATTCCTAGAGCATTGGCAAGAAATCCACAAGTTTGTCCACCCGACAATTTTTCCTGCCAACTATTTTTGGCACCCACCGTGGGGTAGATTTAGCAACATCTACACCCAATATACGACCAAAAGGTCTGAAAATCATATAAAAAAATAAAAAAGGGGAGCTCATGAAGTTCCATTGCTGAAAGATACACTACTAATTTTTGCAAGTGAATTTTATCATTTCACAGTGTCCTTTCATTTTCTAACTACAAAAGTTTCCAAAAGCTGGCTGAAGGAAGATACACCAGGTTGAGCAGGTCAAGAGGTGTTGTTGATTCCAATTTTGAGGCTTTAAAAAATCTGCAAGAATGAATAAGAGATAATCCATATTTGTTCTCTCAAGCCTCCTCTTCATCTAGCTCTTCAAGAAGTTTACTTGATAATCCTATCCAAAATCATTCAAATTCTGCAATTTTTCAACAACCATTGAACATTGAGTTCATGGAATAAGAAGAATTTGAAGAAGAATTTGTAGAGGAAAGAGCTGAAGTAGAATCAAAAGAAACAATGGCAGATGAAGAAGAAATACCTCAACCCATTATTCCATGGGGAAGAAATACAGGTCCGCTTGCTCTTGAAACCCCTCTTCACGATCTACCAATGGGTTCCCGCAAGAACTTTCCAAAGTTCAAAGGTGACAACGTGCAACATCCAAAAGAAAAAAATTTTGCTTTCATGACATCATGTGGAATTATTGGTGTCCAACATGAAGATGTTGCTATAAGATTGTTTGTGGAGTGTCTCCAAGAAAAAGTAGCTGAATGATTCTACCTCTTTCCTGGCCGATCCATCACTGGTTGGGATGACATCAAGGATGCCTTCGAGGAAAGATTTAAATCAACTGAAGACTATCAAGACCTCTTGGTGCAGTTGGCTCAAATGAGGAAAGGAGAAAGTGAAACCATGAGAGACTTCACGGCTCATTTTGAATGGTTGCTTTACAGGATACCTGAAGAGGATTCACCATCTCAAAAAATGTCAAGATATTCTTCATCAACACCCAATCATCAGAAGTAGGATTTTTGCTAGGAAGATCCCAACCAAGGAAAATTATAGAAGCACAAAGGATGGCCATTGAATTGGATGACGATCTCATCCCCTCTATAAAGATCAAGAATCCATCAAAGGGCAAGGCCCAATGTCCTGAAGATGAGAGAACCAATCAATCATTGCAAAAGTTGGCGAATGAGATATCATCTTTGAAGAGGGAAATATTTGAACGTGTTTCTTCCTAAAGAAGCAACAAATATCAGATTGTGGGAGCACCCCAAAGGCTCACCTTGGAGGCCCCACCCATGAACATAAATTGTAGATTTCAAGAAGATGAAGAAGATCTTGAATAAGAAAGTGAAGGTGGTGGTTTCCTAGAAAGTGATGAGTTTGAGACTGATGCACAAATCAGATTTTTTGAGTATTTTACAGGTTATGAAGAAGATGCACCTAGTTTCTCATGCATGGTATTCACTCATTCTCAGTCTGAGAAAAGATAATTTCCCTCCACTACTGCAAAAGAAAAGAAGCTTGATGATCCTCCTATGGCGACTCTAAAAAATAAAATAATCAGTCAAGGATCCCCACTTCCATCTTCTATGAAGTCTGCATAGTTGGATCCTGATCCTGTAGCAAGTAAGAAGACTCCTAAAATCTCAAGTAAGTCTTCGAATGTCTCTTCCATTTCTAAACCCAAATATACTCCTACAAAATCTAATTCATTGAAATCTCCTAGTGTGCCTTTCAAAATACCCTCCATTCCTCAAACATCAAATCCTGCACAAGTGGCTCTTGTTACTCGTTGGAATAAAAAAGGTCTCACTTGTAGGGAAGGTTAAAGATGCACAAGTGGCTATTGCCATATTTCTAGACAAGAAATTTTCAGCAACAATTTTGGTTGTAGACATCCCAGCCTCGTTCGGAATGTTGCTGAGTAGAAATTTCTGCCAAGAGTTGGGAGGGAAAGTTCAGATGAATTGGTCTTTTACAACCATACCAGTGAAGGGAGACATGAAGAAATTACTTCTCGAGAAGAAGATGAGGTACATAGTATGAAATTACAGAAGCCCAAAAGCTAACATCTTGTATTAAGGTAGCAGGTAGATGAATCAATTTGTGGCAAATGAGGAAGAAGAGGATATCCCCATCTTGATAGGCCCAAACATGCCTTCCTAAATAGATTTGGATTTTGAAGAAGCATTGAGGAGATTCGAGTTACAAGAGGATAGCCCCAAATCACCATATTATGTAGACCATGAGGAAGAGGAGATGGTTCTTGATGATTTTCAAGAAGAAAAATCAGTTTATATGATTTTACAAGATTAGGAGTTATTCTCATTCCCATTTGGGGATGAGGATGATCTCAATTAGGCCATCTATGGAGAGAAAACATCATCTTGTGATGATCCCGTGAAAGGTTTGAAAGAAATGTTTGTACAGGAAATGCTTAGAGTTGCAAAAGAAAATGAAGATCCTGAGTTCAGTCTCGAGCTCCTAATTTGAGCCACAAATCTGCAAGACAAGTGTGAAGCTAATTTAGAAGCCTTAACCAATGCAATGGTTGACCATATTGAGATAAGGCAAGATGAAAAATGTGATGCTGCTCTTGAGCTAATGATTGATGGATGAAATAAAGAAATAGAGATATTTTATTTTCCATTTGAAGATGAAGACTCTTTCCATGATGAAGAAATTGAAGCAAGGAGTTTCAAGACCTCTAAAGATGAAGCTCCTTTTGATGAAGGATCGGTAGAGTGCAGGGATTCTTGAGATGATGAGGTAATCCCTCCAGATAGTTTCTTTGAGTTGCAAGATAAAGATTATTCAAAGGCATAAAAAGAGGGACTACAGGAAATGATGAAGCATTACTTCGTGCAAGAAATCTTATATGCAGTAGAAGTTGCAAAAGATCCCGAGCTAATTCTTGATCTCTTCATTAGTTTCATGGACATACAAGACAAGTATGAGTTCACATCTAATCCGTCTATCAGTATTCAAGCACCTCATAGTGGAGTGAAGGAAAAGGATGAATCAAATGTTTCTCATGGAGAAGATGTCAATGAGAAAAGGCCTTGGAAAGAAAACAATCAAGAATGTTCAAGTATTTTGAAAAAAAATCATGCCTGGGGCAGCGATGAGATCCTCAATGTAAAATCAGCTATATGGATAAACATGGAAGGCAACTAGCACTATGAGACTGACTTCAAAGAACACGAAGGTAATTGAATTTCCAAGAAAGGACCAGAGCATCAAGAAGCTCACAAGGAATCAATCATATAAACTAAAAGGACAATCATGGAAGCACATAGCTTCCATAAACAATTAAGGAAAGGAGGCTACTTTCTGTAACCCATTAATGGCTTCGTAGAACATCATCATTCGGTGTTGCCTCTTCAGGGGTAAATTTTGAGAAATGAAAAGTACTTTAGTGAAAGTGGGTTGTCCCCCACCTTTTACCATAGGTGATTGATAGGTTTGTTTCCCTTTCTGTTGCATGTGTTTCCCTTCATGTTGTGTGTCATGTATTTCCTTCCCTTTGTTTTTGTGTGTGTGTGTGTCTAATCTTCCTTTCTAGAAGTTGTACATGACTCCATAGGGCCCAATGGATAAGGAACTATTTAATGAAATATATGGTCTAATTTTGAGATTTTGGATTCCCATGTCATATCTTTTCTGCACTCAGTCCATGTCATATCCCCAAGCTAGAGCCAGGTGTTGTTGTGAAAATGTGCAACAGGGAAATTGGAAGTTTCCAAGCACGAAAACTATACCCCTATGGTAAATTTTTCATTCCTAGGCACCCCAGGTCAAATCCATCAGTCTGATCACCCCCTATTTGATGTCAAATTTTTTCCCTAGGTGATTTAGTAAAGTTCACTCATTCCACCTAGGTGATTTTAGGGAGTTCTAAAAAGACACTATCTTCTGGCAGTATAGGGAAGGGCTATCGCTAGCCTTCCCAAGACTAGATTCAACCCCTTAGAGTGGAATGGAAGGGAAAAATTAAAAATGGAGGTGAATGGAATACCTTAGAACATAATGGAAATTATTTTTTAAGGTTTGTGGAGGTTTTACAAGACTTGGAGCAATTTGAGTAAAAAACAAGGTTCACAAGCCTAGGCGGAACACAAGCCTAAAAAAACTGCTAAGCTTCAGAAGAAGATTTTGGGAGCTCCAAATGGATTTATAAGTAAAACAAAACATCATCAAAAATATGATTCTAATACCTAAACGATGGTAAAATAATAGTTTTCACAACACCTTGGTGCATATGATTGACAGATAGTTTTTCTCAGGCACAAGTGGAGTACCAGATAAAAATATGATTTTTTAGGTATCATATGACTGAATCAAGACATGAAACCCCCATAATTGGATTTAAAATGACATTTCCAGTCAGGATCATATAAAATTTCACCAATAAATTCCACTGGGAGCTCAAGTTATCTTCGTTCTAAGTTACCCTCTCAAACGTAGTTTAGGACTTAGTCATTTTTTCGAGAGGACACGTGTCAGCATCATGAGTTTGGCGGGGTTTCATGTCTCTAAAGTCCCTAATTTCAGGTACATAATACCTTGGAAAATGTTCCCAGCTCCCATGTGACCTCTGGGGCCCTCATTTGACATCCAGACTTGACAGATTAGCCCCCAGGTGCTTATTTGGAGCATGCCTTCCCTGCCGTCAGATCGGGCACCACGTGTCAGCTCCAGGACCACCGTGGAATTTGATGTCCCTTGTGAACCTGAGGTTTGGGACATCAGACCTTGAAAAATGTTCCCAGCCCCTATGGAGAGTCATTTGGACACCCACATGACTGAGTTTCAGCCCCCAGGTGCATTTTTGGAGCATCCATTCCCTGCCATTGGATCGGGCACCATGTGTCACCTCCAGGACCACCGTGGAAACTGATGTCCCTTATGTACCTGAGGAAGGGAAAATCAGAGATGGAAAAATGTTCCCAGGCCCCATAGGGAGTCATTTGGACACCCATGTGACCAATTTCCAGCCCCACGTACTTTAAAACAGCTTTTTCCACCTTCATTCCCTACCGTCGGATCACCGCCACGTGTCGTCCTCTTGACCACCATGGAATTTGATGTCCCTCACATCCCTGAGGTCAGGGAAATCAAGTAATGAAAAATTCACCCAAGCTTCTCCTTCCATGATTTCAAAAAATTAAAAAAATCTAACTTCCGCTCAGTGCTTCCAGCTACTTCCACTCCTGTGCACAAACAATCTTCATCCTTCCTCTGCAACATTCTACCATCATTACACCATTGAAAATGCTCATACATTCTCAACCCAAGAACTTAAAAACATTCCCCATAGCTATGTGCAGGTCTCAGAAGGATTTTTCATCGAAACGAGAAGGAGAAACAAAGAACAAGAGGAAGAAAACAGTGAAAATCTCCATAGCCTAAAAAAAAGATCTGAAGGAATATTACAAGCTGATGCATGAAACAAAAAAGCATTTGTTTCTATTCATTAATTTTCCCAAGACCATAAACAAGACACCTTCAAACTCCCCCCTCATGCGACAGAGCATCCATAATGAAGAAATATCCTTTCTAGCTCAATAAAGAAAGAAGTGGGATTTCTTGTCAAACCAGTTGCCGAATTGAAGTAAGATCGCACGTGAAGCACCCGAAGAAAAAACCCACATCAAAAATATAATTTTCTTCACAAATGGAGGAGAAAACCAGACCTACAATTTTGAGGTCCATTAATGGCCGCCATGACAACTCTATGCCCGAAGCCACTGCCAGGTCAAAATTTTAAAATTTATTTCGAGGTATCTAGTGGGTAAAACTATGTGAAATTCGGAGGGTGTTATCATAATGACAAGAAGAGTCCAAAAAAGTATGTTCCGCCACAAATCGAGCACTAGAAACACACTTTCTAAAAATAGTAAGTTTTCCTATACATTCTTGCTAATTTTGGCAAGTCTTCATCAAAAACGGCTATGGAAAGAGCACTGTGCACTTAAAGATATCCAAAAGGCTAGAATGATCATCTAGAGTAGAAAATAGTGGAAATGACCATTTACTAAAAATAGTAAGTCACATTCAAAGGGAAGTTTTGGCACAACGAGACATTTAGAACTTCATTGCATTTGGAGCTTTCCATCAATGAGGATCAACAGACTTCATCGGGAACGACATCTCCTCCTCTTCTTCTCTCTCCTCTTCCCCCCAACTTTCTCTCACTTTCAAATGTTCTAATTCTTTGTTGGGGTTTGCACTTTTTGATATGCCTTTAAATCTCTTAAAAGTGACTTTAGAAACATAATGTAAATTAAGTGGCCTTCCTCTTATAAAAGGGACTTAAATATTTGAAGTGGAATATGAAAAATCTTAAGTCATATTAAGGTATTCGAAAGGTCATGAGGAAGATGAAGAGTCGTATTATATTCTATAAATTATAAAGCCATTCCCATTCAAAGGGTTGGTGATTGATCTTGTAAACTCAAGAGTATATTGTACCTTGAGAGAACAAAGGAGATAGCCAAATTCATCCATTCCCATCATTCTCAAAATTCATTCTATTTCTCCATTATGTACAACTTTGGTTTGAGCAATCAATACAAGAAGGAGTTTCCAACTTTATTTTACTAAGGGGTTTCTTGATACTTTGTGATCAATAAATTCTATTTGGTCTTGTTGTTATTTACAAAGTTATTTCTTCTCATGAATGCATGTGTTGAAGTTTCTAACTAGTGTGTGTGTAGTAATCGGATTATCTACCCACATGATTAGTTCTCCTACCTCTTTTTTCACTCCCTTTCCCTCTTTCAAGCAAATTCCTCTCTTGCAGGTATCTATAAGCTTTGCTGCAGGGTCAGTGGAGTGTCCCTATTGGATCCCTGATCGAAAGGCCACCACATAAATCCACCTTTTCACGCACATGCATATACGTAAGTTGCACCGGTTAAGTAGAGGGACTTAGGTTCCCAGAGCGTTGGTAAGAAATCCACAAGTTTGTCCACCCAACAAATTTTATCGCCAACACATTTACAGATGGGTTCTCTAGGTAGCATCAGGTTAGGATTTCCCAGGAGGATTAGGAAAAAACTACTTTTACTATTGAATGGGGTAGCTTTTCCTATACTGTGATGCATTTTGGTATGAAAAATGTGCCTGCTGTATTTTCACGCATAGTTGTTCAGGCATTTAAATAGTTTATTCACAACTTCTTATATGTTTATTTAGATGATTGGATGATGTATGGACTGGTCAAAGACCATTGTGACAATCTGCGCTTAATTTTTGAAAGATGTAGATAGTTGAGTATCTCTTTGAACATCAAGAAATGCATATTTGCTACACCATTTGGAATATTGTTAGGACACATAATCTCCAAGGAAGGTTTTTTGGTAGATCCAGCTAAGGTTGCATTCATTATCGTCCTAAGAGAGCCTACCATTAAGAGTGAGGTGAGTAGATTCTTGGGTCACATGGGGTAGTATAGAATATTCATAAAGGGGTATGCCAAGGTTGTCGTACCTTTGGAGGAGTTACTAAAAGGGAAAGGTACATTCTACTGGGGAGAACCGCAACAATGCACATTCGAGACATTAAACGAGAAATTTACTACCGCACCTATTCTGCACTTTCCTTCATGGGACCAACCATTTCATGTACATGTGGATGCCTTTGGCACAACCATTGGTGTGGCGTTGGCTCAGCTGAGAGAAGGGATTATAGATCATCCTATATGTTTTACTAGTAGAAAGTTGACTCATGCAAAATAGAATTACACAACTACAAAGCGTGAAGCTTTGTCAATCATCTATGATCTACATAAATTTAGACAGTAGCTGCTAGCTACACTATTTTTTTATATAGATCACATGGTGAAATATTTGGTTAAAAATCCCATTTTATATCGGCACATATGCAGATGGGTACTCTTATTTCAAGAATTTGAGTTCACAGTTGTGGTAATACTAGGGAAAAGTGATTCTGGACTAGACCATTTATCCAGAATATAGTCAAGAGAAGAAGCACATGTAATTTAAGATACCATGCCAAATGCACAGTTATATAGGTTATAATGAGCACCATCAGAATTATAGGACATTGTTGTCTTTCTATGAACAAGTATGGCACCAAAAGGAATGATATCCTTAGAGAAGAAACAACTTTCTATACACACGACACCCTATATGTTGATTAGTAGTGACCTATACAAGTTAGGTCAGGATGAAGTATTACGCCACTATGTACTGGAACATGAATGCACAAAAATAATGGAGGAGGCTGATGGTGGTATTGCAGGTGGCCACATGTAGACAACACCACTACACGTAAGATTCTACTTGTTGGATTATGGTGGGAGACCCTGTATAAAGATTGTAAGGATTATTGCAAGGCTTTTGATCACTGTTAACACCTTGGGAAACCAGGTCAACAAGATGAAATTCCTCTAAGACCTATTACTAGTGCATAACCATTTGAGAAATGGGCTATTTATTTTGTGGGTCCTATTTCACCAGCTACACACAGGAATGGATTGCGCTATATCATAACTTGCACAAATTATATAACAAGGTGGGTAGAAAAAATGCCTATAAAGGATTGTACAATGACTACAACAACCAGGTTTCTATGGTAAAATATTATTATGAGGTATGGATGCCCTTTAAGTTTGACCAGTGATAGGGGCACACACTTTCTGAATGAGATAATCATAATTCTATTGGATGAATTCATGATTACATACCATAAGACTACACCATATCATCCTTAGGAAAATGGAACTGCTGAAGCTTTCAACAAGATTTTGAGCCAAAAATTGGCAAAAATTTGTGATGTTGGGAGAAAGGATTGGGGTGATAAAGTATCTACAGTGCTTTGGGCATATCGCACAACATATAAAAGGTTGAAAAATCCACACCATTTCAATTAGTATGGAATTCATGTCACCATCTTTATGTATTGCACATGCTGGAGGTCTAGTTGATGAGAAAGCATTAGAAGAACAAATTGAAAATTTAATCAAGCTAGATGAGCGATGAGAAATAACACGTTGGAGTCAAAAATAAGAAAAGGCTAGGCATAAAGCATGGCATGATAGACACATCATGGATAAAAACCTTGAGATATGACATATGGTGCTTCTCTATGATTCTAAGTGTTTGCGCCATCCAAGAAAAATCAAAGTACATTAGTTGGGGCCATATGTTGTCACTCACATACTTGAAACAAACGCTTGTCAATTAGAGATGCTGGATGGAATACAGTTTCCCAAGTACTTCAACAGGAGTAGGCTGAAGCCCTACTATAAATAAGTCTTCTTGGTGTTTGTAATAAGATAATGTTTCCATTTAGATTGGGTTTTCAATTCTATATTTTCCTTAATGTATTTCCTTCTTTGTTTCCATGCTTTGTCAATTTAGTTGGTGTTTTTGTGTAATATGCATGTTTGCGCACTAGAAGATAATTACTATTTGAAGAATTTATATGCACAGAGGACTGCACATACCCTTAGTGTGGGATGGTTATTGATATCTAGGTACATGACTATTGAAAATAAGTACACATGAAAGGAACAAACTACTACAGGTGCTATTCAAAGTTCGAGGATTGAAAAAAAAAATATTGCTTCTGGGAATGAGGACCATAGGTGGAGATGAATGAAGAAATAAGTATAACATGAGGTAAGCAGAGGCCATAGGAACTACCAAGGGAAGGCGTAGTGATGAGGTACTCAGGCACATGGCGACACACTGAAGAGAAGTCCACAACTAGAAGGTAGGAAGGCGTGCTAGAAGGTTATAGCTTGGGCACGAAGATGTACCGCTGGAAAGAAATAAAAAGGTTGATTAATGAGAGGATTCTTGGTAGGTGAAGGAGAAATAAATGCACTAAAATTTTAAAAAACTATATAAGGATGAGATGTGAGTTCATTTTTACCGTTTCAATTGAGAGAATTTGAAAAGAGTTAAGTGAAAATGAGTAGAGAAATCGTGTTGAGGTGCGAAGAGTGTGAAACCACACGTGGAGAGAAGATTTGTGTGTAGGAGAAGCTTGTGTTCCCATAGGTGAAGGGTTTGAGCAAAGCAGACACATTACAAAGGAGCTAGGGCACACGATTTCCACTAGGCATGGAGATTCAAACCAGGATTTTAACTTGCTCAATACAGATGGTAGAAAGGAGAAATTTTGAAATGGCACCGAAGAAAGCACCTGTAATAGGAGTCAAAGGGAAGAATAAGGTCGAAGTGGAAGAAGAAATTACTCCCAAGAGTAATTTCTTAGAAATGCAGTATCTAGAGGGCATGATTATGGGACAAGAATGGGATTCCCACATCCATAAATGTAAAATCAGTGATTACAACCATCGTACATCAGATAATAAGAAGGATCTAGATGCGTTGTTAAGCATAAAAATGAACAAATGCATAACAGAAGACATGTCAGTGTGTGATGATGCTGATGAGAAGTTACTAAAGCATATTGGAGTCTACCAATTGTATGAGATGCCATACTTTGGAAAGTATGAACCATTGTATCGATGGTTGATGAACAAAGTCCATGAGGACTTCTTCTACTTTTCCAGACGAAGGGTTAGAATCACAGCCTCCTTAATTTCAACAGTGATAGGACTAAGGGCATCAAGATCAGATCTGGAGAGCAACTTAATAGATAAGGCAGTGATATTGGAGACAAGGAAGGAGATAGGATATACCAAGGGTCCACATGGCATGGAAATCGATAAATTGAAGAAGTACCTAGTAGTACAGGTAGCTTCCCATCTTGTAACAAAGTTGAATGACCAAGAAAGGTGGTCATAGGTGAATACAATGTGGATGCATGTTACAATGAAGATGTCTCAAGGAGTGATCTACAATCTCACGGATCACATAGCAAAGACAATCATTGAAGAAGTGCGTACATGTGACAAAATTTGTTTTGGCATTATTTTATCATCTTTGGTGTTTATGGAGATTGGAGTGCCCAATGGGCCAAAGGAGAAGATTTGGGAGTACCCCACAGAAAATAAAGTTCTGGTAGAAAGATTTAATAAATATTTCTGTGAAGGGACCATGAGTGGGCCATTTAAGTAGAGGGAAGAGTTGGTATGATATGATCTACTTGGGTTTAAAGAGGAGTGGAAAATACCCAAGGAGTTACCTTCGGTGGTGGGTAAAGCAGTACAATTTGTATTCTACCAGCATTTTTTCATCACGTGATTTGCAATGAAGGAAAGAACTTGGAGCCCTTGGTGTAAATTACTATATGCCTTCACAACACGCTTCTTCTAGGCATCAATTCACCGGTTCAAATATGCATGCCACCTAAGCTTCAACATAGAAAAGGTAGATTGTGATTATCACACTCTAAGAAAATCATATGTATATCTAGGAAGGACTGCCTACATTGAGAGGCTTATCTCAGATATAATAAGCATGAAGCTAGTAAGCTTGGCCATTGGAGACATTGGAGTAGCACTTGTGTATATTTAACTTAAGCCCAAGATGGAGAACAAAAAAATGTGGAAAAGGAAGTTTTTACTTTCAGGGCCACTTAAGGGTAAGCATATAGTAGAGAATGTGCCAACTCCACACCCTGCAGAGACCATAGTAGTGGATAAAGAGGAAGAGGAACAAGAAGATAGTGGTGGCCTAGAGCATAGAGGAAGAAGACAACCTACAGAAAAGGTAGGAATTGAGCACACATATACACCACCTCAAGGGTAAGAAGGAGATGATGAGGACTTGGATGCAGTACAAAGAGCGAACCACTTCAAAAGGGTATTCAAGAGAACAAGAACCCAATGTGTTACTCCATAATTAGTGTGCAGATCACAATGAATCTCTCCATAGAAGGAGCTAGCTGAGAAGAGAAGAAGGAAGTTGAAGCTAAATGAGGAGGTGGAAGAGTCTGATGAGAGTGTGCCCAAATCTCCTACACCTCCAAAGGAAAAAGAAATGAAGGATGGGGAAGAAGGAGAAAGGGAGGCAGATGAGACAACATAAGTTCCTAAGGGGCCAAGATTGAAGAGGACAAATGGGGAGTATACTACACTGGTCATGGGCTGCGCTAAGGACACAAGTAAAATTTTCCATGCCCATTTTAAAAGCATAGTGGACCTTAAATAATTATATGGATGAGAGATGATGGATGAGGATATGGCCACTGTGCGCATAAGGAAGAATTTTTCTTGGTCAATGCAGACACATATGAACGAACCATACATTGACGTATGTGAAGATTCCTGTGTATCGAGGAGATTGAAGAAGGCACCTCAGGCCAAACACATAACAGTAAATCCTATTGATATGTCAGATGAATAAGTAATGCCTTGGTGAAGGTATCAAAAAAGGTGGAAAGGAGGAATGTGGATAAGGATACAACTATCAGGGCGTTGAAAGAGGAAATTAAGGAAAAAGATGCAAAGATAGCGCACCTACGACAAGATAAGGACTTGGCACAGAAGAAGAACATTATTTTCATCAGGATGACAGAGGATATTGGAGACAATTTCTTGAAAGCAATACCATATTTGGAGTCCAAGGTACTAGAAAAAATCCCTTTGGAAATGCATTATGTACAAACCTTGATGGATTTGGTGCTTGAGGATGGACCTATGTGCATGCCCGCACCAAATAATCTTGAGAGGGAAGTAGAGTGAGAAAATGCTTCAGTGATGAGGAAGATTGCATCTTATGAGGAATTTCTCCAAATCTTGCAGGAGGAGCTGAGAAAAGTAAACCATGCATTGAACATTTGCACAACTCTGGAGGTGCTTATTAGGATAAGGACCATGGTAGAGGAAAATGAAGTCCTAAAAGTGAGGAAGGATGACACACTAGGTTGCGCAGAGAGGTTGACATTGGTAAAATAAAAGCGCGAGGCCCTTAAAACAACATAGGAACCCCATAAGGAAAGGTTAGATGAGTTGGGGAAGGTTATAGCATAGAATATGGATCTTCTAGAGGGAAGAATGTCTGCAATATCCAACATTATTCTGGTTTTGTAGAATGAAAAGGGGGAAATTTCCCAAGATGAGTTGGAGTCTATTGTGGTAGATATTCTAGAAAAAGTAGAGGCCACATTGAGTGAATGGAAGACATTAGAGGCTGAAATAAAGGAATTATATCCATAAATCATTCTTCGAGTTAAAGCAGAGGATACTTCTGAGTACATAAATATTTTGTATAGAAAATTCTTTACTATCTTCCATTTATATTCTTTCTCATTCTTTGAGCATTCAAAAGGTAACCATTGATAGGGCGATAATGCAGTTAGTGTGGGGTAATGTTGAACAGACAATGTATAACACTTAACAGAAGGTATACAAAAGATTCACATGGAAGAACATAGTGTGTTCAAAGGCGTTGGAGGATCAGAAGGGAATCATGTGAGGAGGACATAGACATATTCGAGACTTAGCCATTTTCACGATGATAATTTATTTTTGGAAGATGGAGTGCGGAGCACACAAATGAGATGAGGAATTGTGTGACACGCACAAGCTATTTTTGGAAGAGTGGCTACAGAGTGCTTTACATGGATGTGGGCTAAACACAGAATTCTAATTGATAGTTAACTAGAAGAAATCTATTGTTAGCGCACTTGCATGTGTGGTTGTAATTGTAAAGAAACATGGCTATTTTTAACATGTGACCTATTTTTGGGATTAGATAAGTAGTGAAGGGAAAGTCCCCACCCATATAAATATGTATTAGACTGTGTAGCATAGAGATAGTAGGTAAGAACTGGATTACTGTGAGATCATTTATTTCAGATCTGTTACATGCATGAGTACATGATGCTATTATTGTAAGAAGCTTATGTGTATTCTTGTGTTTTTATATAATGGAATGTATTGGCTAAATCAGAGTGTTAATTATGAGTATAATTGGATCTTGCATACTTGATTTCATCATGGTTATCATTTAAATATGTTATTCTCTAGAACTAGATCTATGCATGCACTGTATAATGATGTATTAATAATGGATCTGATTTCTTTAAGTATTTATCATGCTAACATCCTACAAAAACAAACCTAAAGAGGGGTTTAGTACCTTTTCATGCTTTGGGTGAATGCTCAGTCTAGGTTGAGTAATTTGCCAATGTGCTTGGGATTTTTTTGGTAGATTTTAGGTTGCATCAATTTGCCCCTTTTTTTTGAGTGGTTTACATTAGCAAGACATGAGACAAAAATAGTGAGAGAAGAGGAGTATGATGAAGATTAATGAAAGGTTGATGATGAGTTCCCCCTTGAACAGGGGATTGGTAACGCTAAGGGAAATTGATGACGCATTTGAAAATGGTAGATGGTGAAGGAGGGGTGAGTGAAGAAAGATGGGTAAAAAAATAACATAAAGCAAGATGCCCCAAGTAAAAAGGATCAAAATAAAAATGAAAACCATGACGATGAATTGAATATCACATTGGTAGAGGGACAATTGTGATGTCAATGGAGGTAGGAGACAATGCTTTACATGTCAGTGAGTGGGTAAATATCACTAAAAAATGGATGGAATCCAATGGGAAATCTCTCAAATGGATGCAATCCGAAATGATCATAGGGTCATAGGAGAGCATCAAAGTATGCACAAGTAAATGCAAAAATTATGTGAAATCCTTTGTACATGAGGAATCGAGTGAAAAATTATGCGTCCACAAAGGATGAGGATGAAAATAATGGTGCCCCAGCACATAACACAAGAGAATTCTAAAAAAGGTGAGTAGTGAAATAATATTCCCCAAGGGGAAGATAATTATGGCCACCAGGTGGAATTCTTGTGCAAATTGGATAGGATTTTAAAAATAAAATTCCAAAAGAGGGAATAAGTATGGCCACAAAGGTGGAATTTGAGATCACAAAAGGATAGGATCTAAATATTAAAACAAATTTCCCTAAAGGGAAAATAAAGATGACCACAAAGGTGGAATTTGAAGAATGCGTAAGAACCTCTCATAAAAAAAGGATTAGGGAAACAAAGATGAAGGCTACCGAAACTAATCGTTGGTGACCTAAGGGGGTCGACAAAAACCTAAGGGGGTTGACAACGACTAGGTATCAGTGGCTATATAAGCCTTTGGGTCATCTGATGATGCTCATTTTCACATGTAAAATTGATGAGAGAGATCACAATGATTAAAGAGAAAAATGATAAATGGAGGCCGCAGGAACTATAAGGAAATGCTAGAGGGTGTGAAGGATGGCGAGTAACAAAACTGAAGCTTGTTTTTAGTTTAATTTTGTACTTGATTAGTTTTTTGCATTTTTTAAGAAAAAATGGATGACGCCACGGGTGGTTGGTGGTGACCCAAGGGGGTCCACATTAACTGGGCCTTAAGGCATGATGATCATCCTTGAAACATGTCAACCTGACCTGGGTTGGTGTTGACTAGGGTTGGGTTGGATATGTTTAGGATTAAATGGATTTTTAATGAATTTTAATGGAATTTGATTGGATTTTGGATTTTGGATTTGATGTTTCCATATTTTGTTTGTGATTACATGCTAGATAGACCCTATATTTGAGAGACAGAGTGCCTAATATATACGATAATATTAGAGGATATGTTATAGATGTTGAGTGGGATCACTTGGATATAGTGGGGTTAAGTGGGTTCTGACGTTATCAAAGGATCTCACGAGATATGGGAATGGAGGACTGATACCTTTTGGTTCTGGATAGGGAGATAACCATCACCCTGGAGGATGTGTATAGGATCCTGAGCTTACCTATATAGGGGGAACATATAGCTCTCATCATAATTGACAGTAGACTAGCAATTTTGACATGACTATTTGGAGTCGATGCACCCCACATCAGGTTTTCTTCAGGGGTGTTTTCATATGAGCTGAGGTACAAGGAAGGCATACCTCATAGCCAATTTATCTTCTTGGTGATGATGAAAATGTCTTGTTATGATTTTATAGACTCAGGTGGAGCTCAGTTTCCATGGCCACTGGCTGGTGTAGTGGCAGATATAGTCGAGCACAAGACAATTTTATCTTTTGGGACTTCCTTGCTAGCTCAAGTGTACCACAAAATATTAATGTACATTGTATGCAAGAGGTTAGGGCTTGACATAGACTTATTTCTTCACTTATAGGTATACAAGGAAACATTGTTTTCATTTGGCCACTAGGGCTTCCATGGGTCAAAGGAGACCATATAGAACTAGTAGTGGGAGTTTTAAGATGGAGGGCCAAATAGGCCCATGGAAACAGGGGGAAAGAGAAGTATATTGGTATTTTGATCGGCTTACAAAGTTAGAGACTGATCATATTAGATGGAAGTCGTATAGGGACTTTCCTACATGGCTTGAGGTAGATGCAGAGTTTTCTGGGATGAGGAAGACACAATGGGTTTAGGGGAGATGACCAAAGATGATCGAGTTCATTCAATTTGATCGAGTGTGATGACATTTTGGGGTTGTTAAAGCTATACCTCATGATACTATTTTGTATAGGTAGGAAGAGATAGACAGGGAGCTGTCGATCCGTGTTATGGAAGATCCATTAGAGGAGGATGTACCATGGGATTATGACGACGAGGTAGGATTTGGAGTGGGATTTGGTGATTGGATGACCACCATTTTGGTAGCTAGGGTGGTTGTAGAAAGAGGAGAGGATGAGGTAGAGGTGGCTCTGGAAGGAAGAGATGGAGGAGCTAGAGAGACTACAGACTTAACACAACTTTTCACTGAGTTAGACTCGATGAGGGTGGAGAGATACACTACAGTATAGGAGAGGGGCACAATTGTATAAGATAAGGACCAGTACTGCCAGTAGAGGGAGACCTAGAGGGTCTGTTTTGGAGATCTTACTACCATACTAGTTATTGAGGTTGTGGATGGAGGATATGTAACACTACAGAAAGGAAGAGAGATGGAACCTCATGGTATGATTTCCATTGATAGGTACAGAGCCTTAGGCACTGAGGCTAAGTATTATGAGGGTATAATGATAAAAAAACTACTGAAGACACTATGATATTGGTAGCATTTGTAGAGGAAAGTGGCAGGTGGGGCTAGGCCATTTGGGAGCACAATGATTGTGGCTCAACCACATCAAGGAGAGGGATAGGGTAGAGGTGATGAGGCTGATAGATAGAAAAATTGACTTTCCTCATAGGGGAAAGACATTAGTCTCTCTAAAATTCACTTTTTTGGTTTTACCGATATCTCTGCTTTGAGAGAGCCCCATTAGAGGGAAATGATGTATTAATACACTTGATTTTCATGATATATATATATATATATATATATATATATATATATATATATATATATATATATGATTTCATCATGATTTATCATATGTGGATTATTTGATTTATGTTTATGATGGTATGGATATGCAATGATGATGACGTGAATGGTTATGCACAACTACTTTGAATTTGTATATGTATGGATGATTGACGATGTGAATTTGTGGTATGGTTGATGAGGATTAGGATTACATGTTATTTTTGAATTTGACCATGGTAATGAAATGAATGGATATAATAGGATGTGGATGAAAAATTAAATGTGATTATTGATTAAAATAAGTAAATTTTGACATGTGTAGGATAGATAGATAGGTTGATAGGAGATTGATATAACTAACAATGTGCTGAAACATAAAAGAGAGATAGATGAAAAAATGATTTAAAAAGAGTGCATCCAAATGATGGTGACCTATGAGTAAAAATGATGTTATGTCATATCAAGGAATGCATGAACAAAATATGCCTCTAATTTCCTTAGAGGTAAACAAGAGGGGATCTAAATAATGCAAGGCACATGTGACTAATGATAGTTAGTTATATTAAAGATCATAAAGAGATAAGGATGGGATGGACTCATAGACCTAATTTGGACATGAAAAAGGGGTTTGAGATGTAACTTGTACATGTGAAGAGGGTTCTCTATGAATGGTGTTCCCTAAATCTATGTCATAGCTCTGGGAAAGGGAGAAGAGAAATGCTAGAAGAAAGTTGATCAATGCGGGAAACTTTCTGAGGATGCTAATAAAATGGAAGGTTGATCAATGTGGGAAGCCTTCTATGCCATGATAAAAAGAGTAGCCATCCTTTGAGGGTATGGTCTATTTTATACATATGTAATATGTAACACCTATGAGAAACTATTAACTTCTCCTCTTTACAATGCAAGCATTGACATGTGATTTTTCCTAAGAAGGTGTATTCTTTTGACTTTTGAAATCATGCTTGCCATGGATAAATTATTTCTTTTCTTGGATTCAATTGTTGAAATATTGTTTATAGTAAGGAATCCATTTTTTTTGAGGTTGTAAACTGATAAAGTTGTTTGCAAATTTATCTCTATATAATAATGAGACCTTGGATAAATTCCATTGATCCAAGGTATGTTTTAATTCTTCTTACATGATCTGTATGGAAAAATGACATTCAATGGTTGAAGGAAATAAAAGACTGAGCCTTTGTAGGATTTCAATTTCATTGATCTTCTTGGAAGTTCATGTTGTGCTTTCTGCTGTAAGTCACGTGCTAAGATATTCTTGTCAACTTCTCCCAAACATTGAATGGCATAAGTTGGAAAGAGGCCTACTTCAGGACTATTGAGGGTAAAGCCTAAGTCCTAGATCTATAAGATCTATCCTAACGGGATTCTACCCTAAGGTAAACTAGATCTACCATATATCTATGCCTACTCTAATCTTGTGCTTCCTAACCTAAGTTGCATGTTTTCTAAGTTAGGGGTTTGGAAACAACCTAAGGTGATGATAGGTATATTTCTAACCTATTACCTAATACTACATTAGTAGAAAGAATAGCCTATCCTAAGGTGGCAAATTTACCTAAGGTAAATATTTTCTAAACTAACCTAAGGTCATACCCTAAGCTAATGATATCTATCCTAAACTAATGTGAGGATAGAAGGGGACCTAAGGGGGTTGTATGGCAAGTTGAAGGCATGGTGATGGTTCCTAAGTCTTTTATTTAATTTTATTTTAGAATTTAAATCAGTAAGTATTGTCAGTTTAACAGGGGCATGGAAATTGGAGGTGATCCTAGCTAGCACCATCTCTAAATTTAACAATGCGTGTTATTTTTGAAATTGGACTTGTCAATTTTGGATGGTAGTGGCGTGGAGATTTGGGAGGGAGACTGGGAATTAATGACATTAATTTTCATCATTTTTTGTGAGTAAACTGCCTTGGAAACCATACGGGTGGATTTTTTGGGTGTTGTTTGGTCTTTCATGCATTCCAATTTTTTCTCTGCATGGAGCTATCTGGTTCTTCAAACCAGCAATTCTATTTTCAGTTTGTTGTTATTTTTAACTCTCTTGGACTATTTTCAATCCAATGGAAGTATATGAGTCACTTGAGGAAGAAGTTTCTGGTTGTTGATTTTTTTTGGAGAAGGAGTTGTGAAGGCTCACCTGGAAATATTCTTTGAACAGACATAAGCACTATTAGGCATGCTAGGCTCTATCCATTAAGTTATGCTTTTCTCTAAGTGTCTTCATTAAAACAAATTTTCTCTCTTGAGATAAATGGGTTTTTATTTCTGTGATGGCTATTTGGTTTCCTTAAATAATTTATGTATTCTCTGATTGAGGAATCTCTTCTTGGAAAGGAAGTCATTGAGTTGCTTTCCTAGTTATTTGTTATTGAACTTCACCTTAAATCTTGTGGTAATTTAAGTAACGAGGTGCATGTGTGAATCCTTCTTATTTGATCAACAATGGGTTATGGAAATTTTATATGTGTCTTTAAGTTTTGAACCAAGCTGTAGCTTGGGTTGAAAAATGTAAAAGCATACCCTTCATTATCTCTTTTTGGTTTTGTGGAAGTTATGTTAATCCTATTGGAATTTTATGAATATGCATGCATTGATTCAAAGTTATATAAACTCGATTTTTTTTATGGAAACAGTAAATATGTGTGCCTTCTTCTTGAACCCTTTGTATACTCTATCTGTTCTTTGGATTCAGTATGTGATGGAAGCTGGGTAGTTATTTAATGTTTGGAATCTTTGTTTTTGTGGGTTCTTTTATGGAAACAAGAGTGAAGGTTTTATTACTTTTTTAAAAAAAAACTAGGTACTTGAATTTGGTTCTTCTAAGGAAACTATGGGTTATTCATTTCCTGGGCACTTTTATTTTGAGGCTTTTGAGTTGGGGATTCCCGTATTTGAAGTCTTTCTTCTGATCTTATATGTATATTGTGTTTCTTAAGTTCTCGTGTACTGAACTAAATGTTACATAGGTGAGATCCTGTTGGCTGGGGATGTTTTGAGGGTTGGCTTTGTCGGAGACAACGCTGGGTTATCCTTGTAGCTTTGTTTGAGCTTTCTTTGTTTTGTTCTTGCTTTCTTCTTCCCTATTGAAGTAGATGTTGTTGGTTTTTTTGTTTAACTTTCCCTGAACTAGGTTGATCTCTTGATTATCTTGCTGGAGTAAAATTTTTAAAACCCTCCTGATTGGGATATTGTGAACTTTAAGGATGATCCTTGAACTTGCAGTTTTCATTTCTTATTTTTGAAATATCAAATCTGGTCTAAATAAGGGGTTTTATGGAATCTTTCATTCTTTGATCTCTGAGCAAGATTGGAGGGAATAAATTTATTGATATTTATACACCTGTAGCTAAGCTATGTCAATCTTGGGCTGTACCTTCTTGGAATCGAATCATGAAGAAACCTTCTCTGTCCTTTCATAAGATATATTTCTCTCACCTTTGTGAGGATTCGATTGAGAGTCTATCTCGCTGATTGTTTTATTTCCATCATTGGAGGAATTGTCAGTCTATGGATCTTGACTAAAACTTTAACATCCATGAGTGAGTGTTGGGACTGTAATTACCTGCATGGTGTTTTGTAAATTTTGTCATTGCATCTCCTTTTTGATATGGTTTAATATCACAGTCATTGGTTGTCCATGATGGGAAAACATGTTTAATTCTGTTTCAACCACAACATTCACACATTCTTTTGATCTCTTCTTTTATGCGTTTTATTTTATAAGGAGTTTGGGAAGTAGTGAAGGGTCTGCATTGTCCTTTGTGGCCTTCTTCCCATGCGTTAGAATGTCAGAATTCTCTTCTGATCGTGGCATTTGAATCCTTCTTCTTCAGTCTCTAAGGTGAATCCTAACCACTTCCTTTGGAAATAATAGGATGTTATGGGTTGTGTACTCTTCTCTAAATTTGTGTATGGGGTTTGGGCTAACTGAATTATTTAGGAAGCTCTTACTGTTTCATCACAGTTGTCCTTATTTTTTTGGGTAAATCTGGTCATTAGATTTAATTGGATCAATTGCACTACTATCCTTAATGCCTTCAGTAGTCATCATTGGTACTTTCTTATTCTCTTAACTTGTGTTAAGGATTTTAATAATTGAGATAGAAGACTAATGTGAGATGTTGTACATTGAGTAAATTCTATCTTAATGTTGATATTTGGTCTAACTTGATAAATTAGGATATGCCTTGCATTTGGGATTAGGATGCCACATTTGATGTGTGAGACTCTTATTTGCATTTGTATTTCTAATTAAGATAATTTGTGAAGGAAATAATTAGAAGGTACTTTTATTTGATATGGATAAGTGTATTGGATGGAACTGTATTTATCTGATAACATGTTTTAGATTGTAGATTACATCATGAAATTTCTTTGAATGTTATTCAAATTGATTAATTGTTCTTCTTTTATGGTTGTTATTACTATGATTTATTTGTCTGTTTGACCTCACTGTTTCATTAAAGTAGAGTTGGTTTAATGAAACAGTTAGTTGAAAGCATTTAATATTTATGCTTAGTGCTTATCATGCTCAGTTCAATGAACTGACCCGTACTAATAATTTTTTACAGATAGACTTCATAAGTTATAAAGGAAGGCAATAAATTTTATGATGTATTGGTTGAATTAAAAGTCTGGACAGTTATAGAGAATTCTGAGTTATTATTGAAATGTATTGAAGGAAGAAAATTTGTATTCCTAAATGATCTTGATGTTGTTGACATGAAATATGTTAGTAATGCATAATTTTGTAAGATGTGTATTTTATTTTGATGAATTGAAAAGACTAAAGTTACTTAAATTGATTAAATCTATTCTCTTGTTCATAATAAGAAGGAAAATATGTAATCATATCCTTGATGTTGTTATTCATATCTAATTGGATCCTTATTTCTGATGTCAGTAAATTATTTGGATAAATGGGAATTAGTACAATTTTTCTTACTTTAATGCAACTTACTAAGTTGTATGTATTGATGTTCTTTACTTAATCTTGAATGGTTGATTATGATGTTATGAACGTGTAGTTATAATGTTAGGATGTGTAGATTGGATATGGGTATAATAAATCCTTATACTTAACCATAATGAGGAAGGTTCTCCTTTTCTAAAAAGAATGCAAAATAAATGAATGATATATGAGTTCGATAACCATTTAGACTTCATATTTATGAATTCTTTTATATCAGAACCTATTTTGGTTCTTATACATTCATTGAATGGTTGAGGCAAATTAATTAAATCATTTGATAGATGTTGATTTTGTTTTCAATTAATTGAATGCTAAGCAAAAATTTAATTGAACATAAAGCAACAATTAGTCTATGAAGTTCCATATTAGTTAACCAACTTAAATAAGGATGGAAACCTTAAAGGTTGTTAGAATTAGGGTTATGTAAGGTTGCTGTAATTTGAATCTTAATCCTAAACTAATTAAGTGGAAATGACCTCTTTGAGGTGTGTACATCGAGATGAAGTAGTATTGTCATATGTTGGCACATGCCAACTGCGTAACTGTACCTTCATGAAGACTTGGGTCTTCACAAGAATACAGGGTTGCAGTTGACATGTTGCAAGACCCTTCAACATTGGTTCATCTAGACCTACCCAAACTTGGACTTCAACTTAGTTTCTCTCTAGGTCAGTTTAGAGTTATGATTTAGCATAAGAAGTGATTCATAATGACTTAGGATAACTAGGCACATCCAATCGAATTAGGTCGATAGGGTATGTCTATATACCCTAGGTCATCTTGAGTGACTCCCTATTCTAAATTATGTCACTAACCTGTATTAGGGTCAAACCTTGGACAAGTGGATTGACTGAGATTAGTGAAGACCATTCTAGATAATAGAGGAGTGGGGTGAAGGACACATTTTTATTAGATGAGTATGCCATCTAGGAATAGTAACATGAAAAATATGTTGGAAATATTTGGCCAAATTTTTGCAAGCTACTGGTTGCGTTGTCCTATGTCACCTAGTTTAAGGAATGTGATTTCAGATGAATATTGGTAACAAATATTCAGATAGAGTTTTTAAATAGAACACTTAGTACCTAGAACAAGGTAAGAGAACCAAGTATACTTGATATACATAAAGTATTTAATAATTAAGTAACATGAGAGATCGGTTGTTAATCGAGTCATGAAATGAGAGATCGGTAGCTCATCGAGTCATTTATAGCTACATATGGTTATCTGTTATGAGATTGATTGGCATGGAATGTGTGTTCTAAGTTATGATTATTTAGAACAGAGAACATTATGTATTAAACAAATTCCCTTGTTTCTAAAGTCTTAAAATGGGAATGTTACATAATATAGATGGAAAAAGATAATATATATGATAGTCGTCCTTTGAGGGATTGGTCTATTTATTTGATTTGATTTGACTTTAATTCTTTTTCTTTATTTTTTTATTAAACATGAATTGTCCTTCGAGGAAGAATTCTATTTTTTAGTGCTTTGAATTTTGATTGGAGCATCCTTTTATTTTAAGTTTGACATGGGGAAGAGATGGGAATAGCTAAGTAGACCACTTAAGAGGGGACAAGGAATGTACAAGAGACACCCCTGGACCCTTTGCATGGCTCCAATAGGAAAATGAGAGGGTGATGGACGTAATGATCATGGAGTTCTCACCAAGATGGAAGAAAATATCCATAAGGAATATTCTATGAGAAGAAATGTGGTGCTCATATTTAAGGTCATATCTAGGAAAGTGATAGATGACCACATAATTTCAAATCACTATGATGAAAGATGGTAGAGGCTAATGATGGAGGAATGATCTAAGGATGTGACTAAGAGCTCACTAAAAGACACACTAACATTAGAATTGTTGCAAGTGAAATGTATTAAGAGGTTTCACTTCCGGTTACCATCAAGGGAGTCCAATATATAAGATCCTGATCCATACTTATGTGTGATACTGTATGGTTCAATCCAGTTAGGGGAAAACTTTCCGCATTGGCTCCTTTTTAGAGTAGTGATGTTATGATTTTATTTAAGGACGTGGTCACCAACTTTGAAGTCACACTCTTTTTTGTGCTTGTTGTAAGTATGCTTGATGTGTTCTTGATAAACATGATGGCGTTCAAGAGAAAGGAGGCAACATTCATCTAGCAATTCAAGTTATGCTAGATGTTCCTAGTGGTAATCTTCATCAAATATGAAGTCGTGAAGATACATGTGCAAGGATGGAATTTAAACTTCAAGGGGAAGAAAATATTTAGATCTTTATATAAGAGAAAAGGGCATAGCTCCCATGGAAGTATGAATGCTAGTATGATAAGCCTAAAAAACAAAAGGGAGATGGAGGTGTCAGTTATGTCCTGACTGGTCAATAGTTTTTGCAAGAATGTTTTGAAGAGTTTTATTGGTGTCTTATGATTGGACGTTAACTTGAGGATTGTATGGAGAAGAGAAGATGAGTTATATTCTAAACGAATCACAAAGCTTCTCAAGATATTTTTAAAAAGGAATTTCCTTTGTTCGTGACGAGTTTGTGAGGAACGCCAAAGCAGAAAATGATGTGCTGGTAGATAAAATTAATGATAAGATTGGATTTGGTTGAAGTGAGGGGAATTTCTTCTACCCATTTAGTGAAATATTCAGTTGCACTGATGATGGAGTGATGATGTTGTGAAGATCAAGGATTGATAAGACCAAGACCCCCCTTGTCTATGACAGGGGATAGGTAAATATTTTTGTCAGGACAAATTCAAGTTTGAGATAAGTTAGTTAAGGACCATGTAGCTTGATTAAATACACGTTTTCTTACAAAAACAAGAATAATAGTTACGACAGTGATTTTAGGATGAGATCATACGACCACAAGGGTCGGCCTTAGATATTACCATGGTGCTCCCAAGGGAAGCACAATATGGCCATGTTGGTGATCTTAGGAGGAGAAGATGATGGATGAAATTGATATGATTAGATGCGATGAGATAGATAGGATAAGATAATGTCAAGTGGGGAAAGGATATAATTCATAAGTAGACATATCCTAGAATGAAGTCCCCCCAGTGTCAAATAAGCTATGGGGATAGGATGATGAGGAAGAATATGTGGAGGAATCAATAGCAAGGGGAATGTGCTCCCCCTAGTGAGAGTGATGTGGATGAGCTAGTGGATAGCAAGATAAGAGAAATGAGATGGGATGATAAGTATAGATGGAATATAAGATTAAATATCATAGGGAAAATGTATCAAGGAAAACTGTATTGATGAATAAGGCAGGACCCTCGCTAAGAGGAGTGGTATGTGGAGAAGTGGTGGATGAATGAGAAGACCTAGCAAATCCTACATATGGAGAGGTAGAAATGAAAGTGGAATTAGTCATGGATGAGATGATAGATGGGGAGGGAAATTCCTCGATAAGGTCCTCTCTCTTGATAAGATCATGGATGATGATTTTTAGGGCCTTACATTGTTTGGTTTCATGACCTCGGGTATGATGGTAGGCAAAAATGTGATGGGGATTGAACCATGATGGATTTTGATGGTCTAGATCAAAGGAATTGATAGGTGGCAGTGTGATGGTGGAAATTTAGAGTAGATGTTACAGGACTTCCACATAGGATTTGATATATGTATCAGGATATGTTTTAGAAGATATTTTTTATGTCGAGGATGAGGGAAGATTGAGGTCTTGATGTTTTGTTTTCAGTTTTGATGACGGCTAGTGTCGTGGAAGAAGAAGGTTTGGATGATTTTTCTTTAGAATGGTTAATGGACGAGAGTGTTCGTGATGAAGGAATTGGTCCTAGGAGAGATTCATATTGTTTGGATTTGGATTGGTTGAAATATAGTGATGAAGGAGGTGGTCTTAGGATACATGGATGTGGCCCCAAAATGGATGTTGTAGGTTTGGTCTTGGCTAGAGAAATGTCTATCTTTTTGTGGGGTGCACAAGGGAGCGCCATGGAAGGGTACCAAGGTTTTTGGATTTGGTTTGTGAAGGGATGCCCTTGGAGGGGATGACAATGATTTTGATTAGTGGATCTGAAGATGATGTTGTGGCTGATGGGGAAGTAATTTTTGCATGATTTGGTCTAAGGAAGGTGAAGAAATTTCTGGTTGTGTAGATGAGATAGGAAGTTAACCTATGGTTGTTACAAGTTATAGTGCTCTCCAATATTATTCAAAGGATGTGGGAGGAGAAGATGATGATGTAGGAGATGTGGTAGGTGTAGGTAGAAGTGTAGAAAGAGGAACTGAGATTGATTGTATGAATGGTATGATGGGTAATGGTGGAATAGATGTAAATGGAGGAATAACATCTGATGAAGTGTATGAGGTAGGTAATGGTTTGGGTTTGATGATAAATTTAGGTGTGGATAGAAGAAGGGGTGTTTGGATCATGTGGTTAATGAATTCTATGTGAGAGGAAGATGATGCAGGTTTTAGATTTTTTGATGTGGAAATGAGGGGTTTTGTAGAAGAGGTGTGAATGCATTCACTATTTATCTTAGGTTTTTTAAGATACATTGTGGATATGATTATCGATTGAGAAGGTTTTATTGGTATGATAGTAGGCGTAGATGTGGGAATGGTGGAAGTGAAAATATTAGGTGTGGAAGAGTGGGGTAAAACTGATAATGTGGGAATGCGTAAAGAAATGTGTGATAATGATGTCAAGACATACATGGGCATATTTTTTGGTGTAGTAGGTATGAGTGTAGTGATGCGTGTGTTTGTGATATATGTGGATAATAGGTTAGTCATATTAAGTTAGGGCAGGATATGTGTGGATAAAGAGATGGGTGTAGTAGAATCCAATGCGGATGTGGTAAGAGCAGGAATGGATGTAGATATGAGAGAAGAGGTGGAAGTTAAGGTGGTAGGTAAAGAAATGGTGAACATTTTTGATGTAGGGATAGTTATTGAAGGATCCGTAGGAAAAATATCAAGGATGGGAGTAGGTGATGATGAGGTAAGTGGGGTAGATATGAAAGGAGGTGTCTGATGTATGGTGTTGATTGAAGATGGGTTATATTTGTTTTGTGGTGCTGGTGAAAACGGGTTTGTTGGTTGTGGGTTAGGAAAGGGTTGTTTGAAAATTTTGGGGAGTGGTGAAGATCATATTGGATGGGGAGATGTATTATGATAGGAAGAGCGGGAAGTATGAATATGGTGAGGTGATTGGGATTGGATGGCAAGATATGATATATGAGGAATGGGAATGTCAATAGGAGGGATAGGCATGGTGATATCATATGAAGTAGGGGTGGTCCAAGGTGGTGGGATAAATTATATTGGTTGACATGATTTAGGGAGAAAGAAATCACGTATGGGGCTAGAAGGAGACAAATGTGAGATATCAATCATGGTTTTTGGAGAATCATTCGAGGAAAATTTTTGTTCCATTTTAAATCAAGCAAGTCAAGTAAATAATTATTTTTATGTCTTTGATTATTAAGAAAGTGTGAAAAATAGAAAAGGGGATGGATAACAGGGCTCCTTGGAGAAGGAATTCTATGTCTAGTTTTAGGATTGTTTTGGCTTGGGAGAGTCTCAGACGACTTCCTGATGGGTGACGAAATCCAAACTAGTCTACTGGGTAGGATGTTGTTTAGATGTGTTGATTAAAGTAAATAATTATTTTTATGTATTTGATTATTAAGAAAGTGTGAAAAATAGAAAAGGGGATGGATAACAGGGCTCCTTGGAGAAGGAATTCTATGTCTAGTTTTAGGATTGTTTTGGCTTGGGAGAGTCTCAGACGGCTTCCTGATGGGTGATGAAATCCAAACTAGTCTGCTGGATAGGATGTTGTTTAGATGTGTTGATTGGGTTTTAATTTTTGGGTTGTGTGTGAGGAATGTGAGATGCAACAAGTTAACCCCTACTTAGACTATGTAAGGAAGCAATATGTAGAAAATAAAGGTTCTTTTTAAACCAAAATTGAAGTGTGATCTTTCAATGAGGACACACATAGGAAAGGGAAATATGATGAAAAAAGGAGAAAACAAGGAAAACAAGGAAAACTTGGATAATTATTTACCTTTTTATCTAAACTTTAGCGAAGATAAATCCCATAGCCAAACCAACATGAGAAAGAAACAAGTGAACCCTTGTGCTGCAGTGGTAGTAGAAGATAGAAGAAACAAGAAAAATAGAAAAGAAATGAAAAGGAATCACCTAAGGGGTCTCCCACCAGGCATGCCAGAAATGTTGTCCAAATTTCTTCATTCGTACTCAAATTAATAAGCTAGCTACTAAAAGAAACTAGCAACTCAAAACATGGAGGGTTTATAGTACCTTAGAAGTGTGATATACATGGATGGATGGGCGCCAAGTAATTGATCCTCATTGCAGATGATAAAATTACAAATAATAGAGAATGGAAAGGAGATTGATTAGATAGGATATGTGGGGGTTTCTTGAAAAAGCCAACTCCAAGAAATATGATATTCCTTTTGCGGATGTCAACCCTTGTTTTAAAGAAAAAGTGAAGTAAAATATGAATAAGAAGATTACATGTAGAAATAGAGATACTACTAAATCTGAGAATAATTAAGATCTGATCTAAAATATAATTTGAATGGAAGAAATATAAATTAAATGTTACATGGTCTAGGTCGATGATGACCTGGGTATGAATATCTGGAATAAAAAGTAAAATAAGCAAACCCTACAAGATTTGGATGTAATTTGGTAACTGCAGAAGCTTATGGATGTTGGAGTCAACCTACAGAAAGAATATAAGGGAGAAGAAACTAGAAAGTGACAGGAAATAGAGATTGGAAGGGTAGATTAGAAATCAGGACCCTGTTTGACAATGACCAGGGTGAAGAGATGAAAATTGGAGTGCAGATAGACTGAATTTTAGTGCAACAAAGATCCTGGATGGTGGTGTAACAAGTTGGGGAAGAGAAAAAAGACATGCAAAGTCTGGAGATGGCTCTAGGAGTAGAAAACACAACTGTAGAAGGTCAAGTTGATGGTGAATCAAGATGGGAGACAGTGAATATAGAAGAGTTAGATAAGGCCAAGGTTAAAAGAGGATGAAATGGGATACCTGTAAATAAAGAAGTTGGAAGATAAGGTTTATGGAAAATTCTTTGTGTTGCATAAGCTGATGAAGGATGATTGTCAGCGATGCAAGTGTGTTAAAAGGAGATATAGGAGGTCTATAACTATTGTAGGAATGCTCAGGCACGAGATTCAATTCATAAGTCATGATAAATCTCCTAAATTTGCATGCATATGATGATTTATGATGATTATGGAAAGGTTTGAATTCAATTTTATAGGGTCTTCGACGACTATGCTGGGTCACCACTGATCACAGGGAAAGTTTCTCCAATGGGGTGGTTTTTTTTATTTTAGGTCAGGATTTCATGTTTTCAAGAAGAGATAAATATGCTTTAAAGCTTGTGTGCAGGATTAGATTTCTTGGGGATGAATCATGGGTAGTTAGAAGATAGGGATGGGTAGAAAAATCATAGGGATTTATATTTAGGGTAAAATCATCCTAAATAGTAATTCCATTAGAGCATAGTGGATGTGGATGCTAATTAATTACCGGGGATTAATTAATTAATGTGAATTAATAAATATTAATAAGAGTTATATAATAAGATGGCATTTTATTTAAATAAAGGGGCTATATTTAATTAAAGGGGGGCCTAGATAGGACCTTAGAAAAATTTTCACACTCAGGTAGATAAGGGTAGAGATACTGAATTAAGGTGTCTACGGTAAGTGACTAGATGTGAATTTCACATGATAATAATGGTCAGAGAAAGAGATGGTCGGTGGTGAAGCATCAATATGTGTAACTAAGAACTCAAGAGCCCCTGATGCAGGAGGAGATACTACATGATATGTATGATTAGTAGAAGAGTTAGAAGCTTTCTTATCATGTGGTTGGGATTGATTATTAAATAATTTGAGTTTACCCTTGTCATTGGCTAGTGCAAAGTCTATGGATTCTAGAAATTTAAGCTTGTTATTATTGATAAGATCTTGAATGATTGTGTGGAGCTTGAAACATCAATTTGTAGAATGTCCCACACATCTATGATAGTAACATTGAATTTTGTTGTTGTAACTCATACCTTTTGGTCACGATGGATCTAATTCTAGTGGTGGAGGGAGTGTAATAAGATTTATTTAGAGAATTTGTTGCAATATGAGATGTGGAGCCATAGGGAAGTTAGTGAATAGTTGTCTGGTCGGTGTGATTGAACCTCTTTACGAGTAGTAACTGCATTGACAATAACTTTGGCATTGGTTTGCTTAGTTGTAGATGATTTAAATGGTGTATTATTTTGAAAATGAGTAGACAAGGAATATTTATCCTAATATTTAAGTTTTTCTATGGACAAGAGTTTAGTTTCATGAAGCTTAAGAATGTGACAAAGTTGGTTAAATGAAGGAGAGGTCTCGAAGAGAACACTTTCTTAGAGTGGAGGTAAAAGACTCTGAATAAAAAAATCCTGAAGTTTGAAGTCCGCTAGCACATTAAACATCTTAGCTAAATTACTTTTTTTATCTCAAAACATAGTTGGCTAGGTGTTCATTGGGCCCCTAATTTAGCTGTGCTAATCGAGCATAAGAAATCTTAGAGATGATATTGATGAAGAAATGAGTAATAAAGGCATCGAATATGATTACTTGACAATGAAGTTACCTATTTATGACAGATAGGTACATAAGGGCCATTTCTTTGCTTGGGATTATTCTTCATCCTAGACTTGCAAGAAATATCTTAGCCAACTATAATATGATCATCAACAAAATCTTGATATACTGATTCATTACAATTCCCCTAACATGATAATACGGGTCACCTTTCACTACGTTGAAAATTTGAAGGCATTAGGGATTAAGTATCTAGAAGGAAGTGGATAAGTGGAAATGTACAGCGTGAATGGAGTATGTAATAATAAGTTGGAATCCCACCACTTATGGTTATAGCATAAATAAACTGGCCAGAAGAACAACTTACTATATTTCATTTTTTGAAGATATTTATTTACCATAGTTATAGTCTTGAGTACTAATCAGATGCAACCATCTAAAACACATATCGATAAAATAGGGATGTAGTTTAAATTTAACATTAGTACCATGTATAGTGTTTAACCACCAAAATGGTAGATTTATGAAACTACGTGTCACTTGTCATTTTTTACACCTGATTATTTTGACTAGCAATGAAAATGTGTTCTATGGCCATGAAAGAATTGAGTTCTGCCAAATTAGTTGTTTCCTTTCTTTGGAGTAACTTCTTAATCCTAGAAACTTGGAGATTCTTGGGGATATACTTTATACAATAGAGATGAAATATTCTTTCTTAGACTATTTGCTTCAGATTTTAATTTGAATTTATAAGAAAATATGTAGCACATGGTCCAAGGATAATAATAGTTCTAAAGAAATCCATGTTAGATTCGAATTTATGGGTTTCAAGCCTACTCATTATTTCAAAATGGGATATGTGTTGTCAATGTAACTTAGAACGGTATGTCAATATTGGAAACCTAAATTCATATAAAGATTTTATGGAAAATGACCCTTGTAACTAATCTAATCACAACCTATAATACCCTAATTGTGCAAGAAGAGTGATGCACTAGTCATTACAATTCCCAACATGATAATAGGTCACTTTCACTAGACTTTTTTGAAGAAGTCATTTCAGAGTATCTATGGAAGAGTCCAAGAATGTCATGTTTCAGAGTGCCCCATACAATAGGATTTATCCCACCACTTATTTATAGATAGAATGGAACTTCCTAGAGAGGAACTGGAATGCTTATGGGATTCCATTTTTCTAGAGAATGGGTGATCCTTATCCATGTAGGAGGTATAGATTATCAATTAGATAGGCAACGGTAGGTGGTTAAAAGACATGCATATGTGTTTCCTTCAAAAAATAGGTATTTATTTAAATGCTTAACGTGTCGCTGATAATGTATAGATGATATAAAGACCTACAAAAGACTACAAGAAGTATCAAAACCCTAAGAAAAAAATAATGCAAATGAATAGGTCAGACTCACCTCAGCTGCCACAACGATGGGCTTACTAAATGAGAATTGCACTACATTTTTGACTCAAACGTATTTTTGGTGTGTGTGTGTGTGTCTGTCCAAATGCATCTTTTTTTCTACTGATTAACTAAAAATGTAGGTATAAGTGTAGTTAATCTAATCTAGAATGACATATTAATACAGTAAATGGATGTAATGCAAAAAATCACTATGAAAAATGACGCAAGACAACTTATCTAATGAAAGTAGAAACCGTAATATGCAATGAGAAGTAAGGAATTGACTTATTTGATTCAGAGGAAGATCAGTGGACTATGTCACAAAAGTGAATAAAATAATCAGGAAGGAGGATCAACTATGCAGAGGTCCCAAATAGGATAGATCTATATTGATGTCTAGCTGGATTGGAGCACTTTAGAGAAGGATTGGGGTGCCTGTGGGTGCACTCTAGTCTACAGAATGGGTGACACCGGTCTATGTAAAAGGTTTGGCACTGAGTTTCACAGGCTATGGTAAGTGGTCTGAAACCATCACTATGTTTGTCGCATCATATTTTTTGCACTATGCGTCAGATGTCGCATGATAATCCAAGATTATGAAGAGAGACCTACAAGAGACCTCAAAATGTATCAAAACCCTAAAAAAGAAGAATGCAAATGAATGGGTCAGAATGACCTCGATCTATCCACAATAGTGGGCTTAGTAACTGAGTAATACACTTTATTTTAGATCCAAATATAGTTTTGGTGTGTGTGTTTTCATCAAGTGCCCTAGGTGCTCGTGTGTCAGTCGCACTTTAAGAAGTAGCGAGCAATAAATATATGTAAAAATGTAGTAGAATGGTTGATGGAATAGAATAGAATCCCTCCCCCTATGCTTTTTTGATGCAAATTGAACCATCTTTTTCCTTGTGATGGATCTAATGGATGCAACTGATCTCCAAATGGATGAAACTCTAGGTGGATGATAGTAGTGACTAGTTCTTGGTGCCTCATTATGGCCTCATAACATTATAATTATAGGGTTTCTCTTGATCTAATTTCAAAATTAACCCCGAAATAGCCAACCACCCAAAAGATAAGAAGATGAAATGGATAGAAAATACCCAAAAGGTGGTAGTGAAAGTTCAAAAAGGATCAGGGTGCACCCTGGTGGGACCAGGATGCCCATGGTAGCACCAGCACTAGCCTGGGTGCCCCAGTCAAAGCTAAAATAATGTAAAACGACTGAAATATGACTGGGCATGTGGGTGTAATGAAGGTCAGAAATGACGAACCAGAAAATTAAATAAAAGTATGGCCAAAATACATGGGTTTAATTAGTACTTTCTTCACTCAAAAACCTTCTAAATAGTAGTATGAGGCCGAGGACTAAATAATGTATAAAGTGCATGATTTTTTGTCTATATTTGCCACCACTTTATGTTGGTGAGCGGAAATCTTGGTAACATAAAGTAAATAGATATGTGTACCTAATGTACATGAATATTGTAGTAGAAAATGCACCGAAGGACTAGATAAAGCATATAATGACAAAAAGATGATGGAGTGTGGAAATTAAAGATGAAAAAGTGCAAAAAAGTGATGAGAGTGAACCTAGGGCTGAAACGCGGTGTGCAGACTACTAATGTGTGTAATGTACCTTACATGGTTAGTATGGTGTGTGCTTGCATGCTAAGTGTTTTTTTTGTTGACCATTGTTTTTGTTGTTTCCCGTATTTTACTGCGTGTTTCTAATATGGCTCGGACCCGTACAGGAGCATAAAAAGATCAAGTAGTCAAATATGTATGTATGTATGTGTAAAAATTTAATGTAAAAGACACATGTGAATGTAAAATATGTAAATGGAAAATGTGCACCTGATCCATGTTGAGAAAGAGAGTGTAAAAGGATATCTTTTACTATCGGGGTTTTCGGGATATCCAATGCCATAAGCCAAAGAAGTGTAGGGAGGAATTCCATTGTATCCTCCAACCTGTAATTGCTTCCTTGAATGTGTGGGAAGAGATATCTATATGTCTTGATTTATTGGGCGATCCGATGCCAGTGGCCGAAGTAGTGTAGAGAGGAAGTCCTTTGTATCCTCTAACATGTAACTACTTCCTAGAATGCTAAGGACTACCATGTCCTATTAAATCCACTGTGTACGGGGCTTGTAGGCTGGTTGTTGCTTAGAAGCTACTTGAATAACGTTGGCCTGATGCTCATTAGATATAGATGAATTAGATTTAGGAACCTGATGGGATTTATCATTTATATTAGAATGTTGTGTAGAAAATGAAATAAAGCCTTAATGCTCAAGATGTATGATTATTCGTGGAAAAGTGTGACAATAATTTTCATTATTTCCATTGATTCAATGATAATTGTAATATGGACGACCTTGATACTTTACTAATCCATAAGGAGAATAGTAATGAGTAGGCTATAGAGTGATTAACTTATTACTAAGGAGCTGAATAAGAATTTCATTTTGTATAGTATTGTGCTCAAATATGAGAGGCTCAGGCAATGACATGTCTTGAGGTTTAACTAGATGGCATGTAGTAGACATAGATTGCATATAAGATGTAGAAGGAGCACAAACATGTGATTGAGAAGCATCCTTAATATGTTAAATTTAAAATTTAAGAGATGTGATCGTGGATTCGATGGCCTTAAATGTTTCTTGGAATAAAGTATGTAGAGCTTGTATTGAGTCAAATATGGGTTGATTATATGTATGATCAGTAGGGATAGAGTCATCATATAAGAGATCAAATATAGGGCTTAGTTTTTGTGGTGGTGTATTATTATCCAGATACATGGTCTCTAGCTATTTTTGTAAAATAGTCCAGCAATGGGGATATATCTTAAGTAAATAAGATAAAGAAACTTGACCCATGAAAGAGGAAATATGAGGATCCTAAGCGTGAAGATCAAGTTCTGGTACACCAAAATGATTAACTAAAAATGGGGAATATGTGTAGTTAATCTAGTCTACAACAACATGTAAATACAGTAAATAAATGCAAAAAATTACTATGGAAAATGAACCAGAAAATTAATCTAATGAAAGTAGAAACCTTAATATGCAAGAGAAGTATGGAAATGACTTAGCTGATTTTATTATCTCACTGGACTATGTTCCAAAAATGACTGGAGGAACAAGAATCAGGAACGACTGTGAAGATGTCCTAAAAAGGATGGATTCGAGCTATCTTGCTAGACCAGAGTGCCTAGAATGGGACTAGCGTGCATGCAATTGATATGGTCTATAAAGTGGGTTCCCTAGTCTATGAAAAATGTCCATAACTGAGTTTTATAGGATTGATAGGTGGTTTGAAACCCTCATTGTGTATCACATCCGATTTGTAGAACTACACTAGGTGTCGCTGATAATCCAAGGTGAAAGAAAGATCTGCAAGATACTTCAAAAAGTATCAAAACCCTAAAAAACAAAATAAGGAAAATGAATGGGTCTGACTGAGCTCAACTGCCACAAAAATTGGCTTACTAACTGAGTGATACACTAAATTTCAGACCCAAATGTAGTTATGGTGTGTGTGTGTGTGTGTGTGTGTGTGTGTGTGTGTGTGTGTGTGTGTGTGTGTGTGTGTGTGTGTGTGTGTGTGTGTGTGTGCATCATGTTCCCTAAGAGATCTTGTGCTAGTTGGACTTTGTGAAGGAGTGAGTAATAACTAGATGTAGAATGTGATAGAATGGTGCATGAAATAGAATAAAATATCTCACCCTATTTTTGTGTGATGCAGATGAACCAGCCTTTCCTTTTGATGGAACTAATGGATGCAAATGATATCCAAATGGATGCAACTCTAGGTGGATGATAGTAGTGACTAGTGCTTGGTACCTCATTATGGTCTCATAACTTTATATTTATAGGGTTATCTTGATCTAATTTCGTAATTAACCTCGAAATTTCTCACAACAAAAAATATAAGAAGATAAAATGGTTAAAAATGTTCCCAAAAGGTTATGATAAAGTTTAAAAAGGATCGACGCACCCCTAGTGGGACCAAAGCGCCCATGAGTGCCCCAATACTAGCCTGGGTGCCCCAATCAAGGATAAAATGATGGAAGATGATCAAAATAGACTTGACATGCATGTAATGAAGGTCAGGAATGACACTAAAAATTAAATAAAAATGGCCAAGAGACATGGGTTAATTAGTACTTTCTTCACTCAATTTTTTTCTAAATAGTATTATGAGACTGAGACTAAATAATGTCTAAAGTGCGTGATTTTTTGTCTACACCTAGGTGATCTTATGACTTTGTGAAGTAGTGAGTAATAAATAGATGTAAAAATGTAGTAGAATGGTTCATAGAATATAATATGATCCCCTCCTATGTTTGTGTGTGATGCAGATGAACCAACCCTGTCCTTTATGATGGAGCTAAGTGAATGCAAATGATCTCAAAATGCCTTAGATGAATGCAACCCTAGGTGGATGATAGTAGTGAATATTTCTTGGTACCTTATTATGGTCTCATAAATATATATTTATAGGGTTCTCTTGATATAATTTTGTAATTAATCCTGAGATGGCTGACCACATAAAAATATAAGAAGTTAAAATAGCTAGAAAGTGCCAAAAAAGTGGTGAGAAAGTTCAAAAAGGATTGAGGCACCCCTAGTGGGACCAGGGCATCCATGAGTGCCCTAATATTAGCCTGGGCACCCTAGTCAAAGCTAAAATGACACAAAACAATGAAAGCTAACTGGGCATGCGGGTGTAAGAGGTTGCGATTGAATAAAGGAAATAAATTAAGATAGCTAAAATATGGGGGTTAATCAGTAATTTCTTCACTCAAAAACCTTCTAAATAGTAGTATGAGATCGAGACTAAATAATGCCTAAAATACATGATTCTATGTCTACAGAAGGCGGATTTGACATCCTTGTAGGTAGATTTACATGAAGTTATTACTTGTTATTGGTGGTCAAAAATTTGAATTTGAGTTTCCCTCTTCTTCATCCTCCTCTTCTTTCCTTATTCTTTTATAAATTCATGAAAAATTATCATTGTGAGTGGTTGGAATCCTTTATTTTACGGAAGGATTTTTCACTATGCAAATCTTCCCCAAACTTCCTTAAATCTAGACCATGATGAAGGTCTTCTCGAGACCTTTCCGACGGTATGCCGAACTTCAGAAATGGAGTGTGTATGTAAATTCTATCGCCAGTCAAAGTCAAGGTCTTAAACAGGTCAACCCTGGTCAACAGTCCAATCCAGACGTAACATGTGGAAAAAGTGGCAAGTGATGAGAAGGAAAAATGAAGGTTGTTTGATATGGTTTCAATCCTCCAGTATTCGACTTATGATATGGTGGAAAATAACAAGAGGCTCAACTTTTGTAACAAAGGGGAGCTCGACTGTCATGAGAGCTATATTCTTGTTTGCCAACGTGGTGGGCTCTCAAACCACCGCGTGGACATCAATTTTGAATTCCAAGATTGATTTTGTATTTTGAGTTCTTCTTTTTCACAATGAGTTGATTTTGTGTTGCATGTTTATAATCAACTCGGTCAAGATATATTACTAGCTCAATTGGATGATCAACTCCCCACCGAGTTGATCACGTTTATACCAAAATTTTCAGGGTTATATAATCCAATTCAACATTGATAGGGATTCACATTATTCCCATTAATCTTGATAGATCAAAAATCACCTATTACTTCGACACTATAATCATTTGGGTGTAGTATATAAAATGAACATCTCACAACATGAATCGACACCAATACAACAAGTAGACCATACCAGTTCAGCTACTTTGGGCTATGGGAACAAACAAACCAATGTGTCAGCCCAATGATTTAGTTAATGCAAACAAACCCATCTTGGCAACCTTTTCATTAGCTTGGTAGAGAAGTGGTGATCCTGATAAAAGGGCTAAGTGTGGCCTTAGCCACGTGAATGGAGGGTGGTATTTCCCCATTTAGATCCCAATGTCACCATCCCCATGACAAATGTGGGATATCCCACTCACATGCAAAGTGATCCATGACACAAAATGAGGTAGAGGTTTTTGGATGTGGGACCTCTCACCCCCAATTTTCACCCGTCTGACCAACTCACCACCAAGCTTGGACGAGGTAGAAATGAGCTCGCCAGTATCTAAAGAGCTCTATGCTATGAGTTTGAAGGAGAGTAGTTACGGGGATTAGGCATCAATATGAGGTTTTGAGGCACTTAGAGGCATGTTAAGAACTTGATGTCAAACTAAGTGTTGCTCAAAATTTTGAGACGAAGACAATAATGGTCTTATTTTCTCATGAAGTTTATGTATATTTTCCTATGTAGGTGATTTTCCATCACAGTTGCATAGACCATGCACGAGGAACAAAAAAAGATCTAAATTTCCAAGCACTTTTGGTCTGAACCAGGCCATTGAGTAAAAAGGGAAGATGTTCATATTTTCATAAGATTTCTAGAAATGTAAACCTCTTTCATGTAGGTGTTATATAAATAAATTTTTAGGCATTTTTCAGACGCATTTGCACTGGAAACCAACATGAGAAGCACTACAAGAGCCATAGATCGTTCTTGGGACAGTTTCTTTGCTATTTTTCAGAGTTCCTTAGGATATTGATCAGCTCATTTGCAAGTAGATCTGTTAGTCAATATTGAAGGGTTTATTGTACTCCATTGGATGTTGAATAGATTGATTCTCATTTTGAGAATAAGGAGACGTAGCATTTAGGTGAACTTCGTTAACAATCTGGTTTGTGGTGTTTATTTGTAGTATTTTGGAATATTTTGATCAGATAAAACATTTAAATTAATTTTTTTGATTAATTTATAAAGCAAGCACAAAATTGGATTAATTGGATTGAAGTAAATTTTAGTATTCATAACCCACAATCAGTTAGTGAATGCACTTTCAAAATTTGGAATCAAGAATTTCGTTTGAGTGCATTATAAATTCAACTTGTGAATTATTTAAAATTGTTTTGTATTAGAATCAGTAAACTTGCTTAAGTTAGAAAAATCAAATTAATTGATCATTTTGGAAGAGTTTAAAAATTGGGCTTCAAGACACCCAAAATTGGATAAATTGAACTCATGATCAATGTTGATTCTTTTAAGTACCTTTTTTGAATCAAGTCGGTATCAGAGTTGGTTTAGCTCTTGATTTTCTTCAGTATTTTAGGTTTTAGTTTTGGTTCTTGCATTTTGATTTGATCTTTCAATTGCAGTGTGATTTTTTTAGAAGTACAGGTGTGCAGGAAAACTATGGGCAAGTTACCCAACAAAGAGAAACTTGAGGAACTTGAAGCATGAAATCAATAGATACATGAAGAAAATTCCTTCCTAAGATGCCAACTATTAACTCTTGAAGAGCAACTTGACACATTGAAAAGAGAGCTAGAATATAAGGATGAGCTCTTGATGGTGTTGTAAATTGATGGACCTAAAAAGGTACCTATTACTATTGATGCATCCATTATGAAAGATGAGTGAAAAATAAGTATAACAACATGTACTTCCTCTTCCTAGGCTAATTTGGATTCTATTTTAGTGATAGGGGGATTTGAAAATCACACTAAGGTATAGGATCTAATATTTTAAATAACATGGGTTTTAATGAAATTAACCTTGGTAAGAATAATCAAGTTATAACTAATCCAATATTGGTTGAGGAAAGACCTTGTTATGCAAGATTGGGATATGTTAGTGTAGGGTAAATGTTGATTGGAGAGAGTTCCAAGTCAGCTGGAAGAAGACAAGCTTCTAACAACCAAGTGTCATCCCCACTAGCTTTAGGTGATTCATCCTTAGGAGGAGGATCTGACAAGAATTCACCATGGAGAGGTATAGAAATCCCTCCACCTTCTATTTACCATGGTTCTAAAGGAAAAGGTAAACAAATTGATCAATTATCTACACTAGAAAAATTTGGCTATTATTTTCAAGAAATGTTGAATAGTTATCCATGTACATTATGTGGTTTATCTAATCACTATGTGGCCAAGTGTAGGAAGTATAAATCCATACGGGAAAAGATTGAGAAAATGCATTCTTCTAAACTTGTCTCGATTAAGAACAGTCAAGGTAAGGTTCTTAAAAATGTGGATCCTAAAAAAGTGGATCAAAGGTTTTGTGATCATTGTAAGAAACTAGGTCATGTAATTGATAAATGTTGGCAACTACATCTAGAACAAAAATTAAAGTTCATTAAATAGGATAATAGTTTAAAATTAACCATTATGACCCCTTCAGTGGAACATGTAAAAAATGAATTGAAACAACCACCTAAATAGGAAAATGTGTTAAGAAAAGGTGGGTAAACACTTTATCATTTTTATGTTTTCATAGTTGCTTTGTTGAATGGTATGCAAACTAACTAGGTAGTTTTGGAAATCCTGTTGAATTGTAAAAAGGAATAGTTCCAAATTTATTTATCTACTTTGGTGTTGGTGAAGTATCCTGAAGAGAAGATAACCAGGTGATAGATTTAAAATACTTGGTGTAATTTTATTTTGATGGTTGTACAAACTTCATCTTTCAGTAGCATGTATAGTTTAAGTGGGCATGATCTATAGTTGGATGTCTATTTTTAGAAGTTGTATTGAGTATGCTGTTATAGTGCAAGTTGTCTCATATAGGCATTGTTTGTGAGTGTAAAACTTATACAAACTCTTTGTTTTCTATAAATGATGTTTGCACATTTTTTATTCTTATTGATAGGCTTAAATATTTGTAACTGTCAAGTATAGTTGAAAATAGTATGTACAATTTTTTCACTAACAAGCTGTGAATGCAGGTTTCAATTTTGCATTGTTGATAGTGATGAGTGTAGGATTAGATTGTATAGAGGAATATGGCAGTTTTGGTTCAAGCCATTGGGTTATGTTGCTTTTATTAGAATTTGAATATTACAACTTTTTGGAAAAATTACCATACTATAAACTAGGTTCTATGTTTGTGATATTCAAAGAACATGTGTACAATTCAATTGGGTAAAATTTCAATTTTTAGGTCAAAATGTTCTTACTATGGAGGAGTGATCCAAATTATTTTTCACTATGCATATCTTCCATAAAATTCCCTAAATCTACACCATGTTGAAGGGCTTCTTGAGACCTTTCTAATGGTATCTTGAATTTTAGAAATAGAGTTTGTATGAAAATTCTATCGCTAGTCAAAGCTAAGGTCTTAAATGGGTCAACCCTAGGAAAACATCCAATCCAGACGTGACACGTGGAAAAAGTGGCAAGCGACAAGAAGGAGAAATGATGGTTGTTCAATATGGATTCGATCCTCTGGTCTTCGACTCACATTATGGTGAAAAAGAATAAGAGGATTAAATTTTGTAACGGAGGGGAGCTCGATTGCCATTAGAGATATATTCTTATTTACCGACATGGTGGGCTCTCAAACCACCACGTGGACATCAATTTTTCATTCCAAGCTTGATTTTGTGTTTCAAGTTTTAATTTTTCACAATGAGTTGATTTTGCGTTGCAGGTTGATAATCATCTCGGACGAGCTATATTACTAGCTTGGTGGAGTGATCAAATCCCCACTGAGTTGATCACATTTATACCACAATGTTCAAGGTTATATTATCTAATTCAACATTGATTAGGATTCACATTATTCTCATTAAGATCAGAAGATCAATAGTCACCTATTATCTTGGAATTCTAATCATTTTGGCACACCATACAAACCGAATATCTCGGAACATGACTCGGCACCAATACAACAAGAAGACCACACCAGTTCAACGGAATTGGGTGGTGGGAACAAACAAACCAACGTGCTAGCCCAATGATTCAGGAAACACAAACAAACCCATCTTGGCAGCCCTTTTATTGGCTCGACAAAAAAGTGGTGAGCCCTAAAAAATGATTAAGTGTGGCTTTGGCCACATGAATGGAGGGGGGTCTCTCCCCTTTTAGATCCCAATGTCATCATCCCCACAGGAAATGTGGGATATCCCATGCACATGCAAAGTGATCCATGGCACAAAAAGAGACTGAGGGTTTTGAATGCGAGACCTCTCACCCCCAAATCACACCCATCTAACCAACTTACCACCGAGCTCGGACGAGCTAGAAATGAGATTATCAGTATTTAAAGAGCTCTGTGCTATGAGTTTGGAGGAGACTGTCATCACCAATCCGGCACTATGATAATTCTTCACCGGGAATTCCTCATGCTATGATTATTTACTAATGCACAGCCTTTAGTTTGGTGGATGTAATCTGGAAACAAAACAAAAAACATAACACAAGAATACCATCGACTATGATAAGACGGAATGATGAAAAATCTGAAATATCAAAGTAAATTATAATATTAACATGAAATTGTTACAATCTCACCCATGAGGTACTTCAAGTGTTATTGACTTCACTTGCCTTCCACCAATACTATGGGAGAAACTTTACAATTACACCTCTTAATGGCTTCTTCAACACACCTTTAAACTGATGGCTTCCTTTACACACTTCATACAATATTTCTCACTACTTCCTTCTATGCTAAATGAGGGGGGTGGCCTCTTTATTTATAGAACTTCCAGGCTTATCCATCTTATCTCTAAGATAGGATAAGAAATCCACTCTGACGAATCATATTCCATACCTTAACTCTTATCTGTATATGTAAGCTTATCTTTTAAGATAAGATAAACCTTATCATTTCACATGGGTTCCACATTTTTAGACTTTTTACAAATAAAATACACAAAATATTTATGACCTCACTCCTTGTCCTTATTACCAATATAATATTTCTAATTCCTAATCATGTAGACCCTACTTCTCTACTTACCCCAACTTTGACATTTTAACATTACCGGACCACTTACGACAAATATTTACTTTTTACCACAACATTCCTATTGTACTTTGACTATTACCGTACTATACATTATTGGCGGCACCGTACTGACAGCGCCGTTATCTTCTATCAGACGCTACTACTAATTATATTTAACAACATCCTATTCCTAATACATACATTAATGAAATAGAAATTACGGAGGAAAATTTTAGTGTCGACATCTTCCCCCTTCCTAGCTTCTACTCCGTCCTCGGAGTAGACTATTCTGGTGCTTGGAAAATCTTCAACTTGTCGTGGTTGACCCATTTCGTAATGGGAGTGCCATCCAATTCCTCCAGTCGGTATGTACCATTTTCATGCACAACTGCTATTTTGTAGGGCCCCATCCATTTTGGAAGAAATTTTCTCTATCTTCTTTTTTTGTATCTGGAATCATATACTAGAACCAAGTCATTCACATGAAATGGAGACCAACAGATCTTTTGATCAAAGTATTCCTTCTGCTTCATTTTCTTCTTATAGCTTGTATCCTTTGCTATTTCCCTCATTTCCTCTAGCAAATGAAGATGTACCAACCTTTCTTTTACTGAATCACTTTCATCCATCCTTTCATTTTTCATAACTCTCACAGTGGGAATATCAAACTCAATAGGAAGAACTGGATCAATGCCATAGGCCAACTAAAATGGGGAGTATCCTGTTGCTGACTTTGATGTTGCCCTATATGCCCACAATGCTGCATGAATCCTTTTATCCCATTTATGTACCTACAAGGCTGCATCTTTTGCTAGAATTTGACACAACACAAAATTTGTTCATTCCACCTGTCCATTTGTGCTTGGCTTGTATGTTGTTGCCTTCCTGTGCTTAATAGAAAACTTATTGACTAGGGCTTCTACCACCTCATTAATGAAGTGGCTTCCTTGATCTGTTACAATTTCTAATGGACAACCAAATCTGGTGACAATGCGTTCATATATGAACCTTGCCACTTCATCCATGGAAGTTGTTTTCAATGGCCTAGCTTCAACCCACTTGGTTAAATAATCTGTGGCAACTACAATATACTTATTTTGGCATGAGGTAGTTGGAAGTGGACCTACAATGTCTATTCCCCACTTTTCAAAGGGACCAAGTGGAAGAATAGGGCATAATGGAGCTGATGAAGTCTTACGGTTACCATGTGTTTGACAAATATCACATGTCTTACAATAATTATAACAATCTTTAAAAAGAGTGGGCCAGTGATAACCTGCATCCAAGATCCTTCTTGCTGTAAGTTGTCCAGAGAAGTGCCCTCCACATGTACCATTGTGGAATTCTTCTAGCAGTTCCTTCCCTTGATCACGTCCAACTGCCCTCTTGTACTGTCCATCAGGTCCTATTCGAAATAATACTCCATGCAGAATAGAATATGGATGACTGGCTTGAGTAATCTTTCTCTTAGTCTTTGCATTGGCACCATCAGGAAACTTGAATTCATTCAGATAATTCCAAATATCTATGTATTCACTAGGGATTGTGTCAAGGGAGAACAATGCTGCATCGGGGAAATCATCATCATCACAAGATGATCCTAAACCATCATAGGCTCGAGAGAGTGCATCTGTATTGACATGCTTCTTTCCTGGCCTATCTATAATATCAAATTCAAATTCTTGTAGCAAAATTATCCATCTTGCTATCCTCCCTGATGGGTTAGGCTTATTGACAATATATTTTAGAGCCTGATGATCTGTTACAACTATAAATTTCTGCCCTAGCAAGTAATTTCTAAACTTCTTTACAGCAAAAATGATAGCTAGAGCCTCTTTTTCAGTTACAGTATAATTTACCTCAGCACTGCTCATTTGTCTGCTCCCAAAGTAAATTGGATGTTCATTCCCATTTTCATCCTTTTGGCTCAAAGTACTTCCTAGTGCTGCATCTGAGGCATCAGTGTACACAATGAATGGCTTGCTCCAATCTGGATTCTTCAAAACAGGTGAAGACACCAGGGCTTCCTTCAGTTGTCCAAAAGCTTCATGTGCCTTATTTCCTGGTTCATAAGTAACATCCTTCTTCAAGAACTGGGTTAGTGGCTGTGCAATCTTTGAAAAATTCTTGATGAACCTTCTATAGTAACCCACATGGCCTAAAAATGATCTCAACTTACTTCTATTCATAGGAAATGGTAAATCTTTGATTTTTGAAACTTTATCAGGATCAGTACCAATACCATCTCTGGATACAACATGCCCTAACAAAACACCTTTAGAACATCCAAAGACACACTTTGTAGGGTTTAGTGAGGCTTGTGCTTCATCTAACCTTTGAAATGTTGTCTCCATCTGGTGCAGGTGGTCCAACTTGCTCCCATAGATGCAAAAATCATCCAGAAATACTCTGATGAAGGTCCCAATGTAGGGTTCAAACACCCTATTCATCAAACGCTGGAATGTTGCTGGAGCATTACACAACCCAAAAGGCATAACTCTATAAGCAAACGTTCCCCAAGGAGTGGTGAACGTGGTCTTCAGCTGATCTTTCTCTGCTATACGGACTTGGTTGTATCCGCTATATCCATCAGCAAAACTATAACACTCCTGGCCAGCTACTTCGTCCAAGATCTGATCTGAGAATGGAAGAGGGTAATGATCCTTCTTTGTTGCCTTATTGAGCTTCCTGTAATCAACACAAATGCGTAGCTTCCCATTCTTTTTTATTGAGATCACAATGGGAGAAACCCATTCTGAATTCTCCACAGCAAATATGAATCCTGCATCAAGCAACTTATCTATTTCTTCTTTTACAGTCTTGGAAAAATTAGGATTCATTCTATATGGCATTTGCTTTATAGGCTTAGCACCATCTACCAGCTCAATAGAATGTTCTACCCAACTTACTTGATGGAGTTCCTTGTAATCAAAAGTGAATATGTGTATGTACCTTCGAAAGAGCTGGAGGTAGGATTCCTTCTCACTCTCCATCACAGCATCACCAATCTTTATTTGTTGGAGACGATCATCAACTTCTTCTTCAGATAATTTTATGGGGTCATGAGTTGGTGTGACTGGAAGGATATCCATGACTGAAACATCAACCTCACTTTCTTCATCTTCAGTGTCCACTTCACTGGTACTAGAGTAATCAGAGGATGTCCAATCATCAGTTTCATCACTTGAATCCACAGGTTCGTTTATCTTCACCCTCTCTCTACCACGTCCAAGTGTCATGAAACCTTCATTCCAGTAGTTTCTTGCATGAACTCTCCTTAGCCATGGTCTTCCCAAAAGCATTGGGTACGCAACAGTACCATTTTTCATCACCTGAAAGTCTACCACACATACAACACCCATAACAGATATTGCCACATTTGAAACTACACCTTCTGGTTTAGTTTTTCCCTTATTTAATGACCTTAACATAAGTGTTGAAGGGCGATCAATTTTTAAACCCAACATATTCATTACAGACTCGGTCATTACATTAACTGCAACACCTCCATCAACTAAGACATCATGAATTGAAATACCATTACATAATACCTCAGCTTGTGGAGCATAGGGATCCGCCTCTGCCTCCAAAATAGGGACCTCAACCTCCTTCCTTCGTCGAGCATTGAGTCCACTTCGCAACTCCCGTCTCTTCTCAGAAGACATAGCCAAGAGTTGACCATATGTAATATTTGCAGGCCTTTTGGACAGATCTTCCAAGATGGAGTATGGTCCTTGCCCCTGTGAAATCAGAAAATCCTGCACACCCAACTTTCTTCTCCTATGTTTCTTACTAGTTTCTCCTTTCATCTTCTTAGGATCATTTCCATCTTGATTATCTTTTTCTTTCTTTCTTTTTGTTACAAACACATCTACTTCATTATTTATGCTCTTATCTACTACATCAAAAGAATTCACAGGTGCTTTTCCTTTATCATTATCTCCTTTACCAGATGTAGAAGCTCTATCTGGACAATTATACTTATAATGACCCTTTTTATAACAACCATAACATACAACTTCAGAAATATTTCTTTTTGGACCTCTATCTCCTCCCTGAGAACTAAATTCCTTTCCTTGAAGAAGATTAATAGTTAAATGACCCATCTTCTTGAGCAGATCTTCATACTCAGTAGATGTACTAGGAGAAATATTTGTGCTCACAGAGAGTGGTTGTGGATTCTGGACCAAAGGTGCTGGTGTAGGCTCTACTTTAGCAACAATTTCTTTAGGCTCCTCTTCCATGCTTTCTTCTTGCCTTCTTGCAATCTCCTTTGCTTGTTCAATGGTAGCTAGGTGGTCATACTTCACTCGTTGTCTGATCTCTGGCTTCATCCCAAGAATGAAGTGCTTACAGAGGAGATTATCCACGCCATTCATCAACCCATCCGCTAATCCTTCCTTCCGGATCTGGGCATCGAGCTTCCTCCTTAGCTCTAGAACACGAGCATGATAATCCCTTATCTTCTCCTTCTCTCCTTGGGATAGCTTTGTGATATCGATCATGAGATCTGCATATCTCTGTTGTTCACCAAATTCTTCAAGAAAACTTTCAGTTAATAAATCCCATGATTTTTTCACATTATCACCTAGTGTTTCAAACCACCTAAGGGCTGAACCATCCAAAAAGGTAGGAAAAAATTCAATCCATTGTTCCCTTCTTATAAGGCCATTACAAATACAAGATCGTTTAAACTCTTGAATGAAAGAGGAATCTTCCCCATTTTCAAAAGTAACCACAATGAAATACCAACCCACAAGTAAAATCAACAAGACTTATGTGCACAAATAATTTAAATCACTATAATAGTAAATAGAAATGACCACGGTAAACTATGGTAAAACTTGACTTACTGCGGTAAAAACTGACTTTACTGTGGTAAACACTATTCACAGTAAAAAGTGAAGTTACTGCGGTAAATACTATTCACGGTAAAAAGTGACTTTACTGCGGTAAATACTATTCACAGCAAAAATGACTTTACCATGGTAACTACTATTCACGGAAAAAATGACTTTACCATGGTAACTACTATGCACAGTAAAAACAAGGTTACCCTCCAATTGATTTTTGACTAAGTGGGAATATCTCTCCAGAAAATCCACCAACGAGGAATGGTCCCGGCAACGGAACCAAAATGTCATCACCAATCCGGCACTATGATAATTCTTCACCGGGAACTCCTCGTGCTATGATTATTTACTAATGCACAACCTTTAGTTTGGTGGATGTAATCTGGAAACAAAACAACAACATAACACAAGAATACCATCGACTATGATAAGACGGAATGATGACAAATCTGAAATATCAAAGTAAATTATAATATTAACATGAAATTGTTACAATCTCACCCATGAGGTACTTCAAGTGTTATTGACTTCACTTGCCTTCCACCAATACTATGGGAGAAACTTTACAATTACACCTCTTAATGGCTTCTTCAACACACCTTTAAACTGATGGCTTCCTTTACACACTTCATACAATATTTCTCACTACTTCCTTCTATGCTAAATGAGGGGGGTGGCCTCTTTATTTATAGAACTTCCAGGCTTATCCATCTTATCTCTAAGATAGGATAAGAAATCCACTCTGACGAATCATATTCCATACCTTAACTCTTATCTGTACATGTAAGCTTATCTTTTAAGATAAGATAAACCTTATCATTTCACATGGGTTCCACATTTTTAGACTTTTTACAAATAAAATACACAAAATATTTATGACCTCACTCCTTGTCCTTATTACCAATATAATATTTCTAATTCCTAATCATGTAGACCCTACTTCTCTACTTACCCCAACTTTGACATTTTAACATTACTGGACCACTTACGACAAATATTTACTTTTTACAACATTCCTATTGTACTTTGACTATTACCGTACTCTACATTATTGGTGGCACCGTACTGACGGCGCCGTTATCTTCTATCAGATGCTACTACTAATTATACTTAACAACATCCTATTCCTAATACATACATTAATGAAATAGAAATTACGAAGGAAAATTTTAGTGTCGACAAGACCAGTGAGGGGAAACAAACATTCATATGAGGTTTTGAGGTAATTAGAGGCACTTTCAGAACTTGATGTCTTAAAAATACAAGGTTTCCATAGATTTTACATCATGAAAAAGACATTGATGGTCTTATCCTTGGGCTCATGACACAAACTTGAATAACTTTCTTGACAAGTAAGGACACATTTACTCCATCGTATTGCTATTTAACATGCATACTCGAACTAGAGATCTGCATTACTTTGCAAAACACTTCTATTTGAATTCTAGGCCATGGAGTACAAAAGGGAAGTTATTCTAATTTCATTTTAATGCATTTACCAACCATTATACCTAATTCTCATGTAGGTGAACATCTCATTTAAAGTTGTAGGTAATTTTTGGAAGAATTTTCATATGTTCGACCCACACCATACATTGAAACTCAGGTCAAGTAGTTGTATCTTTGAGCGAACTCTTGGGATAATTCTCTACCCAACTTTCAACAATATCATAATTCTTTAGGATATTGATCATGCTACCATTTACAAATAGCTTTGAAAAAGGTCCCAGTCAAAATTGAAGGGTCTTATTTTGCTTCATTGGCCCAAGGTTGAATAAATCACATTCTCAAGCCAAAATTTGGGTGACGTCACCTTAAAGTGAACTCAAGGGTTATCAATATGGTTCCTGGTGTTTATGTGCAGTTTTTTTTGACGGTTAGCATTTTGGAAAGATATATACATTTAAATTCCATATTTTATTAATTAACAAAGATAAAGTACTAAACTGGATTAGATTGGTTAAGTGCATAATTTCATTAAACAAGAACCATAATTAGTTAGTGAATACAACTCAATTCATAGATGTCTACAATCAATATTCACTTTGATCCATTATATTAATTCTGTAACACACATTATTTTACAAAATGGGTTTGTATTAAATCAGTAACATTCTACTTAAGTTGGAATCATACTAACCCGTCAAATTAATACATCATATATATAGGGGTGAGGACTTTCCCTGCACCGCCCATGAATCCAAATATAGACTGCATGCTAAAATTGAAGCTCATGATCTAATGATAACTACAAAAACATGTTAAATTTCCTAATGCTGAAAATTTTCTAATACTACAAACCCTTTAATTAACTTGGAACTATGATGTTCATTGGTCTTCTCAACTTATCCTAAATATTTATGTAGTGCTTTTCATTTAGACCACAAGGTCTTCATAGATTCCAATCTTATGTCAAAACCTTACTGGCCAACATCTACCATTGTAATTGATTGTAAATCTCACATCCATGATGTAATCTAAGTGCTTACTCATTTGCGCATTCCTACCCAGATCATGTCTTATTGCATCTTCTTTCCTTTCTCTTTACGTCGCATGCACTTATGTTAATGCGCCTTTCTAACATCACCTGATAGGTCCCTTTTACATTTGTGATCTATCAAAATCCTGGTATAATGTGCAAATTTATACTATAAATGTGTCTTATATGTATATGACGTGGGGTTTACCCATTCATTGTTGAGTTGTGGACGACACATCGATTGGGTACTTCAGTTTAGCATATATGGCAAATGGTGCTGATGGAAAGTGAAAATTGGATCGGTTAGAGGGGTAACCAACATCTGCACCTAGGATGTAGCATGGTCAGGAAAGACATGGTTGAGTGACATCGATTTACCTTTGCAAGGATTTTTAGTAATTAACTTCAGGAATTAGATCTATTTTGAGCAAATGTAAATAATCTAATGGTGGTTTTTGTAATTGCATGGCTGAAGTGCCCTAAGTCATTGATAGTAGACTATCTTCGTCATACATACGCTGACGCAGTTTAGAAGCCTCTGAGATTAACAGGTGAATTAGAAAGAACATGCATTAATTTGGTGATCAGAGAATTCTTGGTGATTAACCAAAAGCTTAAAGGAAAGAAAAGTATTGTACATCGAAGAGGTGTGGAAGATTGTAAATATTCATTGTATATCTTTTCAAAGATTTGGATAATAGATTGGATTGTTTTTTAGTGGATGTATCCCACACTAGGTGAACCATGTTAAATCCAGTTTCTATTTATGTCTCTTGGTTTGTATATTTCTTCTACTAGAATATCCGATTTTATTTACATGTATGCTTAGATCTGATATATTGTCTGTACAACCGGTATGTTAACCCCAACAACTGATATAAAATATTTGTTTGAGGGTTTTGTGTGTTGACATATTTACTCATAGAGGGTTGTCTGATTGAGTGGGAGATACAACAATGGTAGAAGAAAACAAATACAAGGTAGAGAAATTTGACGGCTGAAATTATTAACTATGGAAGATGTAGATTGAGGATTATCTATATCAAAGATATTTGTATTTATTGCTAGATGAGAAGTCTAGACCTTCTAAGATGACTGTTGAAGAATGGAATATTCATGACATAAAGGCTTTGAGATCTATAAGATTAAGCCTGAAAACATCCGTGGCTTCCAATATTACAGAAGCGGCTTCTACAATAGAGTTATTGGAATCTCTTGCTAATTTATATGAAAAACCTAGTGCTTCAAATAAAGTTTATTTGATGAAGAAACTATTTAGTTCTAAGATGCATGAAAGTGGATCTGAATCTAGTCATTTGAATGATTTCTGATCTATTGTAAATCAATTAAAATCGGTTGATATACCATTTGATGATGAAGTAAAAGAACTTTTATTCTTATGTTCTTTGCCTGATAGTTGGGATAACTTGGTAATGGCTATTAGTAATACAACATCTGCTAATAATATTTTGAAGTTTGATGAAGTGGTTAGTATAATCTTGAATGAAGAAATTTGTAGGAAGAGTACAGAGGAATCATCATCTGGAAATGCTTTGAATGTAGAAAGCATGGGCAGGAAGAAGGAGAGATCCAAGAGTAAGAGTAAATGGGAAATCAAAGTCAAGGGATATCAGATCTAAATCCAGAAGAAAGGGAATTACTTTTTGGAAATGTGGAAAGAAAGGACATGCAAAGAAAGATTGTTGGTCAAAGGATAAAGAGAACCAAAAACCAGACAAAGGTAAAGAAGAAAATATTTATACATTAGAGGTAATGTAAGATGCTCTTATTCTTTCTTTAGATAATAGAATTGAATCATGGGTTTTAGATTTAGGAGATTCTTTACATGCAACCCCTAATAAGGGTTATTTTGGAAATTATTTCCAGGGTAATTTTGGGCATGTTTATTTGGGTGATGATGAACCTTGCAGTATTACTGGTAAAGGGGAAGTTCATCTAAAATTGAAGAATGGAAATACATGGGTATTGGAAGATGTGAGGCATGTACTAAGCCTCAGAAGAAATCTTATTTTTGTAGGACAACTAGGTGAATCTAGTTGTATGGTTACTTTTACAGGAGACTCTTGGAAAGTCATCAAGGGTGCTTTTGTTGTGGCAAGAGGTAAGAAGGTAGGAACATTATATTTATCTACCTATATTACTGATTCCTTTTCTGTATTATCTACTTCAAAATCAGATGCATGTATGTGGCATAACCGGTTGGGCCATATGATTTGAAAAGGAATACATATCTTAAAGATTAAGGGTAAGTTTTCATATTTGAAAGATTTAGATCTTGATTTCTGTGAGTATTGTATCTTTGGAAAGAAAAAGAGAGTGAGATTTCTCAAAGTTGGGGCAACTAAGAAGGAGCAAAAATTGGAGCTTGTACACTCAGATGTGTGGGGACATCTCAGGTAGCTTCTCATGGAGGATCCCAATATTATGTTACTTTCATTGATGATGCTACAAGAAAGGTATGGATTTATTGTATTAAACATAAATATGATGTTTTTGAGACTTTTAAAAGATGGAAAACCCTTATTGAGAATGAATCAAATTGTAAGTTAAAGTGCCTTAGATCTGACAATGGTGGTGAATATTGTAGCAATGATTTTGATAATTATTGTTCAATGAATGGGATACATAGAGAAAGAACCATTCTAAGAACACCATAGGAGAATGGTGTTGTAGAAAGAATGAATATGACAATCATGGAACATGCTAGAAGTATGAGGATACATACTGGATAGCCCTTATAGTTTTGGGTAGAAGAATTTGATACAACAGTTTATTTGATTAACCGTGGGCCTTGAAGTTCACTAGATGGAGGAATACTAGAGGAATATTGGACTGGAAAAGAGGTAGATCTTTCTTTTCTTAAATTTTTTGGTTCAGAAGCTTTTGTGCATGTTGATAAGGAAAATAGGAAAAAGTTGGATGCAAAATCCAAGAGATGCACTTTCATTGGTTATGGATTTGGTGATTTTGGTTTCAATTTTTGGGATTTAGAGAGTTCTAAAATTATTAGGAGTCGTGATGTTGAATGGAATGAAAAGAAAATGTACAAGGATCAACTTTTAGTACCCAAGGATGAACCGGTTAAGAATTTTGTGAATGAAAATGAACTCTTAGATTTAAAATAATTACCAACAGGGTTACACAGTAACCAGTGTTAGGTCACCCCTGACCGTCACCAGTCAGACAAATCGGTATCAGTTACAGAAGATCCAAACGGGCCTCGGTTAGAAGAACCAAAATAGGTTAGAGGTGACTAGCGGCGGTCACTGTCAGAATTGGATAGGAATGTCCAGGAGGTCTAGATTGAGCCTCTAGTACCCCAAACTCATGTGAGAAGGTCACAAAGGGTAAGTAAACCTCTATAAATATTTACACCTTCTCTATTTGATTTATTATTGACTGATAATGGTGAACTAGAGAGCTTTGAAGAAGCAATGTAGGATAAGACTCACGTCTAGTGGGAGCATGGCATGGATGAGGAGATGGACTCCTTGGAACTGAACTAGACTTTGGATTTGGTTAAGTTGTCAGTAGGTAAGAGAATATTGCAAAAAAAGTGCGTTTACAGGATCAAGGAAGAAGAGGGTGGACAAAATAGATGTAAGGCAAGGCTTGTAGTAAAGGGATTTACACAGAAAGAAGGTATTGACTTTGGTGAAATAATTTCCCCTCTTGTTAAGATGACTTCTACTCCTACTGTATTGAGTTTAGTTGAAGTAGAGGATTTGCATTTAGAGAAACTAGATGTGAAGAATGATTTCATTCATGGTGATTTGGATGAAGAGATTTATATGCAGCAGCCACTTTGGTATGAAGTCAAGGGTAAGGATAAATTAGTGTGCAGGTTGAAAAAGAGTCTATATGGTCTCAAACAAGCTCTAAGGAAATGGTACATGAGGTTTGATAGTTTTATGTATGAGAATGGTTACTTGAGATGTGAATTCGACCATTGTGTTTATTTCAAGAAGCTTGAAAATAAGAGCTATATTATTTTGTTACTATATGTGGATGATATTCTTACTACAGGATCTGGTATGCAAGACATTGGTAAGATTAAGAGAAATATAGCTCACATATTTTCTGTGAAGGATTTAGGAGCCGTAAAAATAAACCTTGGCAAGCAAATACATAGAGATAGGAAAAATAAGAAATTATATTTGTCTCAGGAGGATTATATCTACAAGGTGTTAGAAAGGTTCAACATGTAAAATGATAAACCTGTTAGTACACCTATGGATGGACACTTCAAATTAAGTAAATATCAGTGTCCATCATCACATTCAAATACATGACACGAGTGCCATATGTTTCAGTTTTTGGGAATCTCATGTATGTTATGGTTTGTACCAGACCAGACATTGCACAGGTAGTGGGATTTATGAGTAGATATATGGCCAATCTAGGTAAAGAGCATTGGAAAGTATTCCAATAGATACTCAAGTATTTGAAAGGGACATCTAGCATTTAATTATGCTATGGAGGTTCGGATATTTCATTATGTGGCTAAGTTGATTCAGATATGGCTAGAGATCTAGATGGTAGGAGAAGCACTACTAGATCTATTTTCACAGTATGTGGGACGATAGTTAGCTATATTTCAAGATTTCTGAAGGTTATGGCTTTGTCTACTACAAATGTAGAGTATGTTGAAGCTACAGAGGCTAGCAATGAGATGGTATGGATGATTAGGTTCATGGAAGAGTTGGGAAAGGAGCAACGTGATTTTAAAATATTTAGTGATAGTCAAAGTGTAATTAATTTTGCAAAGAAATCAATTCTTCATTTGATAACAAAACACATTCAGTCGAGGTATAACTTCATACAATAGGTATTGGAGGATGGACAGTTGATTCTAGAAAAGATTCATATGAGCAAGAACCTTGCGGATATTCTAACGAAGCCATTAGTAAAGGAGAATTTTGAGCTACAATCCACTTCTGTTGGTATTTGATTTTGAGACTTGAAGAGGAAGAAACAAAGCTAAGAAAGGATCCAAGAATGATGTTTTATAGGTATGGTGTAGTAATTAATCTCCAAGTGGGAGATTGTTGAGTTGTGGAGCTCAATTACTTCACTTTAACATAGAATGAAAACTTGCTGAAAAATATAGTAACCTTCATCGGTTAGGGTGTAACTAGAATCGGTCACCCAAGACTGGCATTAGTTAGGAAAGGGAGGAACTAACATCGGCTAGGGATAATGGCATCGGTTACCTATGCAAGGATGTTTTAATTAACTCTTGGGAATTAGATCTATTTTTAGCATTAAAGTATATCTATTGATTGTAATTGCATGGCTAAGTGACCCGAGTCTATAAACGACTATATAAGCATAAATCTAGCGTTTAGAAGAGTAATATTAAAAATAATTAGAAAGAACTTGCAAAAGCTGGTGAGAGAGAGAATTCTTGGTGATGAAGTAAAAGCTTGAGGAAAGAAAGTATTGTACATCTGAGAGGTGTGGAAGATTGTAAATCTTCATTGTATATCTTATCAAAGCTTTGGATAATAGATTGTCTTGTTTCTTGGTGGATGTAGCCCACACTGGGTGAATCACATTAAATCTTTTGTTGATTTATGTCTCTTGGTTTTTATATTTCTTCTCGTAGAATATCCACTTTTATTTACATGTATGCTTAGATCTGATATATTGTCTGTACAACTAGTGTGCTAACCCCAACATTCATTTTCACTCAAAGTTGATTTTTTTCATCCCCATTTTTCTAGTTTTATCAACTCCCTTTAGTTTAGATTTCCCTTTTCATGCATCTCTAAATGTATAAGTGTGTTTTAGACTATTACATGTGTGTTTTCCCTCTCTGCATGCATTTATCTTCATTTTCACTCAAAGCTGATTATGTTCATCCCATTTTTTTAATATTATCACCTCCCTTTAGTTTATATTTCCCTTTTCATGCATCTCTTACTCACCCTGGTCCCTTGGAATCGTAGAGTAGTGGTAGATAGTTGTATTTCCATTCCTAGGAGTAGTTTTAGTAGTAGAGATAGGTAGACAAACCCACCTTCTCTAGAGTTATATCTCAAGTGCGCAAGTCCCACAACTTTGAGATAGTCCCATGTTGCCTCAAAACCTCATTTCATCTTGATCTAGGATGGGTGAAAATTTGAGCTCTAACAGGTCCTTTGGCTATGGATGAGTTGCTGCAGATAGGTTACGTCACTACATATGGAAAATTACTCACAACTAAGAGTAGCATAAACACATATAAAATCATCCAATCAATTAATTGGGATAACAATAATAAATTCACACACACTATCACAAAATAAATACAATTAGAGATAATTATATTAATTTATCATTATGCCAAGAGTGCATGGTTGGGATGGTAAATTTCAACAATGTTTAACAAGAAATACATAGACATGGTTTACAATAGCCTTATCAAAATAAAAAAGATGAGTTGTTTTGAAAGAAATTTATACAACTCCTCATACCCACATGCTTAAAATATTTAATGTCCTCATTCAAGGGCTTCATATATTATCTATTGGAAGATGCATTATTGCCTAAAATCAATGGGTGTATCTGTGCCCTCTTCTTTTGATAAGAAATAACCACCATTCCTCATGAATATGTCCCAAAATCTATCTTGGATCCTCTAATTGACTGATAAGTTTCATGTCCATGGTGGTATTGGAAACTGAAATATTTGTGGATTATAACCTATAGGAAACCACTCATCATCACATTTATTAACTATATAAATATATTTATTAACCTTGCGGAAAGTTAGAGTTATTTTTTGATAGGAATGCTTATCTTTCCTTTATAGTTCAAGGGATAACTCATTCCATCTCATTTGACATTCCTGTACAACCTAGATTCCATGTTCCCTGATCATGTTTCTAACCTCATCGTGTGCTTCCTTCCTCATTTTAAACACTCTATTTTTTATTACATCCTCTTCTATATAAATTTCATATTGTTTAGGAATTTTATCTGTGTTTGCTGCTTCATCCCTAACATACAATGGTGTACATTTTTCTAGATGTTTGTATTCCTCTATATTCTTAGATCTCTCTAATTAATTTGAGAAATAAGAACATAATTCCTTTTCCTGTACATCCCCAATATATATAATTAGGATTGAATTTATATCATATGGAATGACATGGCTATGAAAATAAAGTTCACACATCAAATTTTGGAGCTCATGTGTACTGTTCTGATATAAAGTAAAGAATTTAGTTATTGAACCAATATCATATACCATGCTAGAATTGATGCAATTAAACTTATGGTGTAGTATTATTTCCTTTAAATATATTGCATAGAAACTTGATGGAGGCCTACATTTTCAACATTTCCAATGATACTTACATTGTGTCTTCTTGTTTTTGATTTATCCTATTTATCTCTTTTTATTTGTTCTCCATTTCTTTCTTATGTTGAGAGATGAAATATTCTTTCTCCTTGTCCCATTTCCTCTTAAACCTGTCAATATAGTTTTCAATTTGTAGCATTTTATCGTCAATATTTGGCCCCATAGTATATGTTTCCATCACACTAAAAGATGGTTTCTCAGGTGCCCTAATGATTTCATGAACAACAACTTGGGGCTGCATTTGTTCTACATCTTCTTCTGACAAATAATTACTTTGTTCTTGTTAAACTACTTATTCAATGACTTGTTCAATGAATGCAGACATTTATTAGTGTGTAATTTTTCCTTCTACCATCTCATCATCTTGTATCTCTTCATTTCTTTCCACTTCATGAACCGTTTCTACATTCTATGTCAATTCCTCTTGTTCTTCCATGGGTTGTTCATGCTCATGAATTACAATATCCATATCTATTTTCTCTGTCTCCAATTTTTTAGGGTAAAATTTTTCCTCTATTGCTTCAAAATCACTATTTAGTGAGATGGGTTGTGACTGTGTTGGGCTAGATATTTTTAGCTTATTTTTCCTAAACCTATGAGAATGCCTAGGTTTTTCAAGAGTAGAATGAGAAGATTTTCATTTAGCCTTAGAAGTAGAGGTTTCGGGAGAGGAGAATTCTCTTAGATTTTTATGTTTAAAAATTCTTTCTAGAGAAATAGGTACATGGTTTTCATCAGTGTGAGGTAGACCTTCAAAAGTTAGGGGTTATTGAGTTTGGGAAGTGGATGATGTAGCCTATGGTATATGTGCAAAGGAGATTTCTTTTTTGCTCCTTTTTTTTCCATTATTTCCCAATAAAGTGTCAATACTTCTTACCCTCACAAAGTCATCCCGGTAAATTTTAGGGTACTCCCTCCGCAAAGTGTGTTGAACCACTAGGGTTATGAGAAAGTGGTGAGAAAATGTTGCTCTACCCCTTTGAACTTATTTACTCATCTTCTTGAGTATTTCATAGAATAAATTTGAGACATTTACTTTCCTATTATTGTTCAAATGATTCAACAATTTGAAATGGACTATGTTTAATCATGAATACTTCCCTTCAAAAGTAAAGTAATGAATAAAAAATTTGGAATATTGTGCCCATAAATGGTTGAGGGATGTTTTAAATGTACGTTGTCTATTGGAGATGAATTCATCATCAACATATTAAAAATCCCTTTTTGTTGCCTTTGGGTTGGATTTATCTTGAAATGGCTCTCCTTGAGCTGGTAGTCTCATTACCTCTACTAAAACTTCATCACTTACTCTTATGGTTATCCCTTTTAATCTAGATTCACCATTATCCATGGCGTTTACAAATTTGGTTACAATTACCTTGTTAAAAACCTTAAATTTCTTGATATACCCCATCCAACCATGATTTTCACAATACTAGGAAATATCAAGATGATTATGGAGTTGAAAATGCATTGAGGGCTCATGTATGATCAAATCACCTCCCATTGTGGATACGTAGATTCTACAGGCACAATACGTAACAAAATAATTTTTTCTTGAAAGAAATTTGCACAAATGAGTCATGTTAATGGATTGTCATCACTTGAACTTTATTTCCGAGTAAACAAATAATTTTTGAAAGGATTATTCATCATCAAAAAATGTGATAACATTGAGCATATGAAGCAAAGTGATGTGACAACACTGGCTTCTTTAGAGGGGGTAAAGTTGACACATCATATCTTGAAAGGCAACGGTCTTTTAATGTTTCACATGTGTGATGACTTGGCATAACTCCTAATTAAATAAAATTAAACTACTAATAATTTATTAAAGTGATAGATGGATGCACTTCTCATTATTTTCTTGCAATGATAGATATGCATGTTGTATTAACTAGAGTCTTGGTTGCATGTGATATCCCTACAATACTGTGGATGTGGAGTTGAATTTTGTTGACTTCAAACATATATTTCTTAGAGAGGGAACTCCAAATGGTTGGGGTTTCAATCATACTTTTTAAATAATCCATGTTTCATTCTTCCTTGATGCTTGTTAGGTCATCATGAGTTCTGCAGACACTAAAAACACAAGACCTTCTTCTTATGGATGCAAGTTGAACCATTGGTTATTTTACTCTCTCCTTGTGATGGAGATCATGCCCTTATACAATCACATGTCAATAAGACCTGTAAAACAAAAACTCTATAAATAAAATAGGTTAGCAGAGTGATGATGATCACCTAGAAAGGTGGATCCTAACACTTTTATTTGGCCTTAGAATTTTCAGCAATCTGAATGATCTAAGGCTACTAAAATTTCCTCAATTCTCTGAAATCCTAGAAGGTGAGACATCAAGCTAAACTTTTGAAGTGAATTATTACATTCCTTGCTCCATGTTTGTATGATATCCTTTTAATTTTTTTATAAATGATCCCTTATCAACTGGCTTTTTGTAAAATCTTAACCTATGGCCATTCACCAAAAACTTGAATCTTAAAGGATCTATAGTATTAAGCTTCAAAGTTCTATTAGAGAAGATCTTCTCAATCTCATAGAGGCCTAACCACCTTGTTATAATATTTCCTATATGATCGTTATATTTTGAATAAAAAAGAAGTTCCCAGTCACCTTCCTGTAACTATCTTATCTTGATATACCAGTCATGCCATTTGATTCTTTGATTTTTCACCACCTCTGTGTTATTAAATGATTTCTTCATTGATTCATCTAACTCATTGAGATAGATAATTCTATGTCTCTGAGCTTTTGATAAGTCTATTTCCAACTCAAGTGTAGTTCCAAATGTTTTATGCTCAAATTCTATTAGAAAAAATAGTCTTGTCATATAAGAGTTTAAATGGTGTGAAGCTAGTTGTGGTATTCCATGTTGTGTTGAATTTCAAGAATGCTTATGGAAGCCTCTCTACCTAGATTTTCCTATGGAGTGTTATAGTATTTTTCAATATGGAATTTATCTCTCTATTTGTAACCTCTACTTGGCCATTAGATTTGGGATGGTATGGTGTAGAATATCTAAACCTTATTTCATATTCACTAACCAAATCAAAAATTACATCAATAGTAAAATGTGCACCTTGATATGTAAAAATATCCCTTGGAACTCCATATTTAGTGAAGACATTCTCATACAAAAATTTATCTACCTTTTCACTCTTCTAGCTTGGAAATTCTTTTACCTTGGTCCACTTGGTTAGATAATATGTACATACTAGGATATAAGCCGCATTTATCAAAAGGTTGCAGAACCAATTGAGTTTGTAATGGAATCTAATTAGACTTAGTTTTCCCATTCTCTAGCACTTGTCACATCTCCTGGTGTATAGTGTTGCATCCTTTTGTAATGTTGGCTAGTAGTCAACAACTTCTGTGATGTACTCTTTGAAGTAAAATTCCCTCCACAAGGTCCATTATGGAAGGCTTGGAGGACATCAATTATATCCTCATCATTTATACACCTTCTTATTACTTGCGCATGACCTGTATGAAATAGAAATCCAAATATCCAAGAAAAAGGTAAACTCTTTTCAACTAAATACATTTTCTCATAGCATGAGAAATGTGGTGGTGTTTTACCTGAGACCAAGTAGTTGGCTATATTTACATACCAGGGTGTTCTGGTACAAATATAAAACAAGTGCACATCTAGAAATGAATCATATACTTTCTCTTCACTATTGGTCTCCATCCTTGAGAGGATATCTGCTACCACATTTTCCTTGCTAGGTTTTTCCACTATGGTGACATTAAATTCTTGTAAGCGGAGAAACCATCTAATGATCCTCATACTTACTACTGGTTTGTTTATCAGATACTTGATTACAACATGATCAATGTGAATAAATATTGGATATCCTGTGATATAATGTATGAATTTTTTTATAGAATATACAACTTCTACAAATTATTTTTATGTAATTATATAGTTTAATTCTGCATGTTGCAAATTCTTGCTAACATATTATATTGTATAGTTCAAAACTCCATATTTTTTCGTAGGAAAAATCTAATAAAATGATTTGATGCATCTGTGTGGATGTGAAAAGGCAGGTTCCAATAATTTACTCTAATTACATGAGCAATAGCTAACATCTTCTTTAAATTTTGAAAAACACTTTCACATCTTTCAGTCCATACAAAATCAACATCCTTTCCTAATAATACAAAAAGTGGTGTTATATATTTGTTGAAGTCTTGTATGAACCTTATGTAATACCCAACATGGTCTAGAAAGCTTCTAACATCCTTTTGTTTCCTTGGTGTAGGTAGGTTGATTATGACAGACACTTTTATTGGATCTACTTGGATTCCTTTTGAGGAAAGGTAGTGCCCTTGTAGTATATCTTCTGACATCATCATCTACCACTTCTCATTGCTCAAGGAAAAATTTTGATCCTTACATCTTCTCAAGACCTTATCCAAAGTTTTCATAGCATCCTCAAAATTTCTGCCATGAAAATTTAAGTCATCCATGTAGAATTCCATACAATCATTTTTTAAATCAGAGAAGATACTTAGGATTTCCCTCTGAATTATGGAAAGTGCATTACATAGGCCAAATGGGAGAACTGAATATGCAAATTTTCCCCATGGATATGTGAATGTAGTCTTATCTTGTTCCTCTTGTACAATCTGGATTTTATTATAACCACTGTATCCATCAAGAAATGAGAAGTAATTTTTACCAACTAGGGTATCAAACACCTGATCAATGAAGGGCAATGGGAAGTGGTCTTTCTTTGTAAATAAATCCAGTTCTCTATAATCCATGTAGATTCTCCATTTCCCATTCTTATTTGGTATAATTACTAGAAGTGATACCCATTGAATATATGATATGGGGTATATTAATCCAACATATAACAACTTATGTAGTTCAACCTTCACAATATCTCTTACTACTAGTTTCATGCATCTCTATGGTTTTTTGATTGGTTTACAATATTCTTTGATGTAAATTATATGAGTGCAAATCCTAGGATTAATCCCACACATATCACCATAATCCCAAGAAAATGTTGTTTTTATGTTTTTAAAGAAGAGTAATCAATAATTTCTCTTGTTGTTTACTCAACATATTGTTTACATTAAGTGGCTTCCCTGGTGTCATTTCCACTAGCTTAGAGAGGTCCAACATTGAACACATGTTGCTACTAACATAATTTAATATGCAGTCATGAGGAAGAAGTTAGTGAAAAATGTAATTCTTACCTAGAATATTCATGGTGCTCTATCGTGGTAAAACTTGATTCAAAGGACAGCGCAAACACCTCAATCTGTCATCAACTTATTCATTCCTTCCATATTAATTTTGCAAAATATTATATAGAACAAAATCTTCCTCCTGATCTTTAATTACACAAGAATTTTCCTACATGATCAGCTGTTGGACATGACATTTCTCAGTTTCTGGCTCTTCAACCCAAGTTATTTGATCTTAATCATTCTATTGTTGGGATGAGGAATAAAGTATAATTTTCTTGGTAATATTTTCCATTTGAGATGATCGTGTTATTAGACCTACACCCTATGAATGCATCAGTAGTGGCCAACCATGTCCTTTCTAGTATAAGAGGATAACCCACTAGAATTTCCTTTGTTTGAAAGAAAATGAAATTAGTAGGGTGTTCCCAAGAGTCTACCACCATAACAATGTTCTCAAGGACTCCTTTAGGCCTTACTATTGATCTATCTGCTAGTTATAATACTGTAGCTGTTGGCCTGAGTCCTTCCAACTTTAGGTCATCCATAAATTTCTTGTTCATGATGTTGATGGATTCCCCTAAATTAATATAATTCTATGTACTTAGGTAACACTGAGTTTCCAAGAATGATATCAACAAACGATCCAATGACTTGCACTGTAGATGGATATTTTATTTTTCTTCTTGGATTCTTAATACATAGATCCTTAATCAGCTTGTAAATATGATCATCCTTGATAGCTTGAACGAGTGGAATTTTCACACAAATGTCCTTCATTTGATTGAAAAAATGGAATTAGAATCTGATTTAGGGTTAGAATTTCTTTCTTGCAATATTTCTTGAAATGGGGGTCAATTGACTTACATTTTACCTTTTCTAGAATTATGTTCATGTTGTTGTGGATCATCTTACATCACCTTATAGCTTTGTTGCAGATCATCTTGCAATAACTTTGGTTCATCTACTATTTTTGTGATTGTGGGTTTACTTGGTGGCTCAAGTGCTCTTCCTGATTGGAGATGGATATCATTGATTTCAACTAAATAAGCATAGTATTGGGTTGATTCAACATTATAGGCTAGCTAATCAACTTTATTATTGAGGTTAGGTGTTGGTTAAGTTGGAAATTGATTAAGCATTGGTTGAGAGCTAGATTGGGGGTTTGACATGTGTAGACACCTATAATTTAGCAAAGAGGTAGTAAAGGACCTCCTAAGAATAGACAGAGAACAAAAAAATACATAAGATAGGTTAGCAAAGAGGTAGCAAAGGATGTCCTAAACACATTGTATAGACCTATAATTTAGCTTGAGTAATTTAAATACTTAAATTACACTAATTATATCCTTTTCTGCAAATTGTCAATATATAGTCAATAAATACTGATTTTCTCTTCTATCACCATTAATTAATTACATTACGTTAATTAATTAACTCTTCTATTTAACAAATATGTCAATTAATGACCTTCCACTAATTAATCCCCCTTTCTATCTAGACTAATTAATTATCTTCCTCTTCCATTAGATTGATACATTGTCATTTACGTGACTACATCCCTCTCATAATCTAAATCATGCTAATTATTCCTCAAAAAAGATTCTATAAGCTTGAACACCTATTAATTAATCACTTTGGTTAATCAATAAATCCCCTCAACTACCATGAGTCACTAACAAACAAATTAAACTCTCCTAAAGTAAACTCATCCACTTCTAAACCATGTTTATCCATTACTAACCTAGCTTTACTATTATCCAACATGTAATAGGATGCAAAGCTTCTTCAAACCATTGGGTTATAAAAGGAACCCTCCTCCAGCCTTTCTACTTACACCTTACATGCATATAACATAAACTATAGGCATTTCATCTTAGAGCATCTTTCATTTGAGCTAATAGCCTCATTCTTGCATTTCATTTATCCAATCTTTTGGGTCATATGGAGAGAATCAAAATGGTCTTGTAGTCATACTTTGATGAGCCTCCATTGCCAAACCCTTGAAGATCAAACAATAAAATTTGATTGTAATGGATCTATCTAGGTTCATTCATTTGTTTTGGTAATTGAAAGAGTGGAGATTCAAGTGCTTAGCATATTAGTTTTATTTTTCCATTTCAATTTCTAATGCATAATTTTGGTAATTAGTCTCTTTAAGCTCTTAACATGATGATTTTTGTTTAGTTAACTTAGTTTTGGAACTATTAAGGTGTTAGTTTCAATTCTCTTAGCTTATTTAACTAATGCATTGATACATTTGGAACACCCGATGGGATGGATCCATATTCCCTTTGATCTTAATGAATTTTTCTAGTTTTATCATGTTTTTTCCAACCCATATCATGCAAATATGAAAAAAATTGAGATTCTTAATTTATTTCATCCTCTTTATATGCACTAGATCTCATTTATGTGATTTATTATGATGGGTTACTCTTTGATTTGAGATAATTTGAGATTTTTGAAGTTGTATATGTCAGGATCCTGTGTTTTGATGTCATCTCCAGGTACATGTGTATATGTCATTATGGGTACATACACGTCATTCTGTATTTTTTTACATAGGGGCACGTACACAGTCAAAAGGGCATCTACAAGTCATTTTGGGTGCGTACACGTCATTCTATGTTTTTTTACATAGAGGTGCATACACACTCAAAAGGGTGCATACACGTCATTTTGGGAACGTACAAGTTGAACTATATTCATTACCTATCTTTCGGAGGCCATAACGTTTTCTCCCGAACTCGAAGCGACTCCATTTTTTTTTCATTGGAAAGGTATTGAAGCGAAGTATGTAATGGAAACATAAAATAAGGGTTTTGAATTATATAAAATTTATGGTTTACTTCATTAGGAAACTAGTCATTTTCTGACATGTTTAAATTATTTGCAAAAACTTGACTTTTTTGAATTGCTAACATCTTGCAAGGTTTCTTAAAACTAATCATTATTTATAGAATATATTGAGTCATGATTTGTGCTAACTTGTTTTTTTAGGTTGATGAATGTTGCATTGCAATTTATAAAGGTTTTGAAATGCATATTCTCTTCCCTTGCACCTTTTAGGTGATATTGGGAATATAAAATATTTCAATACCTTCTTTATGCTTTCACAAATGCTTCAAATAAGTTTTCTAAGGAAAGAAATTCAAAGTTGGCTAAAACAAATCTTACTTCTTTTAATTTGATTAAGTTTTTTTCATTTCTACAAGTTTAGTGAGGTTTCATGTTGTGTATACTCTTTCCTTGCATCTTAGGATGATCTAGGAAATCAGAAACAACTTATTATCTCACTTATATATGATTTATTGATCATTTGGAAAACTACTAAAATTTTCATGCAGGACCTAAATACGCTTGTCAATGAAAGGAGGTTTGAAACACAAAAATACTAATATAGTTTCCATGTAGGTTATAAAATGGCGTACAAGAAAACCACATTAAGGATAAAAGATTAAAAACACACCATAATCAAAACACTTTATTTGCAATTTTAGGTAAGCGTACACCCCGTCTGCTTAACTAGGACATAACCCCTTTGGCATAAGCCTTAAGCTACAATAATGGGGGTGGTCCTAGGAACACCAAAGTATTCCATACAAGAGGAAACCTTGGTGATGAACCGGGAAGCACTCCACATACCTACTTGACTAGTATACACATGAGATTTAGCATCAAAGTTATCTATATCGTGACCCTAGTGAGAACACATGATGAATGCATTTTTTCCCACTATGTTTGAAAGGGGTAAAGTAAAGCCAGGATAATCCTTGGGAAACCTTGGAAAACTGAGCTCACATTAGATAAATTTTGACACATAGTTGAGAAAACCACCTAGGAAGTTATCTTGACTTGGATACAACTTATTTGTACTATCGTTTTGAGAGCCATCACAAAGGGATAACTTTCTTGGAGTCAATTTTTTTTTATAAAATAAAAGGAGAGTCCATTAAAGTTCAAACTACATGTTATTCACCATGAAATTTGTGTGACATTACTTTTTCTTAGTTTTTCACTCGTCATAAGATGAGGTGAAACTCTACCAAAGTGAGGCCAAACACTTTTCAAACCCACTTGATCTACTTCCTTTGTTTTCTTTTGACACTTTGTTGATTAGAAGAAGAACAACTATACGTGTGTTATCAATTGATTGTGTTTACCACTTTTATGTTTTTTTACACTCATCCATGTTTGCAGATGAGTTGTTAAACATTTAAAGTGTGTGTGCACATTTTTACATCATTGATAGCCATTTGATCTTGATACGCAAGTCAAGATTGTCATTTGTAGTTAGCCTTGATTCTTCACTAGAATCTCATTTGCAGTGTTGCATTTCTTATATCATATCACCACACTTTTGATACTTATTGTTTCTTATAAACTTGGCCTAAGTGTCTAGGTTGTAACGTTACGCTACGCACACCCTAAAAATTCCTTGGTATACCTTAAGCCTTAGTTTGATTTCATACACTACCTCGATTTTGAAAGGTATTTTAGTTACCTTTGTGTGTATCATATCAATATTACTTTGATATTAATACCTTAATTTTTCATAAATTTTGGTTAACATATCTTAGTGGTATTGTTGTGTTGTTCATCTTCATAATTCCCACTTTTCGAGATATAGGTATTAATTGGATTCAAAATCACTTTGTGTTTAATTTGTTTGGGGATCATATCAACCTCTTGTTATTACTTACGCCTTGTTCATTTATTTGAACTTGACATAAGTGGTGACACTTCGTTGATCATCTTAAACATCAACTACCATTTGGAAACAACTTAGGAAGTAAGTTCATTAATTGATTGATTCAGAATAAACCTTGTGTGATTGTTTCTTACAATTACTTGTCATTTCAAATCATCCATTTAGGATAATGACTTTGATCCATTGATTCTTTATCATTCATTATTCTTTGGTCATTAAATTGGCTTTCTGTTTTGAACTTGCGTAATTGTTCCTTATGTTTATCCACATTATAAACTCATTTCTAGGACAATCCATTGGGTCTTTGATCCTCTTGATCTTGTTTTTTCCTAAGTTCATGGTCATTTTTTAACATATCTTTCAAACCTTGGAATAAAAATTTCCTATCAAGCAACTTTTGCATCAATCAAACATTGGAAATCTTTCATTTGTATCCTTTATGTTATTAAAATTTTGATCAATCCTTTGACATTTACGCCTCTAAACTTATTGTCCAAACCTTATTGGATTATCAATCTTGAGTCATCATGATGAATTTTTTCCTTAGCTTCCCTTTTAGAAAATCACACAAGAATCATCTTTACAAAATTTCTAGTTGGTTTTCGTTATGCTGCCCAAATCAACATGAAACCTTCTTCACTTTGAAGAAGTTTTATCATACAATCTATGTAACACCTTTGAAAAAATGCTATATTTCTCTTTTGCATTGCAAGAATTGACATGTGATTTTCTTGAGGCATTTTGCTCCTTTGCTTGTTGAAAATCATGCTTGCCAGGGATAAATCGTTTCTGCTCTTGGATTCATTAGACTGAAATGTTGATGCTTGCAATAATCCATTTTCACTTCATATTGTAACATTCCTATTTTAAGACTTTAGAAACAAGGGAATTATTTTTTTGAAACATAATGTTCTCTATTCTAAATAAAACATCATTTAGAACACACATTCCATGCTAATTAATCTCATAACAAATAACCATATATAGCTGTAATGACTCGGTATACTACCAATCTCTCAATCGATGACTCGACTACCAATCGATCTCTCATGTTAAATTAAAGTATATAATACTTTATGTATACTACATATACTTGGTTCTCCTACCCTATTCTAAGTATTGAGTGATCTATTTAAAGAACCTGTCTGAATATTTGTTACCAATATTCATCTGACATCACATTGCTTTAAACTAGGTGACATAGGATAACACAACCAGCAGCTTGCGATACTTTGGCCAAATATTTTCAACATACTATTCATGTTACTATTCCTAGATGCCATACTCGTCATTCCAGAATACGTCCTTCACCTTACTCCTCTATTATCTAGAATGGTCTTTACTGACTACCGTCAGTCCACTTGCCCAAGGTTTGACCTTAGCCCATGTCAACATCATAGTTTGTTATAGGAAGATGCTCACGATGCCGTAGGGTATATGGGCATACTCGGTTGACCTAAGTCATCTGAATGTGCCAAGGTACCATGAGTCATAGAGAGCTACTACCTATCCAAAACATATTACTAACTTGACCTAGAGGGAAATGAAGTTCAAGTTCAGATGTGTGTAGATCTAGATGAACAAATACGGAAGGGTGTTAGCACATGTCAACTCCAACATTGTATCCTCGAGAAGTCCTAGGAATTCTCAAGGGTACAGTCTTGCAGTCAGTGTGTGCTTACATCTATTAGAACTGATTCATCAAGATGTATACACCCACTTAGAGGTCATTAATCATAATTAAATTGGATTAAGATTCCGATTACAGCTGTAGACACCAAAATTGGGTCACACTCTTTTTGGTCCCTGGTCAAATAAACACCTTGAACACATTTACCTAACCATGGCCCCCTTCACACTACTCTAATATTAATTTAATTAATTTAATTAAATTAATTCATTATCCTCACAATATTTATTATTTTAATATTCTAATTCAAATAGTGCCCACATATCCACCTCATCTAGCCACCTCACCCTAAGACCTATTCTTAGTAAGTTGTCATAACTAACTAAGACCTACCCAAACCCTAAAATCCAAGCCTATATTCCCTCTAACCACATTCCCATCTATTAGAAGGAAGCTTCCATTCTATTCTGTGGAGAAAAAATGGGTGAGATCCAATAAAACCAAAAAGGATCTGCCCATTTTAAAAAACATAAGAAATCCCACCCTAACCAATGTCGGTCACCCTAAACCGCTGCCGAACAACCCAGAATCACCGTCGGTTACCATTTAACCCCCAAAATAACTTTATCTCGAGGTTGGCACATTTCTAAGAGGTTAGAGACATATTTTGAGAACAAGTGACGAAACCAGGGCTACATGCAAGTAGAACTAGTATCCGTACACACATCAGAGCATCCATAGCTAACACCAAAAGCAACTACAGAGCCATTTACCTTCATGGAAGGATTTAAGGAAGCACCAGCACCACACCAAGTTCCTTCCATCTGATCACCTGCCATATCTAACCAAACATCAGGCTTGTAAAATAGTAAGTTTTGTTAACTTGTACTGGTTCATTATCATTTGAGCAGATCCTTTTACTTCTGTTGTTAGTTTTTGCTCCCATTCCCATGCCCCACCATTTACCTCCATGTAAATTTGACCATCCATTTACCGACACCCTTGAACTACCCATAGCTAGATTCCAATCATTCCTGTGCATACCTAAGACCCACCCGAATCTAACCATTTCCCTTCCATTTTCACCTGGCCTCAGATCTATCACGTTGATAATTTTTTATTAAGTTTCCTGTATCCCGACCATACCGACACCGGTTACCCACAACCATCACTGGTTAACCTAAACTGACATCAGTCATACCAGACCAATGTTGGTCTCTGTGTTTTTGACCAGAAACCAAGAACAAAGCTTAAAACCTCCACCAAATACCCAAAACAGCCCAGAACCTCACTCTGACCTGTACTAGTACCCTGACCAAGACCTTGACCTTCAGATTCAGTCATAGCTTAGCCTGTTGTTAATGAATTTACTTATTGTAGATGAATGAGATACCTAAATCATTTTAACTACAATAGGATTTCCTTTATTGTTACCATTAAGTTGTTTTAAACAGTGGGTTGACAGCCATCTAGGAAGTATCACACTTCCCGGATCTAGCACACGCTAGGTAGTCCACTGCATATATTGTTTAACTATTATTTGGTGGTCTTGTTTTCCATTTCAAGTAGTTCCTCCAAATAAAAAGGAAACTCTCATGATCAGTTATGGATTCAGAAGTCATACGCACACAACAACCTACAACCAACATCTTAATAGGTATTCCTCCTAGCCTTTTACCTTTATCTGTTTCGTCAACATTCGAAGAAACACTCTAAAATCAAGTGAAACATTTTGGCACGCCCGATGGGACCCATTCAGGGTTCTTTGCATTCTTTCATTTTATAGGTGAAAAGGTTATATGTTTGTTTCTTTTCTAAAAAGTTCTTACATTAAATTTTCTCCCCTAGAACCTTCTCTTCTTCTATTGTCTAAAAGCAATCGTATTTTGGTGCTTTAAAAAGAACACTTCTTCCCTTTCATTAGTATCGCATTAGTGAAAGAGCATCCCTTCTCCTGTTCATCTTTTTGTCATTGAATGTAACATTTCAATTTGGGTTTAAAACTCGTTTCATTTCATTCTGCTTCTCTACATTAGCTCACATTAATTGAGGGAAACCTATACACTAGAAGTCATGCCCAACTGATGGTTGACAAACGAATCGCAGAAAAGCACTTCCTTTCTTTTTCTCTCTCTGAGTCTTACCAAACATCACGAAATTAAAATATATACACATTCTTAAACAAAATCTCACCCGAAAGAAGTTATAGGTGATCACATGATCACGGTACAGTGGGCACCCCACTGGTTATCTCTATCCAGTACCCCATTAGAGGATGGCCCGCCCCCCACCATAACATACTTGAAACCTCTCCTTGTAGTTATCCTTCTTCGTAGGAAGCCATCCTCACCAAAAAATTCTATTCTAAAGTTCATGAGTTAGTCCTTAAATAACATAAGCTAAACAAACATAATAGAAAAAGCACTCTTAGGATCGTATTTTTCTTAGTGTTTCTACTTGGCTTGCGTTTTGAGGTGAGAGGTCATGTTCTTCATTTTTATTATTTCCCCTTGTGCACTCCTCATCATAGTTGGTGTATTCCATCTTCATCTGAGTGTGCCTGGACCTTTTTCTCATCATTCTTAGAATTCTGGGTTTCATTCCACATTTAATTTTAACTCACAACCACATTTTCTTCATCATTGTTTCAATTTCACATTGACCGGTGTCGGTCCAGCGACCATCATCGGTTACCTTCTAAATGTCATTGGTTTCACTCAACCAGTGTCATTTCACTGTTCTTTTGGTTAACCTACCCAAAAGGACACCTATTCACCTTCTTTGATTGCTCAGAGTCTTTTTCACTCTTATCATATTCACTTACCTGGAAATTCCATCAGCATCTTGCATATTGGGAAAAGTATTGGCCTTTTTCCTTGTTTTGACCAACTATATCCACTTTCCACAGTGACTGACCGCAGTTACCTATGACCGACATTGGTTTAACCTAACTGGCATTGGTTAGCCTATGTAATTTTCCAGCTGACATTTTAACCCCAATTCACCTACCATAGCCTATTTATCCTATCTATGCTATATTTTTGCATCATTTACAAAAAGCAATCCTGCCATGTCAGTACTTGTTCACATGGTGTTGACCCGAAGCCAAGAAAATTCCCTCATATTCAATGTCATTCGTTAACCAATCCCACCTAGTCCTTCATCACCTTCTATTTTATCACCCATGGATCCTACCTAACCTATCACTATCGCCATAGGAGATGAGGAGTTCACACGACTCCTTGAATACAACCCTACCAGCTTGCAGTTCTATATTTCCCACTCATCCACTCGAGATGCCTCGGGTCAGTTGATATACAACATGCATGTATCTATCCCCCCAACACTCGCTCCCACTTCTACGTTAGCCCCCTATAGCTCCACACTACCCGCATCTACCTTTCCCCCATTTTTTTCTCAGTTAGGCCCCATACCTGCTTCGATCACCACATTTGCCACATCTATTACACTCGCCACATCCACTATATCTTCACCAACCACCCAGAACATAACCTCATCCACACCTATTATTTCATATATACCTGTAGCTACATAACCACCCCTGGTGTCGGTGACCCCTATCCCTTTTCAAAACATTGTTATTTCTATTCCATAATCCTTAGCCCCCATTTCCACCAGGGTCACCATGACCCTTCCACCTCCATATACATACTATTAGCATCCTCTCATTTCATCTATCATTCATTTTGGGTACGTACCCCCTATTTCATTCCATCCTCAATCTACCTATATGGAAGCTGTTAGTGCAAAATCAAAGCACCCCTGGATGTTGATCAAATTTCTAGGTTGATCATACTAGCATCCAATGTGATTGCACAACATTGAATCCTTTCTCTAAGTGTGGAACTTGTAAAAATGAGAATGGAATCTCCAGAGAAGGCTGGTTCCTATTCCTCTGTTCAGATGCACATGAAAAATGCAGAGGGTTTACTCAAAATCTAATATAACTTGCCAAGGAGACAAGGTAAGAATACGCATAAAAATAAACCTAAGATAATAGAGGTGATGCACCGAGGAATGAAGAACACCTATCTTGCCAATAAACACAAGCCATTAAAATGTGATGCAAGATCATGCACAGATAATAAAATTTACAGTGAAAGATCAGGAGGATGCAAATGAACACAAAGAGGGTTGAGAATCATCCACAGACATGCATTACTTTCTCTAAAGATTTATACAATACACTACAAAATGCCAAGAGGCAAAATCACATTACAATTTTAAGTGGGAGGTTCGAACTCCACAAATTCACCTGCCAAAGAGAAGAAGGGAGGGGCAAAACAGGAATGTTCGACCTTTAGAAAGAAGCCCCTCCTTACAATTTATAGGAAGAATGAGAGAGGGAAGAGAGAGGAAATCCAAATCTACTCCAACCACTTCTAGGTTGCATTTAATTCATCTCATTATGGCGGTGGGTGAGAACCCTAGCAAAAGCGGTGAACTATATTTTGCATTAAAGCTGGTCGTTGAAACATCATTTCTGGCCATTACCACGTGCTAGAGGAATTTCCTGATTGTTTCTCTCCAAACTCCATAAAAATGAAAAAATTACCTTTTAATCATGTAGATAATTTCACCAGCTTTCCATTGATATAAAGAACGTGAAAATCCGAGCTCTGGATCGAAAGTTATGGCCATTTGAAGATTTAGGGAAAAAAAAGGCCAAAATCGAATCGGCGAGAAAAAAGTTTGAATTTTTTGCCCATGCTCTACCACTTGGATAACACGTGTCAAGCTCTAATTCATCCATGGGTTCATCCTCTGAAAATTCCTTTCAGGCTCTTAAACTTGGACACGTGGCACTATTTTATTGGTTTGGGCCTGAGGGGCGCATTTTTACCTTGCGCCAAACACTTAGCAACTTTTCAACCTTCTGACACGTGGCACATTCTGATTCGTCTGTGGGCCTCCTTGTCTCTTTTCGTCCATTTCACCTTTTTTCATCCCACGCATCCCTCGCATACTTTTGGCTCGGATGTCCCAAATGAAAATCTCCTGCTTCGGCCGATTCGGGCTTCCTTGTTCCTGTTTGAGGTGAAGACACGTGGCGAGATTCCATTCGTTGGCGGATCTTTCAGTTTTTCACATCCCACGCATACTTTTGGCCCAACTGTCCCAGACGAAGGTCCCCTATTTTGGCCAAATCGGCCGGTTCACGTCCTTCGCGTAATTTTGGCCTGGATGTCCCAAACTGTCTGGGACAAATATCTCCGAACCGCCTGAAATGGACCGACTTGCGCCAAACCGGCTGATCCACGTCCCGTGCGTACCTTTGTCCTAGCTGTCCCAAACCAATCGAAACAAGACTTAGGCAATTTTTTCCCTCTTTCGGCTGGATTGGTTTTTCGCATCCCATGCATCCCAATGTCCCGACTATCCCACAGACCGCCCGGAGTAGGACTTAGCTGATTTTCTTCATTTTTTCGGCCCCAAGCTTGGTACGACGAACCTCAGTACGACCTAAACCCTTCAGACCCGAAATGCCTTAACACAGTCCTGCAACCTTATTTTTTGCATTTCTTCCATTTTCTCAACCTGTTGGGATTTCTTCTTAGATGGGAGAGTTAGAAAAAGGTCGAGGGACCCCAAAAACCATGCTTTTGGGACTCGAATCAATCTTACTTGCTCGGGGCCAAATAATCTGATGCATGTTATCAAAATTACCCTAGGGGGTGAATTTTGGATAACAATTTGGTGACTCAGCGGGGTCATCTGCCTGCTAGATGAAGTTACCAATTGCCTAAAGCATCCATTGGGCATGGAGTTACTTGATTCTCTGTCTGATTCCCTAACTGACTAGAACATTGCAAGAGGGATCATGGAATATCACCTGATGGAGCAAGGACTGCAAACACATTCCTAGGAATAGCAAGCCTGTGCCAAAGCACTTAGGGAAAGCAAAAAAACCTACATCAAAACAGTGTGCAAAAGCACTTGTAGGAATGAAAATCTAAGCTAATATTTACAAGATGAAGAATTTCCCTTTAGTAGCAACGCTTTAGATAGATTCCATTGACTGGAATCTACAGTTCCTTGACATCCAATGAAGACAATTGGAAGGCATTGCTGTCCTTACACTTTGTGACCATGTATGGGCCACTCCAAATGGCATCAAATTTTCAATGCCTTCCCGGTTTTGCTCTATCTGCATCCCATTTTAACACTAGATCTCCAACTTGGAAATATCTACTCTTGGCCTTCCTATCAAAGGTCTTCTTGATCAAAGCTTGATCCTTCCCTATTGCTTGGGATGCCTGATCTCTGATCTCTTGGAGCTCCATCAAATCTGCATATCTCACCTCCATGGGCCCAAACTCTAGCAACTCTAATTGCTTCATGAGTTCCAATGTTGGCAACTCAAGTGACATGGGCAAGATTGCCTCTCTTCCATAAATAAGCCTGAATGGAGAATTACATGTGGAGCTCTTGGGAGTTATCCTATCAGCCCATAAGGCTGATTTCAATTTGGTATGCCAAGACCTCTGATTCTCATCAAGAGTCCTCCTAATGATCCTCAACAAGTTCTTGTTTGTAGATTCAGCCTGGCCATTACCCTGAGGGTAGTAGTTTGATGAAGTACTTAGGTAGATCTCGTTCTTGACAGCCCACTCAGTCACCTTGGATCCAATGAATGCTAATGCATTATCTGAGATTATTGTAGTAGGTATGCCAAATCTGGTTACTATCCCCTCATAGAAGTCTAAGATGCTAGACTCATTTGCTTCTTTGAGTGCTACTGCTTCAATCCATTTGGTGAAGTATTCTGTGGCTGTTAAAATCCACTTGTGCCCTTGACTTGAATTGGTATTAATGACTCCAATGAAGTCCAAACCCCATTGCATGAACAACTAGTCAATTGAAATTGGATGCAATGGGAGGGCAGAAAGCCTCTCTTTACCTGTAAATAATGCACAATTCTTGCACCTCTTGATCCATGCATAACAATCATTGAAAATCTTGGGCCAATAATAGCCAGCCCTCATGATCTTTAGGGATGTCACTCTTGGTGTAAAATGACCACTAGCTGGTTCACCATGGAACTCTTCCAATACCCTATGAAACTGATTTGTGTTAATGCATCCCAGCAGCACTCCATTCACATCTCTCTTGAACAAAACACTGTCTACTATGGCATATGGGACAGCCTGCAATCTGAAGTGTCTTCTTTGGGTCTTGTTCATCTCTGGAGGGCATATGCCCATGCTTAGGAAGTGCATTATACCTTGGGTCCAGCAAGGAGTGGGGACAACATTATCCTCTTCTTGAGTGCTACCTTGTACATGGCTGTCTTGAACTGTCAAAACAACCTCTTCTTCATTGTATACTCCCTTTTTCTTGCCCAGAATCAACTACTCACACAATCCTTTTCCTCTTACCAGCTTGGTGACCTTGATCTCTATGTCATACTCCATGACGTGAGTGATCCATCCTGCTCTTTTCTCATTCAAATCCTTGTTGAGGAGGGAGTCCTTTACTCCTGCATGAGAGACCAACAACTGAACTTTGTTGTTTGAGACTAGATGCTTGAATTTCTTCAAGCTTCTGATTACTGCAAGTACATGCTTCTCAATAAAAGAATATCTCACCTCATAGTCCTCCAAGCTTTGGCTGAAGAAAGTAATTGGCTGCTCATCATTGTCCTTGTTTTGCTGTACCAAAATGGCAGAAATGGTATCATCACCCCCAAATGCATAGAGGATGAAATCCTTAGAGAAATCTGGGTTGATGAGAGTTGGTGATTGGGAGATGGATTCTTTGATTACTTCAAAACCCTCCTTGCCTTCTGATGTCCAATTGAAAGCCATGCTTTTCTTTAACATCTTGGTGATGGGTTTGATAAGGGCTACAAAATCTGGGACAAACCTCCGAACAAAGTTTATTCTCCCCAAGAAACTCTGAAGGGCCTTCTTGTGGCTTGGCAATGGTAGTGCTATTATGGCTTCAACCCTCTCTGGATCAATTGCTTATCCTTCTTTGGAGACAATATGGCCAAGGAGCTTTCCTTCATGTGCTAGGAAGATACACTTCTTAGGATTCAAAGACACTCCAAATCTCCTGCACCTTTGGAAGACTTGTCTCAAATGAGAGAGGTGGTCTGCTGCATTCTTTGAAAAAACAGTGATATCATCAAGGTATATCAGCACCACGTTGTTAATCAAACATTTGAACGCCATGTCCATTGCTCTTTGGAAGGTAGCTCCAGCGTTGGACAGCCCAAATGGCATTTTCCTATATGCATAAGTTCCCCATTTGGTTGTGAAGGCTGTCTTGAACTGATCTTCTTCCTTCACCATAATCTGATTGTAGCACGAGTAGCCATCAAGTAGTGAAAACCTCTCCAAGCCAGTGACAACTTGCAAAATTTTCTCCGTGGAAGGGAGTGGGTAATGGTCCTTGAGAGATGCTCTATTCAAGTCTCTAAAGTCAACACACAATCTGATCTCTCCACTCTTCTTTCTGACTGGAAGTAAGTTGGCAACCCAACTAGAATGCTTGATTGGGAATATGATTCTTGACTCAATCAACTTGTTCAATTCCTTCCTCATGAGAGGTTCCATGTGTGGATTAACTGGCCTTTGTTTCTGCCTGATGGGTTTAGTATTTGGATCCAACTCAATGGTGTGTTGAGCTAACTTGGGATTGAAACCTTTCAAGTCTTCGTAGCTCTAGGCAAACACATCAGGGAACTCTTGACAGAGCTGTATGAACTCATACTTTTCTTGTTCAGTTGTCATTTTTCCAATTTGCAATGGTTTGTTCTCTTCCACCAAGATGGATACTGAATCTTCTCTCTTGACCTGAATGTTTGCTTTCTCTTTCCTAATCTGATCATTGGGATTGAAAATGGACTCCAAAGCGATAAGTCCCTTGGGCAGCTTGTTAGTTCTCAGCTGTACCACTTGGTCACCATACTGCTGCTCCAACTTTTCCTGGTTTTTGGCTGATAACTCAGCCTCTTCTTGCAAGAAATGGATGATTTGTTGATCATTTCCAAATACTTTCCAACTTACATTGTTGTCTGGCACTGAAGGCCTCACAATCACATGGATGTTTGGCTATACCTTGTCCTTATGAATGCTTTCCACAATATCAAAGGCTGCCCTAACTGCTGCAAGCCTGTTAGCAGCTTGGTTCTCTTTCCTAGGAACTGATTTGATGCCAAATCCCTCAAAATCCTCAATGAGGTCCCACACCCTATTCTTGTAACACTTGAGTAGATCATTCTTGGTAGCATGCTGCCCTTTGACCTGATTTACAATCAACTCACTGTCACCAAAGACTTGCAAGTTCTTTATTCCTCTCTTTATTGCCCAATGCATCCCTTGCACCAAGGCTTCATATTCAGTAGTGTTATTGGAGCATGTGAATTGAAATCTAAAATCTGAATAGTACTTTACTCCTTGAGGTGAAACCAGCATGGCTCCCCCACTGGCACCTTGTCTACTCCTTGACCCATCAAAAAACAACTTCCATAACTCATTGTCATCCTTGTGGTCTGGCTTGGTGATGCTAGGAATGGGCTGATTTTCTTCATGTATGCAATAGACTCCTAGCTCAGATTCTTCTACTTCTTGATAAGGATCAAAAGCATGCACCTTGTTTTCCCATTCATCAAGAGTTAGATCCGGGATGCTTCCAACCTTGGTGTCAGCTTCATCAGTGCTTGGGTGATCTTCTTGATCAAATGCCGAACAGTTGGCATTGATCTGACTTAGAGTGTAGGGCTCAATGTGGAAGTTTGCAATAGGTTCAGACCTGATTGTAGCTTTGGTTCCATACCTTGTTCTGAACAGCATGTGTGACCAATCAGTAGACAAATACCCTCCAATCTTGGCTTTGAAATCTCTTGACAAATATAGGGTAAAGAGTGGTGGAAGGTCTATAACTAATACATCTTGTAAACAACAACATTTGGACATGCATGCAAGGTAAGATTTAAGTTTCTAATCACCCCAACTATTGTTACTACTGTCCCATCCAACTACACTACCCCTTTAGATATGGTTTCATATTGAAGTCCTAGCTGATCAGCTATTTTCTTGGGAATCACTGAGCTACTTGCCCCAGAATCAATCATGCAATTGTGCACCAATTGGTTTCCAATGATTAATGAGACATAAAAAGGAGGGGGCTTCAACATTTTACCTTGCTGTCCTCCATGATTCCCTTCAGGCTGGGCAGCATTTGTGAGTACATTTTCTTGCATTTGGACTTGCTGTTTTGAATTTGGCCAGTCCTTCATGGCAGCTTGTAGCAAATCTCTCTGGCCTTGGATGGATAGTGATTCCCACATTGATATGTTTACGTTTTTATTCTTCATCTGATCAATGATGTTGAATGGGGATGAAGCATCCCTTTACTATCCCTTGGTCTGCACATTCATCCCTTGTATATGGGCAGCAACAACTGGCATTTGAGTTGTCCTAGGAACTATTTTAGGTAGTTTTTGTGTGCTTGGGATTGCACTTTGTTTGCCAATATTTTTTGGAGTGACAGAAGGTCATGAATTACTTGGGGCCACTGGCTGTTCTTCACCCAAATTTCTCCTCTTTGACCTTGTGTTGGCTGCAACACTTTGAGAGGGTATTTGATTCATACCACAGAAATCTTCAGCCTACCAATTGACAAGAGTAGTTTCGTTCAGAGATATTCCTTGCTGAGGTGCTTCTTGCTGCTGATCCTCTTCATGGTTGGATTCTTGTGACCCACCAATGGTTTGCACCATAAGAGTCTGATTTAATGCACCGTTAAATCACATTAATTGGTTATGTGGCTGACCACACGGGAAACACCAATCATATTCTTGGGCCATGTTATTTTGCACCAGTACCAAAGCTCTAGATGTGAATGCAACATTGGGGTTATCGGGCTGGAATGGTCTGTTGGTAGGAGGCCTTGCTTGATTTTGATTTACAACTAGATTGGGTGGTTTTTGAGGCTGATATGGCTTCCTGTTACGCCAAGCTTGAGGCTGATAAGAAGGTCTAAAACTTTGGGCTTGCTACCTCTTGAGTGTAACTAGCTCATTGCCTAGATTTTGCAATTGCTTCATGAATTCTTGAAGTTTGTTTGAGGCACTAGAAGATGAAGTAGAAGCTTCATTTGAACTCTGATTTCTAGGAGTGGGAATAGGAGCTAAGACAGGTGCTTGACTAGTACTTGGGCTCTCTAAAGTTGGAAACAATGGCATGGGAGGTCTAGGAGCTAGCTTTGTAGCTTGGATCAAACAATTTTCAGCCCTAATGGCAATGCTATAAGCCATAGGGATAGTTATCCCTCCCATGGATTGAATCAACATAGAAATATCAGAATTTAAGGCTTTAAGGTAATATAGAAAAGCACCTTTTGCTGCTGGCTTTACTGCTAATGGAATCCTCTCCCAAGTCCTTTGAAATCTAAAGTTGAAGTCGGTTAGCTGCTCATTGGGAGCTCTCTTGATGGTTGTCAGCTGTTCCAAAAGGGACAAGTTATCTCCCTTCTCTCCAAACTGCTCATGGAGGGCTATACATAGTTGGTTCCAATTTTGGATAGAACCTGAGGCAAGGCTCCTGAACCATTGTAAAGCTTTCCCTTTGAATGAGGGTGCGAACAATTTGACAGCAACTTGCATCTCATTGATTTCATGAATTGCACAAAGGTTGGAAATGTCTTTAACATGATCACCAAGAGTAGTATGGTTCTCTCCAGTGAAGTATGGAATGTTCTTCAATGCTACAACTGGGATTGGATGTTGTGCATTGAGAGCAAGTGGGCTGCTGCCAGTGAAATTGACATACGGATTCGGTGGTTACACCATTCTGATTATCCTGAGAACCCTTGTTGATTGGATGAAAGGCCTACCAGGTGGAGGTGTTGACAAGGTTCTTTTAGGTGTAAATGGAGATCTTTGAGCTCTTCTTCCCCTTCTTTCTCTTCCTGGAGATAGGTGTAGATGAACAAACAATCCTTCCTCCCTAGTACTTGACCTAGTCTGTATTCTTCTCATAAATTTTCCAGGCTTGGACTGCTAAAACCAGTGGATTATGCTTCTTTTGGATTCGTCAGATGTTTGATTTTAATCTCTTTCAAGGCTGGAACTTACAACAAGTGCACATCGATCTTGTTGCAATAAAAGTGAAGACCCCTAAGGTCCCATCGGGCGTGCCAAAACTGTTAGTACAAAATCACAGCACCCCTGGATGTTGATCAAATTTCTAGGTTGATCATACTAGCATCCAGTGTGATCGCACAACATTGAATCCTTTCTCTAAGTGTGGGACTTGCAAAAATGAGAAAGGAATCTCCAGAGAAGGCTGGTTCCTATTCCTCTGTTCAGATGCACACTAAAAATGTAGAGGGTTTACTCAAAATCTAATATAACTTGCCAAGGAGACAGGGTAAGAAGATGCATAAAAATAAACCTAAGCTAACAGAGGTGATGCACTGAGGAATGAAGAACACCTATCTTTCCAATAAACACAAGCCATTAAAATGTGATGCAAGATCATGCACAGATAACAAAATTTGTATTGAAAGATCAGGAGGATGCAAATGAACACAGAGAGGTTTGAGAATCATCCACAGACATGCATTACTTGCTCCAAATATTGATACAATACACTACAAAATGCTAAGAGACAAATTCACATTACAGTTTTAAATGGGAGGTTTGAAATCCACAAATTCACCTGCCAAAGAGAAGAAGGGAGGGGCAAAACAAGAATGTTTGACCTTTAGAAAGAAGGCCCTCCTTACAATTTATAGGAAGAATGAGAGAGGGAAGAGAGAGGAAATCCAAATCTACCCCAACCACTTCTAGGTTGCATTTAATTCATCTCATTATGGCGGTGGGTGAGAACCCTAGCAAAAGCGGTGAACTGTATTTTGCATTAAAGCTGGTCGTTGAAATGTCATTTCTGGCCATTACCACGTGGGAGAGAAATTTCTTGATTTTTTCTCTCCAAACTCCATCAAAATGCAAAAATGACCCTGGAATCATGTAGATAATTTCACTAGATTTCCATTGATATAAAGAACGTGAAAATCCAAGCTCTGGATTGAAAGTTATGGCCATTTGAAGATTTAGGGAAAAAAAAGGCCAAAATCGGATCGGCGGGAAAAAAGTTTGAATTTTTCACCCATGTTCCGCCACTTGGATGACACGTGTTAGGCTCTAATTCATCTACAGGTTCATCCTCTGAAAATTCCTTTCAGGCCCTTAAACTTGGACACGTGAGACTATTTTATTGGTTCGGGCCTGAGGGGCGCATTTTTACCTTGCGCCAAACACTTAGCAACTTTTCGACCTTCTGACACGTGGCACGTTCTGATTCGTCTGCGGGCCTCCTTGTCACTTTTTGGCCATTTCACCTTTTCACGTCCCACGCGTCCCTTGTGTACTTTTGGCCTAGATGTCCCAAACAAAAATCTCTTGCTTCGGCCGATTCGGGCTTCCTTGTTCTTGTTTGAGGTGAAGACACGTGGTGAGATTCCATTCGTTGGTGGCTCTTTCGATTTTTTGCATCCCACGCGTACTTTTGGCCCAACTGTCCTGGACGAAGGTCCCCTGTTTCGGCTGAATCAGCCGGTTTGTGTCCTCTGCGTACTTTTGGCCTGGATGTCCCAAATTGTCTGGGACAAATATCTCCGAACTACCCAAAATGGACCAACTTGCACCAAACCGGCCGATCCATGTCCCACGCGTACCTTTGTCCCAGCTGTCCCAAACCACGCGAAACAAGACTTAGGAAATTTTTTCTCTCTTTCGGCTGGTTCAAATTTTCACATCCCACGTGTCCCAACATCCCAACTGTCACACAGACCTCCCAGACTAGGACTTAGCTGATTTTCTTCATTTTTTCGGCCCCAAGCTTGGTACGATGAACCTCAGTACGACTCGAACCCTTCAGACCCAAAATGCCTTAACAGAGTCCTGCAACCTTATTTTTTGCATTTCTTCCATTTTCTCAACCTTTTGGGATTTCTTCTTAGATGGGAGAGTTAGAAAAAGGCCGAGGGACCCCAAAAACCATGCTTTTGGGCCTCGAATCAATCTTACTTGCTCGGGGCCAAATAATCTAATGCATGTTATCAAAATTACCCTGGGGGTGAATTTTGGATAACAGAAGCACCATATACTAGAATGCCACCCTCGTCATATTCCCAACACCAACCATCTTACACTACAGGAGTCACCCAACCATCACAACCTACCAATGACGTAATCAAGTTAATGATGGACAAGATGTAGACATTGGATGCATCAGTTTCTGGCTTCTGCAACACTCTCACCTATGATGAGATTTTTAATGAGCCTATCAACTCATCCATTACTATCCACCCATATCCCATGCATTGGGAAATGCCTAAATTTAACCACTTCAATAGTAAATAAGACACACAACGACATTTGCGGTCTTTCAAACATGGGTGTTATCTGATCACCCATGATGACACTTTGCTTCTGAGGACCTTTCCCTTGCCTCTGACTGGGCCTGCATTAGATTGGTATAGTGGGTTACCTAAACACTCTAACTTCTCATTTAATTAGGTAGCCCAAGCCTTTTTGATCACTTCTCCATTAACATTGTTGAGAAGGTTACCTTGAATGACCTCTACTCTACACGTCAGTATGACAATGAATCTATCACAGATTTTTTTTCTTGTTGGTGTAGCCTTATCAATCAACTCACATTCCAACTACCACAAATTGAACTCATAGATCTATTCACGTGGGATTTTGCTAGAAATATTTCACTAACCCTATAGGTCCAAAATTTTTGAACCTTCAATGAGGCATTCACCATGGCACGAAAGCTAGAGATTTTGGCCATCGAAGAGAAGAAAATCCAACTACGCAATAAGAATTTGGCCTTCAAATAAAATGATTCCTCTTCTGATCTGAAACCAAAAAACAATTATTCAAAAGCCAACGGAACCACTAACATAGTGGTAATAAAGTCCAGCCTAACTCATCCATTGAATCAGGCTAGTCCCTCATCTAATCTTTATCTTGTCCAGAATTTTTAATTCAGATAGGAACAATGGATATATATCCAAATTGGGGAAGCTTATTCTTCTATCTTAGAAAATATCATTAAATTCTAGGGCCATCACCCTTCCTCCCATAAAAACCACACACTGGTTTTGACCCTTCTCACCCCACACCCGCATGGTATAAAGAGCATGAGTTTTGTAACTATCATCGAGTAAAGGGTCATAGTGACGGAAACTGCATCAATTTAAAAAACATTGTCCAAGAAATTATCAAGAAAGGTGAGTTAACCTTGGATAATCCCAACTGCACCTTCCAATAAAAACCTACACATATTAAAGAAATCATTCCCTAATCATGCCCCTTCTTCTGATCAAACTGGGGAGACCTCAACTCATGATAGCAATACCCCACAAGGTCCATGCTTTTTTCAGCGATGCACCCGCTGCTGCCCAATTACCTCATATTCCTTCCATCAAGGAAATCCTATCCTGAAGTCCTCCACCTGCACTTGAACCCACCTCACCCATTCATCCACCTGCACTTGAACCCACCTCACCTATTCCTCTACCCACATAGGAACACCCTTTGTCCTCTCCCTCACTTTTGAAGGAGCCTCTTGTTAACATTGAGATCATTTCATCTTTAATTTCTCCACCTAGAGAATCATCACCCGTAGTAAATCCCCGACCCATGCAGAAGAAGCTTGTTTATCTACTCCACCCAAAGAGGAGCACCCATTATCTCCTCCACCCATAGAGGAGCACCCATTTTCTCCTCCCCCATATCAAGGATCCAATAGAAATAACTTTTCCTATAGGTGATCATTCACCAGCAGATACCCAATATCCTATGGACTTACTTCCGGATTTTCTTACCCATGGAAGTCGAAGCTAGCAAATTCCCCTTCTCTAAGACTCATTTTACGGGAATTGCCATTGGATCCTCATCAACCTCACCTATAGCAGTGCCTTTTTCATGCCTAGATAATCACCTAGATTATGTGGACATGGCCTTACTTTAGGGGCGTCTTCTGCTTCATGTCTCAACACAAATGTAGATGTCACTTGCTGATACTTCCACTATTTACCCAAAAATATTTCAGCCAATTAAACCAAACACAACTACAACTATCAAAAATTCCACCGCGATACCCCTCATAACTCAACTCACATCTCTACCCATAACCCAACATGCATCTAAATCCAAACCCACACCTACCTCGTCTTCTTTTCCTAAACCTATTACTGCCTTAGGGGTCATCCCAACCGCTAGCCTTACTCATCCACCCATCAAATTAGATTTAGCTACATTCTCCAAAGCCAACACCAAACCTACTCCATCCCCCAAATAGAAGAACCAATCCCATAAATCTCATACTCCGACCTCACCAATTACACCTTCATCACTTTCACCCTTTTCTCCCATTTTAGGACCTCACCCCTCTAACATGGTTAAGAAACCTCCACCTACCGGTAAACTTAAAATGCAGGAACCCATTCAGCCCTCATAAACCTCTACCATACCCAAGCACCCGACGTGACTTACGGCCACACCTACAACATCTTTACCACTCATACCTCTAATACCATCGATAGCTTCTACATTACCCCCGACATTTTAGTTTCTTTCCCTCACACCTCCTTCATGAGTCGAGATAGCTACCTTCACAGCACCTTTGTTATCCCCGTGTGTGACACGACCCCTTCCGCCATCTTCCTTTCCCTCTAGAGCTCATATGCCCGTATCACCTTTACCCAAGAAGGTGTAACATAAAGACAAAAATCCACTATGCTCCAATAAGGTAGTCAAAACAACCACACACTCTCCTGCCAGTTCATCTACCATACCCCTACCCAAAAAAGCACAACCAACACCTAAGATCACACCATCACCTAAAAACGTAGCTCTACTACTCCCCCTCATGTAAATATTATTCCTCTAATGTCTTTCGTACCTACACCCAAACCCACCTTCACTTCCCATTGCGATCCACTAGTGGGGTCCTATGCCAAAATCTTAACCAACCTCCTTGAAACTTCTATCATCACATTACCACCTCTCAAACCTTATGACCCACTCAAACCCAAACCAAAGGGGTTCGACGACACCAAAATTTGTGCCTACCATCATGTGCTAGGGAACGATGTAGAGAACTGAAAATATTTACAAATCTTTATTATCTAGTTGTGTCCTCCCAAAGAAAACTTTAATGATGACCTTCTTGATGAGGACCCCATTTCACCAACACCCATTCCCACCGCTCTTCCCTCACTGCCTACTCAATGACATAAACCTTTACCCCCATAGCTCCTATAACCACCTCTAAGATTTGAAATTAACATGGTTCACATTAAAGAATTTGTCAAACCTCCACCCAAATGTTAGTGTCCTCAACTTATCTCATAAGGTTCCTTCCCGCCATTAGGCTTTTTCCCTTCCTGTCGCTATACCTTTCATAGATCACCTACCTCACCTACCTCCCCACCTCAGATCAACATGATCCATGTTATTACCCATGCCCAAAAGGACAAAGGAAAAAAAATATACCTGACCCACCAACTAATCCTATACCCAACATACCATCTGTGCCCACACCTAAAATCACTATCCGCAGCCCCACATATCCTATTTCCAATGGGGTTACACATTACACCATGCTCAAACAATTACACCAATCTCCCCTCAAAATGTCTCAGTATGACCTCATCTAAACCTCAGAATCCCATCGTCAAGCTCTCATGGAGGTCTTGCAATCTATTGAGGTTTTACCCAATGACCCTACACCCATAGCCTCCATTATCACACCCCATCATGTAGCCTCTCTCACCAAATTACCACCTTTATCCACACCTCCACCTACTCACCAAGTAGCCTCCCTTAGCTTCTCAGAGGAAGAGATCGCACCACAAAACTGATGACCCAGACCTAACTCTCTTCATCTCTATCCACATCGATGATATACGTGTACGACGTGTTATGATCGATGGGGGTGCTAGCATTAATATCATCTCCTCCCATGCATTCTCTCAAATGCGCATACTTGACAATTACATGCATAAACATCCCATCATGTTGCATTCCTTCAATGATGCTATCACCTCTACACTTGGCACCATCATCCTCCATGTCCGCGTGGGCCCCTGCACTATTCCAGAGTTGTTTTATGTCTTGGAGGGGGAATTTCAATATAACTTGTTGCTTGGTAGACCCTAGATTTGTGTCATGGGTTGTGTTCCTTCCACTTTGCATCGTTGTGTAAAGTTTGAGCATGAAGGACACACCTATACCATTCCGACTGATCCATCACCTTTCAAAACTTGCAACATGCTTTACCAACCCAATGACATGCTTATACCCATTAAGGAGTCTACCTCCATGACCACTTACCTCTTCACCTACACCTCCGCTCACCAGTGCAGCCACTACCTCAACCGCACATACCTCCTCCATTCCTACCACTGCCACAACCTCCACAGCCAAACCATCAGCCTCCCAATCCTTTAGCTCCACCTCTGATCTGACCTCTGACACATCATCTATTCCAGCTACCCACATACCAACCACCGATCCCTTGGAAGGCATTTTTCAACTCCTCACTCTGGGGGAGTATCGCCTATATAGCATTAACAAATTCCTTACTCCACAAGAATACGGAAGTCTTAACCAACACCCTCATTATGATCACCATATAGGAGAGTGCCTCCTTTATGGTCCTCCCCACCTTTGTACCAATCTCACCTATGGGAGACTTGATACTACCACTTACACACCTGAACCACCATCACAAACCCACCCATTTTTTGCTGACCTCCAATCACTTACCAATCACCATTTCACCCACACCTTCCTGCACCTATGTGCATTGGAAAGGTTTTGGTTTCATCTTTTATGAGCAAGGCTTCCATACTTGTTATTCCATGTACTACCCACAAACATAATGACCGTAGTGGTATCGGCTTTACAGAACCACCTACCAAGAAGGCCCACATTGAACTCATTGAGGACATCACCCCCTCTCCACCTTCTTCACCACCATCACCACCTTCACTGATGGAGTCGATGGATCTAGAATCCATTCCTCCTAAAACTTTTTTTTTCATAAACACCATTTCCTTAGGGCCTCTGACTTATCAAGATGAAGGAAAGGCTCCTTCCTCTCTTCCCTTCTTGTATCCTGAAATGATTGACGATGATACACCTTCGATTAACATCGTTTCAATGTTAGGATGATGAATCTATACTCACCTACCTTGGTGCTAAATACTCATATATTCATCAGTCATTACCATCTGAGATGTAAACCATGTTGAACGAATCGACTATCAAAATCAACATTCATACTCAGGACGACCCACACATCCTAAAGATCGGTCAATCTTTAGATGCTACTGAACAGGAAGCCATCACTTCGTTTCTCAAAAACCATGACCACACTTTTGCTTGGTCTTATGCAGACATATTTGGTATTGACCCCACCATAGTGGTCCACAATATCGTAACCATTCCCGATGCCAAACTTGTCAAACAAAAGCTAAGGAAAATGCACCCTCGTATTGCTCTTCTGGTCAAAGAAGAACTTCAGTGCCTCCTTTCTGTTTCCTTCATCTTACCCATTGATTATCCCTGGTGGATTTCCAACATTTTCCCTGTCACTAAGGTGATAGGGGGACTCCACATTTACACAGATTTCCATGACCTCAATCTAGCTTTCCCAAAATATGACTTTCCTTTACCTGGTATTGACTAACTGGTTGACCTTACCGCTGGTCATGAGATGCTGTCACTCATGGATGGCTTCTTGGGTTATAACCAAATCTTTCTTGCCCCAGAGGATCAACACAAAACTGCATTCATCACCCCTTGGGGGACCTTCTGCTATTGAGTCATGCCTTTTGGCCTTAAAAACACTGGGGCCACTTATCAGCTGGCCATGACTTATATATTCCATGACATCATGCATCATATATTAGAAGATTACATGGATGATCTCCTGGCTAAATCTAAATTCCTGCTCTGAGCACCTCACCATACTAAAAACCATCTTTGACTACCTTATTAAATATTGAATTCACCTTCAACCCAAGAATTTTGTCTTTACGATCCTCTCAGGAAAGCTCCTAGGATTTATCATTTCCTTACATGGTATAGAAGTTGACCCTGCTAAAGTCAAGGCCATTCTTGAAATGCCTCCACCCACTAATCTTAAGCAACTCCGTATCCTACAAGGTAAGTTGCAGTCTATTCACCATTTCATCTCACAATTGTTTGATCAGTGTCAACCATTTCATCATCTTCTCAAGAAGGATGTCTCCTTTAAATGGGATAATGACAGCCACAAATCTTTTGAGGCCTTAAAACAATACCTTCTCCAACCACCCGTACTCATTACACCTAAAGACGATCAAACCTTCTACCTATACATCTCAGCTATCGATCACTCCTTGGGGGCCATGCTCACTCATTGCGATAAGTAAAATAGGGAGTAGATGGTTTATTACATAATCCATACTCTTTTAGACTATGAAACCTGATACACCCATGCCAAAAAATCTTCTTAGCCTTAGTTTTCGTTGCCACAAAACTCTGCCATTACCTACTTAATCACAAAACTTATGTTGTGACCAACACCGACCCCTTACACTTCATGTATGCCAAACCTTACCAAAATCAATGTGCCACGCGCTGGCTCATGCTTTTGGCCGACCTCAACCTTGAATTTATCCACCAAAATTCCATCAAGGGCCAAGCCATCGCTGACCAATTGGCCGACACACCTCTTTCCAGGGATCAACCTTCTAATTTTGACTTTCCAGATGAGTCAATTGCTTCCCTTTCCTTGGATGAGCCTGCATACCAAATGACACTCTTCTTTGATGGTTCCAAGTGTCAGCATGGGGGTGGGGTAGGCGTTATCCTCATTCCACTTGATGGTGAACCCATGCCTTTGTCTTTCAAACTAGATTTTGATTGTACAAACAATATTGCCGAATACAAAGTGCTCGTATTAGGTCTCCAGGCTACCTATGCCTTAGATATCAAATCCATCAACATCTTTGGTGATTCCCAATTGGTCATAAACCAAGTCAATGGTATATACCAATGTCGTAATGAGACACTTCAAAAGTATAAACATCATGTAGACATACTTTTGACCACCTTTGACTACTACAAACCTTCAAACCATCCCACGTTCAACCAAAAAATTTGTAAATACCATGGCTTGCTTGGCTTCTCAAATCCCCGCTTCACCTACCAATTCTAAAATATTTGTCACCATACAAAGACTCCAATCACCCTCTTATTTACCTCATGAGGTTTACTCCGTTGGAACCACTACCCCTGACCCGAGTGACCTTTGGTATAAACAATACTTAGACTACCTTTCCCATTCCATCTTGCCTCCCAACCTCACTCATAATGGACAACGATCCTTTCTCAAAAGGGTCTCTCATTATGTCATCATGGGTGGCCTCCTCTACAAATGTGGCTTCGATGGCATTCTCTTACGGTGCCTTACGAGTTCCGAAATTCCTTATACCATTAAGGAAGTTCATGATGGCATATGTGGAGGTCACTTCAGTGGCCTCGCTATTGCTAAGCATATTATTCACCTAGGCTATTACTGGCCAACCCTCAACCATGATTGTTGTGACTACATCAAGCGTTGTGTCAAATGCCAACAACATGCCAACCTTCATCATACACCCAGTCATGCCTTGCAGGTCACACGTGACCTTTGGCCCTTCTCTCAATGGGGTTTGGATCTTGTTAGAGAGATCAATCCCCATTCTTCCCAATGACATCAATGGATCATCACTGCTACCAAATACTACACAAAATGGGTTGAGGCCATACCTCTCATTTCCACAAAAGCTGAAAAAATATGTGAATTCATCAATCATCACATCATCTGTGGCTTTGGTGTCCCACATCACCTCATCACTGATAACAGAAAACAATTCAAAAATAAAACCTTGTGAAAACTTTGCGACGCCTTTGGTATTCAGCTAAGTTTCTCATCACCTTATTACCCACAGACCAAAGGCCAAGCTGAATCCACCAATAAAACCCTAAACAAAATTCTCATGAAAGTGGTTAACGATACTAGGAAGGACTGTCATACGCACATTCCTTTTGCCTTGTGGCATATTGCACTAGTATTTTTATTTCCACTACTGCCACACCCTTTTCTTTGGTCTACGGTACAAAGGTTGTTCTACCTCTCAAGGTCTAGATTCCCTCACTCTACATTTCTCTCCATGACATGCTCACTGATGATGACTTTTGTCAGGACCATGTTTAGCACAACTTGAGTTACTAGATGAATGTCGTCTTAATGCTCTTGACCATCTGCAAGTTTACCAAAAACGTATCAAACGTGCCTATGACAAAGGTGTCCATGAGCGAACCTTCCAATTTGGTGACCTTTTCCTAAAATAAAATCAACATGTAACCAAAACATAAAAAAGTAAATGGGAAAATTTTCTCCTAATTGGCTAGGACCATACATCGTGACTCATACTTATAGATCAGGTGCTTATCATTTATCTTCACTTGAGGGTAAACCCAAACCTGAGCCCCTTAATGCCTTGCATCTTCGACCATTCTATTGTTGACTTTTAGTCCTACCTCACCTTCTGCCTCTTTCCATGCTCATCCCTTGAGTGCTATCCACTTCCTATGCCATCACCAATGATTAAATAAGAATCATGTGCATACCTGTCACTTTTTATCTTCTCTTAATTATGTGTACCATGGCACTGCACATAACATGATTCTCATGGATACTTTTCATCTACCTTTAGATGAGATCCCATGGTCGTTTCACCCAGCTTTCTGAACAAGAATCATATTCTTCACCTTAGTCTTGTCCATGACTTAAAATCCCTCACATGGGATCCAACTCCTTGAGTCAAAATTCCAATAAAGAGATGACTCCCTCAAAAGGACATCTTTCTCTCTACAATCATTGCTATAAATAGACTGCTCCCTTGAAGGACAACTATGTAAATCTCTTTCAAAAAAAAGAGAGAGAATCTAAAGCTTCCCGCATCGATCAGCTTCACGAAGACCTCAAGGAGTTAATTTCCTCATCCCATATAGACTTCCCACATCGATCAGTCTATCTCAAACATCAGTTAAAACAAAAAACCTTTTAGTCATGGACTTGCCCATTGTGACCTTGGATCTCTTGCCACAAAGGCATGCTACCTAGTACCATATAAAAACTAACCACTTTTCACCCTCTCACCATTCACACTCTCATTTCCTACCACCTCAAGGGACCTCGTGGAACCATGACATTTGGTGGTCATGTGACTACTTTACACCTTTAGAATAATCAATCATGTAATGTCTTTAGGATCTTATGTTCATCATCCTATCTTAGGTATGACTTACTCGTTATGATCCTAACCAATCAGGTGGCTTTCTTTCCTCCTCTTCTCTTTTAACCTTCCTTATTACGTATTGATTACCTTATGCAAGACTTGGTCCTCGGCGCTTACCTTTGGGTCATCTTCTTCTTCCACCACACTCAACATCACTTCTACCAATGAGCCCACAATTCACCCATACTTAACAGACCTAGACTCAATCATGCCTATAACATACCCACCCATACTCTTACCTCCTCACATTCTTCCCTAGCTTATGGGAGAACTACATCAGCCTGAGGTCCCTTTTAGCCGGGACTATGTAGGCAGCACTCCGAGGGCATGGGGCCCTTGGAGGTTAGCTCGGCCACTCTCTACCCTAACCAATTCATCTTTCATTTTCCTAAATCACATTCTACCCTACTTAGTTTCCTTTTTATATCATAAATTGGAAATTAAACCAACAAACAACAAGTTGCTTCACATTTTTATCATCATCAAAACATACATTTATTATGACTACCATTTCTTTACCATCATCATGCATGTATTATAAAACATCTTAAACATGACCCATATCATCATTCATTACACAAATTAATGAATTACAACCTCAACCAATTTAAACTCCACCATGCCTAAAACAAAACTTGACTCAACCATGCCTACAACCTAACTCCACCATGCCTAAAAAATGACTCAATCCATGCGTATAACCTAACAACCATGCCTAAAATGACTCAATCCATGCCTATAACCTAACTCCATCCATGCCTAACAAACCTATCCTAAATCCATCTATGCATAATAATAAAATTATATCAACACAAGCACATAATGACCATCATCATCATCATCTCTATAAATATAATATCCAAACATGTGTATCCATATACATAACTATCAAATGTCTTCGGCATGCAGGCCAGTGTATATAAACAAAATCTCTCAAAAATCTCATATACAGCCTCACCATCTTCGGCATATAGAATGGTATATGCTCAAAAATATACAAAACTCTCATACATCCTCATTGTCTTCGGCATGCAGGCCGGTATATATAAAAAAAATGACTAAAATACATCAAAATATAGGGATGGGCATCAAGCCTCATCATGTCAGACATCCTCCATGTCAGTCTCTCTAGTCTCCTCCTCAGCTCCTGTCTGATGGCCTGATATCATCTCACCGCCCGCCATAGGTCGTGGTCAGCCCCCTACTAGTACATCACCTAGAGTTGGCCTCCGTGAGCTAGTGGCCTCACCCTAATCATGTCTCGAGGGTTGATGGCCCCTGTGCTCTCTACATTGTGAGTACGGGATCTGGTCCTCTCACTAGAGGCCTGTTGTGCCTTGTACTCTCCATAGGATAGAAAATCTATCTTAGCCGCTATCAACTGATCCTGATAATATCTAGCCTCACCTAAGGCATCACATAACCTGGATAGGGGTATTGTCTGTGGTGGCCCCATCAGCCTCAGCCCCTGTGTTTGTCCTATAGAACCCTATCTCGCCCCTTCTTGTGAACTAAGACCCTATCCTGGTACCTGTGGAGGTGTCATCAGCCTCGCACCCTATGCCTGTGCCTGAGCCTATAATGCCTGAATCTGCACCTGTGCAGTGGCCAACTGGCCCTGCAAACATGTAACCTACACCTATAAGGTGGCTACCTACTCATCATCACCCTCTATTTCTCCACCCTGGGCCATCTGGGCCTGTAGAGTGGCCACTTGTACATGCAATGTGGCCACCTCTACCTCTGATGCTGCTAGCTACCTTTGTACCATCCCCAACTATGTAATCAGGGTCACCACTTACCCCTATAGGGAATCTCTCTGCACAGTGATGGTGGCTAAATCTAGTTTCCGGGGCCTGGGAGGTACTACTCATAGCTAGGAACGCCCACCACTATCTATACCTGTCTAACACGTCAGCATCATCAATGCACCGGTCTATAACCTACTCCTCCTACCCAATAGGCACTGTCAGCTATGGAAGTGGTAGTGGTCTCTCCACATCATCCCTCTGGTACTATGGGAAGGGTGGTGGTATATCCTATAAAAGTCCAAACTGTCATTAGACCCTGTCTACGGGGATCATCTCATGCTCTCCTACATGGCGCCCCTCTATCCATCTGAGTAGTTGAAGGCCAGCTAACTCCTCAGCCATCTATCTGTATGAGGGATAACCCACATATGGTCTCCATATAATATCTACTCTAGAAAATCCCTCCAATAGCCCCCGGTAGTATGCTACATCATGTGTAGCCCTGTCTGATTGCCACTCTCCAATAATAGGCACCCATCACCTGTACCCGCCTCGTACAAAACCTGGCTGAAAGGCATCTTGCTTGGGGCATACCCACTAGATGCACATAGACAATGTGCTCTTAGGCCCAACAGTGAAGAATGAATGTACAACATAGGCTAAACCTACACAGCCACCCATACACCCACAGCTCTCTATATAACTACACCAGGAATGTTGGCGCCCAGGTGAATTGGGTCCTCTCCATCATCATGTCATGTAGCACTCCCATCAGTGATCGTGGGAATCTCCCACCCTCTACATCCGACAATGCAAAACAACAGACTACCTCCATCAGTAGTACTACTAGCCTCGTCTCCTCTGGATGGGATAGGTACATCTCTCCATAGCTCAGACTAGTGCTATGGAATGTTAGCTCTACCATCCCCTCCCCAAACACCATCAATATCAACTCCTCATATGCCTCTGAGGAGATCAAATATACCTGCGTACCCAATATGGGTAACCGTAGGATCCTGAACACATCCTCCAGGGTGAATATCATCTCACCCATCGGTAGGTGGAATGTGTTGGTCACTGAGTCCCATCTATTGATGAGGTCAACCATCAGACTTGGCTACCATACTACATGTCAGTAGTGTCAAGACCCCAATTAGGCCCACCTCCTCAACATGCCACAACTCCTTGAGCTGTCATTGTGCCTCACACTGTCACGAGCAGGGGTGACACCTTGTCTTGCATCCTCAGCTAATCTCTCACTGTGCATCTAACAAAAAAATTACATTATTCAAGCTCAAACCATACCCACAATCACCTACACCCATTACCCTACCTATTTTACTTCGCTACTTACCCATTTATCCCATCACCTTTATCCCACGGCCTAACTACCTACCTACCCAACCCAACCCGCACCTACTCACCCTAACCCTACCCAACCCAATGCCACCTTCCTACTTACCCAATCCACCCCTAACCTACCCACCTACCTACCCTAACCCTACCCAACCCAACATCACTTTACCTATTTACACGCACCCCTCACCTACTTCCATTTTGACCCACTCCCTGACCTTACCTACTTGCCCACAAGTCTCAACACTCAGCCCCAACCACCCAGCCCTTGCCTATTCCACATTTTTTAGGTAAGTGTTTTATCCCCCCTCAATCGGTGCTAGTCCTCCCAGACTAACCATGGTTTACCCATAACTAGCATCGGTCACCTCATATGTGACCGATTCCGGTTAGACTTTACCGACATGCCGGTCAACATTTAACTGACGTCAGTCACTGTCTCGGTGACACCCCACAATAGCATGCCCTAGCTTTCCCATTTATTTCTCATTCCTCACCTCCCCTACCCCTCCCACCTCTCCTACACCCATCCCACCTCTACACACCCATCCCACCTCTTCTACTCCCTACCTCTACCCTTTCCCCATCCTTATTTTACCCAATTTACCCTCCTACACTCCAATTTCATTTCCTCCCCTCAACCCCATTTTTCTCCAAACCTAACTTCTACCCTAATCTACCTCACAAAACACGAAAAGTATTTGAACCTTACCTCATCTCACTGTCATCTTTGTGGTGGCACCTATGGCCACTACACTGGTGGTCCCCCGATCCCTCTCCTGCCTTTACCATCACCAAATGACCTCTTACTCTCCAATCAATCAATCCACTCAAATCAATCCAACTCAGCTCGTGGATCCACCTATCAACCAACTATCACTCTACCACATGGCTCACCAACTCAATCCTTTAGTCTCACCTTGTCACTTTTCACCTTTTCCTATCTCTTCTGTCATTTTCTCCTCTTTCGCTAAAAGACAAATGAATTTGAAAAATATGGCAATTTTTTCTTTTTATAACCAACCTTGACCTAACCGGTGTCGGTTTCACCATAACTGACATTGGTCCTATGCCCTAGCTTACTATGGTTGGTCCATCTTGATTGGCATTGGTTCCTGCAAACCGTCATCAGTTTCCCTACTTAGTCTTTTTCCTACCCCCTACCCCCAATTTTTGACCTGAATCCTTTTTTATCCTACACTCACCTCACTTGGCCACACCACTTGACCTTCTTGACCTTACCCTTTACCCCCTCACCTCATCCTCATTCAGGGACTTGTTATTTTACCCATACCTCAGCCCTACCCATGTTGTGACCTAGATATTTGGACCTAAAACATCACTAGTGACTTTTGACCCCATGTGTTTGTTATACCTTGTGGCACTGTTACCTGTGTTGATGGACATACTGACCTTACCTTGCCTCTTGCCATGACCATTTATCTTGACCCAACCTTGGGTGTACCGGAACATACCTAATGTTCCTACATTCCTGCACCTTCCCTATGTCATGTTTCCTGACCATATCCTATACCTTGGATACCAAACTCACCTCAACCTTGTTTGGATAAACCTATCAACCTTAGACAATGTAGAGTTTTCCTGCTCTTCAACTTGGTACCATGCTGTAGTTTATATGTGTGCATGCGTTTGAATGTAACTACCTTTGACCCTGACCCATTACCTAGATTACCCGAGTGGACTTTTTTCCCTTTTTACCCCCTTTACCCCACTTTTCTCTTCATCACATTCACCTTTTATCAAACCACTTCACCGATTCTTCCTTCTACCTCATCAGTTCCTGGTTTGAGGGGGATCACCTTCACCCACACATGGGGCAGGGCAACCACATCTTATTTTTTTCATTGTCTTCTTACCAATACAAGCTACACAAAAAAGGGGAAAAATGTAGACACCAAAATTTGGTCACACTCTCCTTGGTCCCTCGTCAAATAAACACCTTGAACACATTCACCTAACCATGGCCCCCTTCACCCCACTCTAATATTAATTTAATTAATTTAATTAAATTAATTCATTATCCTCACAATATTTATTATTTAAATATCCTAATTGAGATAGTGCCCACATATCCACCTCATCTAGCCACCTCACCCTAAGACCTATTCTTAGTAAGTTTCCATAACTAACTAAGACCTACCCAAACCCTAAAAATCAAAGCCTATATTCCCTCTAACCACATTCCCGTCCATTAGAAGGAAGCTTTCATTCTATTTCGTGGAGCAAAAATAGGTGAGATCCAAGAAAATAAAAAAGGATCTGCTCATTTTAGAAAACCTAGGAAATCCCACCCTAACCGACGCCGGTCACCCTAAACCACTTCCGATCAACCCAAAACTATTGTCGGTTACCATTTAACCCCTAAAATAACCTTATTTCAAGGTTAGCACAATTATGAGATGTTAGAGACATCTTTTGAGAACAAGTGACGAAACCAAAGCTGTATGCAAACAGTACTAGTATCTGTACACACATCAGAGAATCCATAACCAGCACCAAAAGCAACTACAGAGCCATTGTGCCTTCATAGGAGCATCGGAGGAAGCACCAGCACCACACCAAGTTCCTTCCATTTGATCACCCACCATTGCCAAGTAGACATCAAGCACATATAAACAGAGAAGTTTTGTTAACCTGCACTGGTTCATTATCATTTGAGCAAATCCTTTTACTTCTGTTGTTACTACTCCCATTCCCTCCCATCATCCCATGCCCCACCTCCATGCAAAATTGACCATCCCTTTACCCACACCCTTGAACTTCCCATATCTGGATTTTAATCATTCCTGTGCATACCTGAGACCCACATGAATCTGACCATTTCCCTTCAATTTTCACCTAGCCTCAGATCTATCACCTTGACAAGTTTTTATTGAGTTTATTGTACCCTGACCATACCAACTCTGGTTACCCACAACCTTCATTGGTTAACCTAAACTGACATCATTCATACCAGACTGACGTTAGTCTCTGTGTTTTTTACCAGAAACCTAGAACAGAGCTTAAAACCTCCACCAAATACCCAAAATAGCCCAGAACCTCACTCTAACCCATACCAGTACCCTGACCAAGACCTTGACCTTTAGATTCAGTCATAGCTTAGCCTGTTGTGAATGAATTTTCTTATTATAGATGAATGAGATACCTAAATCATTTTAACTACAGTATGATTTCCTTTATTATTAGCATTAAGTTGTTTTAAATAGTGGATTGACAGTCATCTAGGAAGTATCACACTTCCTGGATCTATCACATGCTAGGCAATCCACTACATATACTATTTAACTGTTATTTGGTGGTCTTGTTTTCCATTTCAGGTAGTTCCTCCAAGAAAAAAGGAAGCTCTCATGATCAACTATGGATTCAGAAGTCATACACATGTAAAAACCTACAACCAACATCTTAACAGGTATTCCTCCTATCCCTTTACCCTTATCTATTTCATCAACATTCGAAGAAACGCTCTAAAATTAGGTGAAACAACAACAACCATGCCTAACCCTAATTCCAACATTGCTTAAGTTCTTTATCCAGTACTAGCCTGATTAGATATGGAGAACTTCATTAATTCATGTTTTCTTGGTTATTTGTTAACATGGCATAATAAGTAGTTATCCCAAAAACTGGAGAGCAAACATCCAACGTTTAATTCAAAAGGAAACCTAGCTGTCCAAATCAAGTGTGTCATCCGCCTAGATTTAGCTAGTGTTTATCTTATAAACTTAGTATAAAGATTAAATATCATAACCACTATTCCTTTTATCTTTCATTCCATGAGAGAGGAAGATTCTTCCTCTACATTATTAGAGGTTAGGTTTAACATAACATTTTTATAATTCACTACTTATATAGTTTAATTATATGTCCCAAGCATATTTCATTATTAAACTATCATTTTGAAGTTAGAGAACAACACCTTTGTAATTTAACAAGTTCATTATAATAGGGGAGATTATACTTATCTCCTTAATCCAACTTATTATCTTATAACAACAATAATATACAACAAATATAAGGAATACCACAAATATATCACTATTATTTCCATCATACAAGTACAAAAGTATTCACATCACAAATTGGAGTCCAACACAAAACCTTTCAATTCATGATAATAAATATACATTTACAAGATTATGCATTTCAGACATTCTGCATGTCAATCAGAATTAAGATCTTAAAAGAATGACACTTTTCTTTTCCAATACAATTCAATAATGAATCAAAATTCTTTACAAAAGATCCAAAATTAAATAAGCCAATGCATCATAAAAGTTTCTGTCTTCTTTTATCACTTACGATGTCCATCTATAAAAATTGCTAGCATGGGCCAGTTCAATGAACTGAGCATGATAAGCACTAAGCATTAAATTAAAGTGCATTCCACTAATTGTTCCATTAAAATAACTCTTCTTTAATGAAACAATTAATATATCATACAAATAATCATAAGTAATAACATCTTAGAAAAGAAGTACATTAAAAGAGTCTGAATTTACTTTTTGAGGAAAGAACTTAATATAACACACAACATCAAAATTATATCACTAATTTAATTGACCCTATGAATTACTTTTAAACAATCAACAGGTCTTGTCATCCAATTGTTTCATAGTTCTATAAGAATAGAAATACACATTTATCTTTACTAAGTGGCAAAAGAAGTTAATTACTGTATCGATCATATTATAATGCTTCATCTTTCCATATAACAAAGGAAGAAGAATCAATACATACTATTCCCTAAACACTAATCATCTAAAAGGAAAATATAGGTTTAGAATACACGAATCTACCTCAATTCAAAGATAAAAATACAAGGATTCAACATTAAAGCAAAGCATCTAACAAGAATCCCAAATCAATCTAAGTAGGGTAGAGAGTCAAAACAGTCCCTCCCTCAAGTCAAAACTGACTCCCATATGTTAGAGGATATAATTCAAAGATCTGAAACCAAACGTTCCACAATAAATTTTCCATCTTAGAAGAAGATCGTAAACAGAAAATTTTAATCAAATGAATTAATCCAAACAACAGAAAAAGGATCTCAAATAGAAAAGGACCCAATCTATAATTAATTTCATTTATAATATTAAATGAATTCCCATTTCTATTTCCAAACTTATAAATTCTTTATCTAGTTCCCAAAAGAGAACACAAAACCAAACCCATAGTTAAAGAAACCACACTTCTAGTTTTCCTTTACAAATCTTACAAACTGGTTTACCTATTTCCATTCATCAAGCACAAGTTCGAATTCAAATCTTAGAATGAAGTACATAGTACAGTCCCAAAGTAGTATACTGTCCCCAAGAAAACATGTTCCTTTCTTTATAAAACTTGGAGATTCTTTCAATGAATCCATCAAGGAGTAGAAATCCTCAAATATTAAAATATATACAAGTTCAGAAGTAATCACGAACTTAAGAACTGAAATCCCATTGCAAGGCTTCAACAACTCAATACAAAGAAGTAAGTAGTTCATGATCCAAATAAGAACAATAATACAAAACTATTTGAACAGAGATAAAATATATCTTTTCATACAAAATTCAGTGCGCTAAGGTACTCAATCCATCATTTTAATAAAACCTAGAAATCAATTAAAAAGAACTGAAGAGAGTAAGATATTCCAATAACATTTAAGTCAAGAGATGTCCCATTATTACCTCCATCAAGGCTGAAATAGAATCACAACAAGGACTCCCGAGTTCCATTTAAAAAGATTACGACAAGGAAGGTAATTATTTCATACATCTATTACAAGAAGGAGAATGAATACTGCATTTCCATAAACCCTCAAAAACTATTATGACTGTTCCAAACGAACTAAAAATAAACCAAACCCACAACAAGACATAGTTCCAGTCCATTAATCATATGAAAAAAACAATCAAGCTTCAACAAGATGTGGGTTCACTTAGCGAAGAGAAGGAAAGATATACTTTGCATTCACTCACCCTATCTAGTTCAAAGAGGGAGGTACAATATCTAAAATAGAAGTGCCACAATAATTCCAACAAGAAACTACAAGGAGAAGATCTCAAAGAGATTACCAGGTCTACTTCTAAACAAAACAAATCTCTCAAAACCCTTTTGAACAGACAATCCTTAAATGAGATTAAAGCTTTTCAAATCCTTAATACCAACAAAACTACAACTCAAAATACAAGTATAGAATCAAACACGTAAAATTACAACACAATTTCAAAACATGCACGAATGGGATACTAATACAGTGTCGAACATGAGCTTTGAACAAAAGTTTAGAACTTCATAAGGCTCTAATACTAGCTCAGACAAACACGAAGTTCAAATATGAACCTATAATGAAACATGAAGCCCTAGATACAAGCTCAAAACAAAACACCAATGCTCTAATATGAGTTCAAGCATTTTAAAATCCTTAAATAAGAATAAAACTTCCAGCTCAGAGTATATGTATAGAACAAAACTCATCAATTCGAATACAAGTTCGAATCATGCAAGTACTAAAAATGAGTACAGTGTCTATCACAGAGCTTCAACAAAAATTCACAACAATACAAGCTCCAGCACCAGCTCAAACGAAGCACAAGACTACACATAATAGTTCAGAACAAAAAATAAGGCAACGAGTGCCCATTCAATCAACACCAGCCTTGTAAACAAGTTTCAAAATGAAATACAGAGCTCCCAATACAAGATTCACATACATTCCACCATTAAACTAACATAGAGAAAGTTTCCCAAAAACTATCATTGTGAGCAATGGATTTTCATTCCAAAAACCACATAGATTAATAAAAACATGCAAGTAGATAACTAGACAAATCATGTAAATATTTATATCATGAAAGCAAAGTTGTTTTAATGAATCACTTAGAAGAAAGCAAGAAATCTTAATGGGTAAGGCCTATCATGCGTGATAGTGCTTCTAAAAATTCAAAGGAGACTTCCAGATGAGCTTCCCACTCTTTTTCTTCTCCACTATAGATCAACAACCAAACAACTTTCCTTCCAATGCCTCTTATACATTCCCTTGATTGAAAATAGACCAGAGAAATCAAAAATAGCTAAGAAGAAGAAGAAGTCAAACTACTAGTTCAAAGAACCAGATAGCTCGATGCAGAGCAAAATTTGTGAGGCATGCAAAACCAAACAACCTCCCAAAAATCCACCTCCCTTGTTTCTAAGATGATTTACACACAAAAACTAAGATCCATTAATGCCATAACTCCCAAATTTCCCACTTATCTCTCCTTTCCACCACCTCCCAAAACTGGCAAATTCCACTTTCAAATTTACATGCATTTCTATATTTAGTGAAGCCTCCACGTAAGCCCCACTAAAGTTAACTAGCCCTTGCCAAACTGGCAGTACCTCCCTGCATTAATACCCAATCAAACCAATTAAAAGCCATTGGAACTATCGCCTGAGTTCCATATGACCCTTAGGTTACTTTTAAATAGTTTAGGCTAGATTTCCCAAAACTTAGGTTAGTCTAACAATAAATCACCTTAGGTCTTAAAACATTTCCATAGGTAGTTTCCACCTTAGGTTAGATTAATTTCACAACCATTAGTATTAGGAATTATGTTAATATAGTCTATTATTACTATAGTAATCTCCCCTTCCCATATTCATTTAGCACAAGATCTTAGGTTAGGTCACCCCCAACATAATAGAATAAGAAGCTTAGGTTAGATTATAACCCAATTAAATAGATGTAGCTAGGGAGTAGGCACTCTTACCTATTTTAGGATGCCATTAGGTTAATCCTTTAGTTTTAGGATTCAGATTCCCTTCATATTCATGAAGCAAACTATTTTTTTTATGTCAATAATGTCTTGCAAAGATCAATCCCAAAGACCCAAGCACAAATATACAACCGAATGAAGGCACTTTCACACAAGACTATCAAATTTGAAAAATACAAAAGTTTATTCCATTATGTCTCTCAACTAATGAATGTTAGTTTTCCATTCAGTCCATTAAGAATATTTAAAACATTCCTTGGATACCATAAATTGATCCAAGGATAAGTCAGTGAAGAAGATAAGTTTACAACTTACCTATAAGAAGTGAAAGTGGATTATTGCAAGCCATATCATTTCATTCTAAAGAATCCAAGAGTAGAAATGATTTATCCTTAACAAGCATGATTTTTAACAATCAAGGGGACACATCTCATTCAAGAAAATCACCTGTCAATGCTTGTAATGCAAAGATAAATATAACAGTTTGTCCAAGGTGTTACATGGATAGGTGAGTTGTTATCTAGTTAAGATGGTTGCAAAATTATCTATATTAATTGACTCATCCTTAGATCAATTCCATTGATCCAAGGAATGTTTTAAATATCTTACCGGTCTTAATGGTAAACTGACATTCATAGGTTGAGAGACATAGTGGATTGAGATTTTATATGTTTACAAATTCATGTTGGTCTTGTAAGATTGTGCTTGCATTTGGTTTCATGTTTTTTGCTCAGATCTTTTAGATTGACCTCTTCAGGAAATTTAATGGCATTAAGTGGAACGAATCCTTCTTGATGACTAAGAAAGGAATCTAAGTCCTAAACCTATGGGATTTATCCTAATGGTATTCTAAAGTAAGGTAAATGTACCTACTTCCTAGCTATGTCTACTTATTCCGGTGACAATCTATCCTAAGCTTCATATTCTATGTTGGGATGGGAAAAACCTAAGGTGATGTTAGGTATACTCCTAACCTATTATCTACTACTAAATTGGTTTGAATTATACCCTATCTTAAGTTGGAAAATTACCTAAGGAAATATTTGTTTTTAAACCTACAATAATTACTTTTTAAAATAACCTAAGGTCATAACCTAAGTTATGGATATCTATCCTAAACTAATGAAAGGGACCTAGGATCATATGGCAAGATTGGCGATAGTTCCAAATGCATTTAATTTATTTTATTTTTGAATTAATAGGGAGTACTACCAGTTTTGACAAAGACATATAAACTTGATGAAAGCTTACGTGGAATCATAGTTAAAATTAGAAATGCATGCAGAGGTTGAAATAGCATTCGCCAATTTTAGGAGGTGGTGGAAAGGAGAGATAGGAGGAAGATTGGGGAGTAATGGCATTAATGAACCTCAAATTTTGTGAGCAAACCATCTTGGAAACAATGAGTGCAGATTTGTTGGAGGTTGTTTGGTCTTACATGCCTTGAGATTTTTGTTCTACATGGAGCTATCTGGTTCTTTGAACCAGCAGTTTGAATTTCACGTTGTGGCTATTTTTGGTTTCTCTGGTCTATTTTGATCCAAGGAAAGTATATGAGGCATTGGAGAAAGAGATGTTTGGTTTTTGATCTTTCTTAGAGGAGAAAAAGAGTTGGAATCTAGGATGGAAGTCTCATTCAAATTGGCAGAAGCACTATTAGGCATGATAGGCTCTACACATTAAGATTTCTTTATTTCCTCTAAATGTTTCATTAAAATAACTCTCCTCTCATGAGTTAAATGGTTGCAAGTTTTGTCTGGTTATTTACTTTCATGATTGAATGAATCTATGTGATTTTTTGGACATGAATCCATCGCATGAAAATTTTAGTCTTTGGATGTGTTTCTCTATGCAAGTTCAATGGTGATATGCATATGGAACCTTCGAGGCCTTGTGTTTATTTAGAACTTGTATTCGAAGCATTTTGTTTGTTTGGAACTCGTATTTAGGACTATATGCTTGAAAAGAGCTTGAGTACATGATTTTGATTTGATTCTCTTTTAAAATATTCTTCTGAATACATCTTGAGTTTGGAAAGGTTGTAGTACTTCTGTCCCAGACTGTACCATTTACTTTGAGAATGTAATGGCATGTAAACATTTGAGGATATTCTTCTCTCCTCTGTTCTGGGTAACCCGCGTCTTGTTTGAAATTATTTTATTGTTTTATTAGAAGGATGATGGACCTTTGATGGAACTGTATATTGTTATGAGGATATAGAACATCTGATGTTGGACCTTTGATGGAACTATATCTTGTTGTGAGGATATGAAACCTTTGGTTCAAGACTGTATTGTTTACTTACCCTTCGATGTGAATTCAAACTCTATTGAAAACAATCGATAATGGGTTTTTGAAGTTTATGGAAGTGTTGTGTTCATACTTCATTTTGTGTTAAATTTGACTGGAATAATTACCTTCTCTGCACTGCAATTATCTGTCTTGATCTTTATGTGCTAGATGGAGTTGTGAAAGTTATTGTAGTTGGGATTTCAGTTACTGTCGATTTCGAGGGTAATGTTGAAACTTGTTTGAATTAAAACTTGTGTTGGGTTTTCGTATTCTCTTTCAGATCCATTTGAATGGATTTCTATTTTTTAAATGAGACAGGAGTTGAATACTCATGTGGAATGTATCTTGTTTTGCCAAGATTTGTACTTCTACTTTGGGATTGTAGTGTATATTTTTCTCTACAGTAGGAACCCAAACTTGTGTTTTAAATAATGATGAATAGATGAATAAGGATTTGGCATTATTTCATCCTATATTTCCTTTTGTATATGAACTAGGTTAGTGTTGATATTGTTGTTTCGATAAGGTTTGAATTCATAAGGAAAACTAGAAGTATTGTTTTCTATAAATTGTGTGTTTGGTTTTGTATTCTTTTTTGGGAACTAGCGAAAGAACTTTTGAGTTTGAAATAGAATTTTGAATTCAATTGATAATTCAAAGGGAATGAATTCTTGATCAGATATTTTCTATTGAGTTTCTTTAACTGTGGAAAGTTAAGTTCTGTTAATTCAAACTTCTTTGTAGATTGACTCTCTTCCATGTTCAAGAAGTGATTACTATCCTAGGCCCATTCGACTTCCTGAATTCAGTTTTCCTACCCTTTCTATCTTATATGAAATAATGTCAACTCACTCTTCTGAAAAGGAAACTTCCTTGTGGATTGTTTATTTTAATTTGTTGCTAGTCGACTGTGGAAAGTTCATGGAAATAGTTGTATGTTTAGAAAACTTTGGGGCTGTCATTCTTGGTACTGGGAAAACAAATCATCCTTGTTTGTTCTTTCTTGATCTCATCTAATTTGAATTGAGTCACTTGTCTTGTTGATGTGGAAAGTGTACAGCTGAGTCTGTCCTGTAGAAGGGGAAAACATAGTCATGTGTAGACAGACGGTTTTAATTGATTGAGTCACGCTTCATTTGGATATTGTTTTTGGAAGGAATCCTTTTTGTGCACTCTATAACATTACAAATCTTCCCTGGATGGACACAATAAGATATTATCCTTGTGTAAGTCTTGCTTTGAATTTTGGAACGTATTATTTCAGAGGTCTGAATGATATCTTCTAGAATGTGGAATATAGTTAAGGCTTGTAAGTAGGATGATGACTGTTGTGATTCTCTCCCTTCTTGGATTGGTTTGGGATTCTTGTATCAGATGTTGTCTCTTAAATGGTGAATCATTTTATTGGTTCCCTTGATTGATGTAGTTATGTAGGTAATCAGTTGTGTACTTTCTGAACTTGTTTTCTATCTTTTAGATGAATGGTGAATCGTGGATAATCTGTATCAATTCTTTGTCTTAATTATTTAAGTTGTAGATGAATCATCCTAAATATGTACTATGCTGAAAGTAACTATTTTTGTTACATAGTAAAGTTAAATTCTATATTTCAATTTAGAAAGAGTTATGAAATAATTAGACAACAAGATCTGTTGTTTGTTTTAAATAAGTAATTGATTGGGCCAATTTTTATATGATATAATATAGTAGTTGTTGATTATACTATGCTATTTTCTTAAAAGTGAATTTAGACTCATTATTTATACTTCTTTTCTAGTTGTTATTACTTATGTTTATTTGTATGATATATTAATTGTTTCATTAAAGTAGAGTTGTTTTAATGGAATACTTAGTGGATTGCACTTCATTTTAATGCTTAGTGCTTATCGTGCTTAGTTCAATGAACTGACCCATGCTAGAAATTTTGCAGATGGACTTTGTAAGTGATAAATTGAGGAAAGACCCTTTATGATGTATTGAATTATTCAAATTCTGGTTCTTTTGTAAAGAATTTGTTGTAAATATCTCCCCCCGGGTCGATATAGACAAACAGGAGGATATAGAAATAGAAAAAGCTCAAATCCCTGACATGCCCAAGGTGCACAGAAGTGGCGCACGACAATGGATGTCGACAGGGAAAATGGTGCGCCCAAGGTGCATAGAAGTGGTGCACAACAATGGATGTCGAAAGCGCAAATGGTGCGCCCAAGGTGCATAGAACTGGCGCATGACAATGGATGTCGACAGGGCAAACGGTGTGCCCAAGGTGCACAAAAGTGGCGCACGACAATGGATGTTGACAGGGAAAATGGTGTGCCCAAGGCACACAGAAGTGGCGCACGATAATGGATGTCGACAGGGCAAACGGTGCACCCAAGGTGCACAAAAGTGGTACACGACAATGGATGTAAATAGGGAAAATGATGTGCCCAAGGTGCACAGAAGTGGCGCACGACAATGGATGTTGACAGGGTAAATGGTGTGCCCAAGGCACACAGAAGTGGCCCATGAAAATGGATGTTGATAGGGCAAACGGTGCACCCAAGGCGCACAGAAGTGGTGCACGACAATGGATGTCGATAGGGAAAATGGTGCGCCCAAGGTGTACAGAAGTGGCACACGATAATGGATGTCGACAGGGAAAACGGTGTGCCCAACGTGCACAGAAGTGGCACACGACAATGGATGTCGACAGGGAAACGGTGCACCCAAGGTGCACAGAAGTGGCACATGACAATAGATGTCGACAGGGAAAACGGTGCACCAAAGGCACACAGAAGTGGCGCATGACAATGGATGTCAACAGGGAAAACGGTGCACCCAAGGTGCATAGAAGTGACGCACAACAATGGATGTCGATAGGGCAAACGGTGCGCCCAAGGTGCACAAAAGTGGTGCACGACAATGGATGTCGACAGGGAAAATGGTGCGCCCAAGGTGCACAAAAGTGGTGCACAACAATGGATGTCGACAGGGCAAACAGTGCACCCAAGGCGCACAGAAGTGGCGCATGACAATGGATGTCGACAGGACAAACGGTGCGCCCAAGGCGCACAGAAGTGGTGCACGACAATGGATGTCGATAGGGAAAACGATGCACCTAAGGTGCATAGAAGTGGCACATGACAATGGATGTTGACACACACATGTATGCGCCAAGGCACACCTTCAGGAGGTGCAACATTTTGAGCGCTGACAGGAAGCAGACCCTGGCGCAGATATTCAGATGGCCATAACTTTTGACTGGGAGCTCAAATTCATGCAAGGTTGGACTTTTTGGAAATCTTACGAGGTCCTCTATCCAACTATGACTGGATATCTTTAATTGGGTGAGAAAAGTTTCTTCAAAATGTGAAATACAGTTTTCCACTTTCTGGGTTCGCTAGGGTTCTCACCTACCACCATAATGAGATAATTAAATGCAGTCTGGAGGTGGTTGGGGTAGATTTCGAATTCCTCTCTTCTCCCTCTCTCATTCTTCCTATAAATTGTAAGGAGGGGCTTCTTTCTGGTGGTTCATCTTTTCAGCTCTGCCCTCCCTTCTTTTTCTTCTCCAGGGTTTAAAAAATGGAGTTCGAACCTCCTCCCCTGCTCTGTAATGGCATTTTTGCCTTTTACTATTGAAATGATGTTCTGTGCAAACTTTTGAAGCAACAAAAAAACATGTTTTGTGATGCATCTATCCATCCTTGCTCATTTTTTGCTTGTTTTCCTCTTGCCTCTCTTCATTGCAGGTATTTGTGCATGTTTGAATGTTCATTGTAGGTTTGGAGCTGTGTTCATGGAGTTTTGGGACATTTTCTGTGTGAAATCTATCCTTGGGCCTGTGATGCATCTATCCATCCTTCCCATTGCTCACCTCTCTTTGTTCCATGGCAGTTTTGATAGATGTCCAACATTCTCCTTCTCTGGTGTATCACCGTTTTAGTGTAGGATTTTGTTGTTTTTCCCTTTTCTCTCTCTCTCTCTGTCTCCTTGGCATGGTTAGATTAGGATTAGATTAGCTTGCCTGCACTGGAATAGCTCGTGGCAGGTAGTTTAGGAGTAGGAACCAACCTTCTCTGGAGATTCCTCTCTCATTTTACAAGTCCCACACTTGTAGAGAGGTTTCAATGTTGTGCAATCACACTGGATGCTAGAGTGATCAACCTAGAAGCCTGATCAACATCCAGGGGGTGCGGTGATTTTGCAACAATAGTTTTGGCACGCCTGGTGGGACCTTAGAGGTCTTCCACTTCATCTTTTGTAGGTTGGTGTGTTCCTGTGAAGATTTCAGCCTTTGGAGGCACTTATAAACACATCTGACGACTCCATCTGATCAATAACTCATTCTCTGAGTTGCAGACCTGTTTTTCATCCATTCCCACCCATCTTTCTTTCCATCTCTTTCATTCTTTTCCATTCCATGAAGTTTTGCAATCATGACTTCATTTCCATCATGGAACTCACATTTACAATAGCAGCAATATATCACACCTCCAACATGTTTTTTAAATCCTCCAAATCAGCATTTTGAACAAATTCAAAATCAGCATGCATACCCATATGAGCAGCAATGCCAAAATCAGTTTGGCTATGGAGCTTTCCAAGAGCAAGAGTATGCAGACAATCAGATGCAAGATGCTGGTCTGTTGGAGAAAATCCAAAAGATGGAGGTAAAGATGGTGCAGTCCAGAGCAACAGCTCAAATGAGAGCTTTCAGAATTGGTTGCAGGACTCCTTGTCCATGGGGAGGCCCTTTTCCAAGACACTTCAGCCCTCAAGAGAAGCTGGACTTCATGATGAAGATGCTGCCCCAACTTGCACAATGGACAACAGAGATAGAGGCCTATACACTTGTTGTTGAACAACCTTGTCAATGGGTAAGTTCTACACCATCATCTGGTTTTTCTCTTCCCATTACTCAAGCAGCACCATCTCATTTGGAATTACAAATTCTAAATTCTCCATCTGCTGTCCCAAGTGTTGAATCCGTTTCTCCACCTCTCAGTCTCCCACCACACCTCAATTCTTCTTTCCTTTTTTCTTCCAAACAGTCATCCCCTCCACAAGAGCTAAAAGAAATACCCCCTCCTCCAAAGAAACAAGAGTTTCTACCTCCACCACCACAAAAAATTTCCAAATCAATTGAGTTACAACCCATCCCTCCTCTTGCATTCCCAATTCCATGTGGGGAAGAAGAAATTGCAAAAATCAGTCATCAAGGACAGCAAGAGGAAGAGCCAAGAAAAGAAGAAATGACAGACAACTTGAGGGTTTGGGCTGCCAAATTTAGGATGACAAAGATCCCCTTGATGGTTAAGCCTTCAGAAGAGGATAAGAGTTGGAGAACAAATGGTGGTCAGGACTGATTTTGTTGCAGCAGAAGAAAAAGATCTTGCAGTCCCAACTTGTCCTCTAGAGCAGCAGATTGAAGAGTTTGACTTGACAAACTTCATGCTGGAGGAAGAGTTCAATCAAGAGCAAGATTGTCTTCAAACATTGGAGGAAGGAGAAGCTGCTCCAAATCCAAAAGAAGAGGAGCACATTCTAGCTGTGGAGGAGAAAAGTGCAGATCCAAGGGCTTTGAGCACAAAACAGGCTACAGGAGAACCTTCAGTTCTTCTTTCTACTTCACCTCTCTCAAGTTCTAGTACTGAAGAGGAGTTTGATCTCTCAAACTCAATGTTGGAGGGTGAAAGAAACCATGGTGGTCAAGTTACAGATCAAGAGAACACCATGGAGGAAGTTGAACATTTGCAGCAGGATAGCAATGAGGCAGTTTATCTGTCAGATTTGGAGGACTGTTTTGATGGAGAAGAGCCGGTTGAGTTTTCACCATTCTCTCTTTCATCATCACCATTCCAAACACCAGAGTCAGCTGTCATGAAGGAGGACATTCATTTGCAGCAGCCTGCATCTTATAGCAGCTCTTTGGAACCAAGATTGGAAGATTTTAATCTTTCATGTTCTTCATTGGAGGAAGAGAAAGGACAGAGGAATTTCACCATTTCTTCCACACCATCCATTCTGGAGGGTCTACAAGAAGACTCCATTTTTGGAGTTGAAAATCAGAGCTATGGGCATATCAAACGGATCAGACCTTGCCCAATCAGGTATTTGGCTTCATTGGAGCCAAAGGAGAAGCCACAACCAGTCATGCTTGCTTCTGAGCATGAGGATGAGCTACAAAGTACCGAGGATCAGCTGTCATACCTCTTCAATCCAAATGCAGAGCAACTAAAAGAGGTATTGAATTTTCCTTCAGCAGATACCTTGATGATTTGGGTAGAAGACCAGCTTCTTGTTGATTTTCCACTCATCCTAACAGCCATGATCAGTGCCAAATCAATTGCATGGCTGCCACTTTTGAGAAAGGGAAGCTATTTCTCACAACCAATTGCAGGGTTTGTTTAGCTTGCCTTTGCTCCAGTTAGAGTAAGGTAGGTAGGTTTGCTTTCAGTAGAAGAAGTGCTTATGCACACTCTGCATGTTCCATTTGGAGCATGTATGATTTTCAGTTTTGTACATATTTTTTGGTGTTGCTGGGTTTGCTCTTGCACAGTTCATTTCAGTAGCATTTTGGTGAGAACAACTCTAAGTTCAATGGGTTTCAAGTGGCTCAGAAGGGATTTTTCAAAGTTCAGATCAGTTTTCAGGCTTGCTTATGACTCCATGCCCAATGGATTGCTAAAAGGCCACTGATCTTCTACCTAGCAGGCAGGTGACCCCGTTGAGTCGCCAAATTGTTGTAAATATCTCCCCCCGGGTCGATATAGACAAACAAGAGAATATCCCGAGAAATCAAATAAGCTCAAATCCCTGACATTCCCAAGGCGCACAGAAGTGGCGCACGAAAAACGGTGTGAAAAAGGTGCAAAAGCCAATGGTGCAGAAATATGATGTTGCGCCCAAGGACAGAAGTGGCACATGAAATTGGATGTTGACAGGGAAAACGATGCGCCCAAGGCACATAGAAGTGGCACACGACAATGGGTGTCGACAGGGCAAATGGTGCGCCCAAGGTGCACAGAAGTGGCACATGACAATGGATGTTGATAGGGAAAATGGTGTGCCCAAGGTGCACAGAAGTGGCGCACACATCGGGACGGTTCGGGGTGCACCCACGTAGGTGCATCCAGGATAGTTGGCACAAGAGTAAATGGATGTCGACACGGAAAAGTTGCGCAGACAAAACAGTGGCTTTCGTTTGTGAATGGGCCGATGCGCGGGACGCGAGCCAATGGAGCGAATCGCCAGGGCAAACGGTGCGCCCAAGGAAGCACAGAAGTGGCGCACGACAATGGATGTCGACAGGGCAAACGGTGCGCCCAAGTACACAGAGGGATGCGCGGGACGTGGAAGTCGAAAGATCCGCAACGAATCAGAAGTGCCACAATGGATGTCGACAAAGTTGGAAAAGGCATGCACCAAATAGGGCCATGTGTCCCAAGTTTAGAAGTGGCATGAAAGGGACAATTTTCTAAGGATGAGAGGATGATCATGGATCCTGACACACACATGGATGCGCCTATGGCGCACCTTCAGGAGGCGCAACATTTTGAGCGCTGACAGGAAGCAGACCCTGGCGCAGATATTCAGATGGCCATAACTTTTGACTGGGAGCTCAGATTCATGCAAGGTTGGACTTTTTGGAAATCTTACGAGGTCCTCTATCTAACTATGACTGGATATCTTTAATTGGGTGAGAAAAAATTCTTAAAAATTAACAAAATACAGTTCGCCACTTTTGGGTTCGCTATGGGTTCTCACCTACCACCATAATGAGATAATTAAATGCAGTCTGGAGGTGGTTGGGGTAGATTTCAATTTTCTCTCTTCTCCCTCTCTCATTCTTCCTATAAATTGTAAGGAGGGGCTTCTTTCAAGTGGTTCATCTTTTCAGCTCTGCCCTCCCTTCTTTTTCTTCTCCAGGGTTGAAAAAATGGAGTTCGAACCTCCTCCCCTGCTCTGTAATGGCATTTTTGCCTTTTACTATTGAAATGATGTTCTGTGCAAACTTCTGGAGCAACAAAAAAAATGTGTTTTGTGATGCATCTGTCCATCCTTGCTCATTTTTTGCTTGTTTTCTTCTTGCCTCTCTTCATTGCAGGTATTTGTGCATGTTTGAATGTTCATTACAGGTTTGGAGCTGTGTTCATGGAGTTTTGGGACATTTTCTGTGTGAAATCTATCCTTGGGCCTGTGATGCATCTGTCCATCCTTCCCATTGCTCACCTCTCTTTGTTCCATGGTAGTTTTGATAGATGTCCAACATTCTCCTTCTCTGGTGTATCACCGTTTTAGTGTAGGATTTGTTGTTTTTCCCTTTCTCTCTCTCTCTCTGTCTCCTTGGCATGGTTAGATTAGGATTAGATTAGCTTTCCTGCACTGGAATAGCTTGTGGTAGGTAGTTTAGGAGTAGGAACCAGCCTTCTCTGGAGATTCCTCTCTCATTTTACAAGTCCCACACTTGTAGAGAGGTTTCAATGTTGTGCAATCACACTGGATGCTAGAGTGATCAACCTAGAAATCTGATCAGCATCCAGGGGGTGCGGTGATTTTGCAACAACAATAACTTTGTGTAACCTTCTTGAGTTGTAATGAAAAAGACATCCCATGTTCTTTTCTCATACATTAAGTGTTAATCGACATGCTGCAATGCCAAGAAATCCACTAGTGTCTTAAATCCCAATGAGTGTCAATCATTTTATCATGATGAACTGAAAAGTTTGGAGACTGACTCCACCCATTGTGGCATACAAATTCTATTACTACTTTGTATGAAGGAAATAGTACATGATATCTTTTCTATATTCTTAATATCTATTTTAAAACAATTATTTTTATCATTTAATAAGTTGGATTCCACTCATAAGTACAATCTCCCTTAATTAGGCAAGGTTGTAACTTGTAAGTTCCAAAAGATGTCACCTAAGATATCTACACCCCATACTTATAGTTTAAGGTGAGAAATATTTATTGGACATATGAATTAAACTATCATGAAAGAATGAAGGTGATAAAAAGGTTATACTAACCCAAGGTAACATCATTAATCATGTAAGAGGACTAAAGAGACCATTAACACTTTCAAATTATAGAATGAAAAAGCAAGGAATGGTGGTTATCATCTTTAATCTTTGTACTTTGTTTTTATTTAAAGTAATTCATTCTATGATGAAACTAGGTGGATGATATAACTTTGTTTGGTACAACTAGGATGCATTAAAAATTAACCAGTTTGATGTTCTGCTTGCCCTGTAAATAGATATTTGCATGTTATTCCTAAGTTAATGAAGTTTATGAATGTCGCAAACATAGATGAATATGATGATAAAAACTTATATGATCTTATGTTGGAGTTAGAAGGTGTAGGCATGGAGTGCAAGATGATAAATCTTAATCCTAAATTCTAGTTTATGAACTAAAATGATTCACCAAGAAGGGTATGTGCATACATGATCTTAACTAGTTCTAACAGATGTTCGTTTAGATACTCATGGTTACACCTTCGAGAAGGTAACTAAGGGATTCTTGAGGATACAATTAATTTTCAATTTGTGGAACACTGGATCCATGCATACAAGATTCATCTAATTCTACACAATTTGGACTTTAGTATTTCTATCTAACTTCAAGTTAGTAGCATGATTTGAGGAATAGATAAACCCATGTGTAGAGTTTCTTTGACTTAGGGTAGCCTAGGAACATTACAGATGACTTAGGTTGGTCAAGTATAAACCTCATCATACTTCACTAAGTCATGTGAGTGTCTCTACCATTTTCATCTAACATATTATGTCGCTAACCTATTTTTTCCCATGGGTCAAATTGAATCAAGTGGACTGACAAACATTTAGTAATGACCATTTATAACAGTAGAGTGAGGTGAAGGACAATGTCTGAATTGATGAGTATGTTGTCTAGGAATAACATGAACAGTATGTTGAATTACCACGATTTGGCCATAAGTATCCCTAAGATGCTAACATCTCATTCATATGTCACCAAGTTTCAAGAAAGAAGTGATATGTAACATGAAAAATGGTAAAAAATATTCAGGGATTAACTTTACATAGAATTCACTTAGTACCCGGAATAGGGTAGGAAAACAAACCCATAAGTTTTGCACATAAAGTTTCTATGCTTCCTACAAAAACATGAGAGATCGAAATTTAGAGTCATATAATCGCTGGCATGGTATCCACAAAAATCTAGCATCTGTTAAAAGTGTTTATTGGCATGGAATTTGTGTTCTAAATGAAGTTAATAGTTTAGAACAGAAATGATTGTGGTATAGAGAAACATCCTTTATTTCTAAAGTTTAAAATAGTTCACTGTTCATCCAAGGAGAGTAGAAAGAAATGGGGAAGTGTAGCTCTTGGACATCATTGATATGTCCATAATTTGATAAACTTACAATTTTTTTGTTTTCAGAAAATGGTTAGAACAAGAGGAAATGTTGTAAATAAATCCTAATGGATTGGAGCAAGCTCTACAAAACAATTTTCTTTTTAGATCCTTTCTTGCCCTAGTTGGACAAAATTTTTTGGATGTACTTAGCAACAAGGCTAAGAAATGAGGAGGAAGAAGATGTATGGTTATGAGATAATCACGCCATCTGGGACAATGCCAATTTAGGTGTTATCCTATAATGTGAAAGACATGATCATCTTGAGAGAATTCAAAAATGATAGGTAGTTTACAATTTTTTTCAAGAACTTTTGGGGCTACTAATCGATATAAAGGGGATAAGTCCACACAAGTTTGATCGAGGGCACCACATTCAAGGAATGGAGCTGAGAATTGGCTCACAAAATGGAGAAGTACTCTTTTCAATATGGATGGAATTTCTCAGAAGAAACAAAGGTTTCGATGGGACTGAGCATATCAACTGGTTTCAACCGGCGATGAGGCATTTTCATAAAGATAGCCGTAAGTCATGAGTTGAATATTTTGACCTAGAAAATAATAAGAGGCCTTAAATGCCTTACTTTAGGTAACGTTGGCTATCGTGAAAGTGTTTTACCCCATGATTGAAGGTTCTAGAAACCAGCTTGTCTATTGTAACTGAGTATTGGGATCATGTTTACAAAGGTCCTTAAATTTTGATACATTAGGTATAAAATTGATGAGAAGTTCAGGATACCATAAATTCATCATGGGATTGAACTCCCATTATAAAGAGGTGGATGTTTACAAGGTAACAACGATGGATAAGGGGTTGTTGAAAAATCCATACGGCAGGAACATAAATTGAAGGAAATTTCTTCTCATAAAGAGGAAGTAAGGAAGAAAGTCCCCAACTCCTCTTCATCAGCTCTTGCACCTAAGAAAGGACCATGAAATAAATTCGCATAATGAAAAGTAATTTTTCAGCTAGGATAATATGTCTAAGAAAGAATCAACAAATGAGCGGTCTATATTTATGCATGAAATAACTTTGTAAAGTTTAATAATGATGGATAGAAGTCCTAAGGGTGTTGAATGATAACTATAAGTTGGATCAATAAATTCTAGAAAAGGACCTGTAAAATGAATTTTAACTGTTCAAAGTTGACTACAAAATCAATGTTCCTTTGAAAAAGGATGAGTTTAATCAATATGAGCACAAGATACATGCTGCAGTAGCTGACAAGCAGGATGAAAACAATTAACGCCCATAGATAATCCTAGGTAAGTTATTTGGCATACCTATAACTATTTCCTTTGATACTGAATCTACTAAATGTTTTATTTCTAGTAAATTAATATCAAAACTAAAAAGAAAATCCAGAAACATGGATAAATAATAGACTATACATTATGAAAATAATGTTGTTCATACAGTTAGTATGTGTATTTTTGGAGCACTCCAATAGGTCCTTGACTTACCTAATCTTTTCCACTGAAGTTCATATCTTTATGTTGCACCTTTGGGGTCTTAAGATGTAATCATAGGTGTTAATTTGTTAGCTCAAGTAACATAAGGAAAAAGTGGATTATTTTGAAAAACATATTAGTTGTTTAGATGACCTCAAAAAAATCAGAGATTTAGGGTGTGAAACATGAGATTTCTATTAGGAAACTGTCAGCTATGCAACTTAAAAAAGACCAAAAATAAAGGTTGTACCTTATATGATGTAAATATTTTAGAAACTAATGAAAAGAATAACGATGCCATGGAACAATATCCTTTGTTACGAGACCACAGTGATGTGTTTCCGGAAGAGTTACCAGGTCTTTCACCCAAGAGGGAATTTGACTTCACTGAAATCAAGCCTGGAACTGATCCTATTTCTAAGGCACCATATCGAATGAATACTATAGAATTAGTAGAGCTTAAGGCTCAATTACAATAAATTTTGTCTAAAGGTTTGTTTAGACTGAGTTTTTCACATTGGGGAGCACCAATAATTTTTGTGAAAAATAAGGATGGTACACTAAGATCGTGCATTGATTACATAATGTTAAACAAAGAAACAATCAAGAATATATATCCACTCCCTAGAATTTATGATCTATTTGATCATATGCATGGAGTATCATTATATTCTAAGATAGATCTTTTATCTAGATATCATCAATTTCTTGTGATTAAGGATGAGGACATTCATAAAACAACTTTCAGAACAAGGTATGGACATTATGAGTTCAGGTTGTTTTACACTTTTGGATTAAAAAATGCATCTACAAAGTTTTATGAATTTAAAGAATAATATCTTTCAAGAATACTTGGAAAAATTTTTCACCTCCCTCGTGAATTCTTCCCACATTATGCATACATGTCTAAAGAGCATTGAGGAACAACATGAGCATTTGAAAATAGTGCTGGAAAATTCCTCTATCTTAGAGACTTGTTGGATGGTCCATTACCAATTTCTAGATGCTAGTGTTCTATGACACGGGATGTGCAGTATGTGGGACATGTAATAACATTAAGCAGATTGGAGACATGTTTGGAGATTTCAAAAATTGTTATGCTATAACTAAGTGGCTGTCCCACCAAAGGATCCCATGTACTTTTGAGCACAATAAACAAGATGTATTCCATGAGACGTTGCCTCGTTATTTCATTCAGTCAAATAATGTAGTAATCCAAATTCTACTAAAATGGCTACACCAATAATATGGCTTCTACAGAAATAAGGTTAAGAAGCTTATGTATCTGGAATGACAAATGGGAAAACATTATTATGCACAGAAGAGACATGTCTATAGGTTTTCAGGAGGCCTATGTTTAGCAGTTTCAAGAAGACCTAATGTAGACTTCACTTGGAGTTGGTAACGTGATGCTTCAACCCACTCGTAGGACAATTTCTGTTACAAAATGATCATTTTTTAATTATGAAATTTGAATACTAAAGTTACATTAGTTGAATTATGCTCCACATGATTGTAGAGCTTACTACATTGTTCATGCACTTCAAGTATGGATAAATTATATTTTAGGTAACTCCTTTTGAATTAAATATTGTTCATCTTGGGATGAAGTATATTTTCACTCAGCCAAATCTGAATGGAAGATATCAAAGATGGTTAGAGTTTTTGTTACAATACAATTTTGACATAAGTTACATAAAAGGAAAAGAAAAAAGAGTGGAAGATGCACTAATTTGTAGGAAGCACATATTTATGCACTTATAACTTTGAGAACTTAGTTTAAGGATGAGGTAAAAGGTATTATGGAATCTTATTTTTATTTTCAGCAGGTAAAAACAACACTTACTACAGATCCAAATGATGTAAGATATAAAGGTTTTAACTTTGATAACGAAGGAATTTTGAGATATGAAAAACAGGTGTATACATCCTTTGAGAAATGAGTTAAAGAAAGAATTTGATTATGGTATTTCATAATTCACCTCACTCAAGACATCCTGGTATTTTACAAAGATTCTTGTTGATGTAAAACAACAATATTTTTGAAATGAATGAAGAAAGACATGACTGATTTTGTGACTCATTGCTTGGAATGTTAACATGTTAAGGATGAGCATATTCACACATCTAGTTTATTGTATCCTCATAGCATACCATAATATAGATGGAAATTAATTAGCATGGATTTTGTTCAGGGGTTTCCTATGTTAAGAAATAAACATGATGTCATTTTAGTCATTGTTGATAAAATGAAAAAAAGTAGAATATTTTATTGTTGGTAATCTTAAGTATGATTCACTTGTTTTAGAAAAAATATTTGTGCATGAAATTTTCAGATTACATGGGAGTACCTGAATTGATTATATCTAATAGAGACTCCTAGAATGACACCTTTGTTTTTGGCAAATGCTTAATGGCACCTCTAGGAACAAAACTGAATTTTAGTTCTGCAGTACCATCTAGAAACATATGGTCAGACTGAGACAATTAATCAAGTTTTGGAAGATATGTTATGAATGCAATGCATGGATCAGCGGTACAAAGTGGTAAGAATACCTTCCACTAGTTGAATTTTGCTTATAATAATACATATCATGCCTCTTTAAAGATGACACCTTTCGAGGCATTATATGGAATAAAATGCAGAAACCCCTGTTAGTTGGGACAACATTGAGGATAGAGAGGTAATTTCACCTAAAATTCTTATAGAAATGGAACAAGTTAAAATGATTCATGAGCGCTTGAAAGAAGTAGCAGATAGGTGAAAGAGTTATGCTAATTTAAAGTGGGTTGACAAGAAATTTGAACTTGGTGAGAAAGTCTTTCTTCGAGTTACACCAAAAAAGAGCTCTATAAATTTTGGAAAGGTTGTCAAGTTATCACCTTGTTATGTGGGACCCTTTGAGATAGTCGAAGTAATCAACCCTGGAGCTTATCATTTAGCATTACCTCCTTCTTTATCACAAATGCATGATGTTTTCCATATTTTTTTTCTTAAGAAATACGTTTCAGATTTATCACATGTGTTAAATTGGAATTCCTTGCATGTCCAATACCCAATAATAATCATGGTTAAACCCATATGAGTGTTGGAAACTCACCAGTTGCATTTAAGAAATCATGAAATAAGTCAATGTAAGGTCCAGTGGGACTAGTTTAACGAAGAAAGTACAACCTAGGAAAATATGGAAGATATGAAAACTACTTTTTCATATTTATTTGAATAGAATTGATTCAAATGACTGATAATTTTTTTTATTTATCTTTATATGACAATAAGTCTGCCAGTTTTGGGCAGATAACTATTTATTTTTAAATAAACATCTATGTGAATGCTGATTTCTGGAACTTTAAAATTCTGATATTGTTATGAACATATGATTCAGAAGTGAATAAATTGATTGTCCTTAATGCAATGGTCAAATAAGATAATCATTGGGATGATGATTCTTTTCAAGAGGGAAGAATGTAAAACCTTTGAAAAACTATTATATTTCTCTTTTGCATTGCAAGCGTTGACATGTGATTTTCTTGAGGCGATGTGCTCCTTTTCTTGTTGAAAATCATGCTTACCAGGGATAAATCATTTCTTCTCTTGGATTCATTAGAATGAAATTTTGATGCTTGCAATAATCCATTTTCACTTCGGATAGGTCAGTTGTAATCTGGTTAAGATGGTTACAAACTTATCTCTATCAATATACTCATCCTTGGATCAATTCCATTTATCCAAGGAATGTTTTAAATCTCCTTACCGGTCTTAATGGTAAACTAACATTCATAGGTTGAGAGATGTAGAGGATTGAGATTTTGTATGTTTACAAATTCTTGTTGGTCTTGTAAGATCATGCTTGTATTTGGTTGTATGTTTTGTGCTCAGATCTTTCAGATTGACATCTTCAGGACATTTAACGGTGTTAAGTGGAATGAATCCTGCTTGACGACTAAGAAGGGAATCTAAGTCCTAAACCTATGGGATTTATCCTAACGGTATTCTAAACTAAGGTAAATGTACCTACTTCCTAGCTATGTCTACTTATTTGGGTGACAATCTATCCTAAGCTTCATATTCTATGTTGGGATGGTAAAAACCTAAGGTGATGTTAGGTATACTCCTAACCTATTACCTACTACTAAATTGACTTGAATTATACCCTATCTTAAGTTGGAAACTTACCTAAAGCAATGTCTATTTTTAAACCTAAGGTAATTAATTTTTAGAATAACCTAAGGTCATAACCTAAGTTATGGATATCTATCCTAAACTAATGAAGGGACCTAGGGTCACATGGAAAGATTGGCGATGGTTCCAAAGGTATTTAATTGATTTGATTTTTGAATTAATAGGGAGTATTTCCAGTTTTGGTAGAGACATGTAAACTTGGTGGAAGCTTACGTGGAATCATAGTTAAACATAGAAATGCATGTAGAGGTTGAAATAGCATTCACCAATTTTAGGAGGCGGTGGCAATGAGAGATAAGTGGGAGATTGGGGAGTAATGGCATTAATGAACCTCAAATTTTGTGAGCAAACCGTCTTAGAAACAATGAGGGTGGATTTATTTGAGGTTGTTTGGTCTTGCATGCCTTGTGATTTTTTCTCTGCATGGAGCTATCTAGCTCTTCGAACCAGTATTTTAACTTTCACTTTGTGGATATTTTTGGTTTCTCCTATCTATTTTCGATCCAAGGAAAGTATATGAGGCATTGGAGAAAGAGATGTTTGGTTTTTGATCTTTCTTGGAGGATAAAAAGAGTTGGAAGCTCGACTGGAAGTCTCCTTCGAATTGGCAGAAGCACTATCAGGCATGATAGGCTCTACCCATTAAGATTTCTTACTTTCCTCTAAATGTTTCATTAAAATAACTATGATCTCATGAGTTAAATGGTTACATATTTTTTCCTTTTATTTACTTTCATGATTAAATGAATCTCTGTGATTTTTTGAAATGAATCCATTACATGATAATTTTAGTCTTCGGATGTGTTTCTTTGAGCAAGTTCAATGGTGATATGCATATGGAACCTTTGAGGCCTTATGTTTGTTTAGAACTCGTATTTGAGGCTTTGTGTTTGTTTGGAACTCATATCCAGGATTGTATGCTCGAAAAGAGCTTGAGTACATGGTTTTGATTTAAGTCTCTTTTGAAATCTTCTCCTGGATGCATCTTGAGTTTGGAAAGGTTGTAGTACTTATGTCCTAGACTGTACCGTTTACTTTGAGAATGTAATGGCATGTAAACATTTGAGGATATTCTACTCTCCTCTATTCTGGGTAACCCGCGTCTTGTTTGAATGGGTAACCCACGTCTTGTTTAAAAGTCTTTGATTGTTTTGTTAGAAGGATGTTTGACCTTTGATGGAACTATATCTTGTTGTGAGGATATAAAACCTCTGATTCTCAACCTTTGATGGAATTTTATCTTGTTTTGAGGATATGAAACCTTTGGTTCAAGACTGTATTGTTTACTTACCCTTCAATGTGAATTCGAACTCTTTTGAAATCAGTCGATAGTGGGTTTTTGAAGTTTATGGAAGTGTTGTGTTCATACTTCATTTTGTTTTAAATATGATTGGAAAAATTACCTTCTCTGAATTGTAATCCTCTGTCTTGATCTTTATCTGCTAGATGGAGCTGTGAAAGTTATTGCAATTGGGATTTTGGTTACTGCCGAGTTCGAGGGTAATGTTAAAACTTATTTGACTTAAAACTTGTGTTGGGTTTTTGTATTCTCTTATAGATCCATTTGAATGGATTTATGGTTTTTATAGGAGATAGGAGTTAAATAATCATGTGGAATGTATCTTCTTTTGCCAAGATTTTTACTTCTACTTTGGGATTGTACTGTATACATTTCTCTACAGTAGGAACCAGAACTTGTGTTTTAAACAATGATGAATAGATGAATAAGGATTTGGCATTATTGCGTCCTAGATTGATTTTTGTATAAGAACTGGGGTAGTGTTGATATTTTTGTTCCGATAAGGTTTGAATTCATAAGGAAAACTAGAAGTATTGTTTTCTATAAAATGTGTGTTTGGATTTGTATTGTCTTTTGAGAACTAGCGAAAGAACTTCTGAGTTTGAAATAGAATTTTGAATTCAATTGATAATTCAAAGGGAATGATTTCTTGATTAGATCTTTTCTATTGAGTTTCTTTAACTATGGAAAGTTAAGTTCTGTTAATTAAAACTTCTTTGTAGATTGATTCTCTTCCATGCTGAAGAATTGATTACTATCCTAGGCCTGTTAGACTTCCTAAGTTCATTTTTTCTACCCTTTATATCTTATATGAAATAGTGTGAACTCACTCTTCTGAAACGGATACTTCCTTGTGGATTGTTTAGTTTAATTTGTTGCTAGTCGACTATGGAAAGTTCATGGAAATAGTTGTATTTTTAGACAACTTTGGGGCTGTCATTCTTGGTACTGGGAAAACAAAATCATCCTCATTTGTTCTTTCTTGATGTCAGCTAATTTGAATTGAGTCACTTGTCATGTCGATGTAGAAAGTGTACATCTGAGTCTATCTTGTAGAAGGGGAAAACGTAGTCATGTTTAAACCAATGGTTTTGATTGATTGAGTCACGCTTCATTTGGAAGGACTCCTCTTTGTGTGTTCTATAACATTATGAATATTCCCTGGATGGACATGAGAAGATATTATCCTTGTGTAAGTCTTGCTTTGACTTTTGGAATGTATAGTTTTAGAGATCTGAATGATATCTTCTAGAATTTGGAATATACTTAAGGCTTACAAGTAGGATGGTGATTGTTTTGATTCTCTCCCTTCTTAGATTGGTTTAGGATTCTTGTATCAGATGTTGTCTCTTAAATGGTGAATCCTTTTATTGGTTCCCTTGATTGATGCAGTTATTTAGGTAATCAGTTGTGTACTTTCTGAACTTGTTTTCTATATTTTAGATGAATGGTGAATCGTGGATAGTCTGTATCGATTCTTCATCTTAATTATTTAAGTTGTAGGATGAATCATCCTAAATATTTACTATGCTAAAAGTAAATATTTTTGTTACATAGTAAAGTTAAATTCTATATTTCAATTCATAAAGAATTATGAAATAATTAGACAACAAGTTTTGTTGTTTGTTTTAAATAAGTAATTGATTGGGTCAATTGTTATATGATATAATGCATTAGTTGTTGATTATATTATGCTCTTTTCTTAAAAGTGAATTCAAAATCATTATTTGTACTTCTTTTCTGGTTTTTATTACTTATGATTATTTGTATGATATATTAATTGTTTCATTAAAGCAAAATTGTTTTAATGGAACAATTAGTGGATTGCACTTCGTTTTAATGCTTAGTGCTTATCATGCTCATTGCTTATCATGCTCAGTTCAATGAACTGACCCGTGCTAGCAATTTTTATAGATGGACTTCGTAAGTGATAAAATAAGGAAAAACCCTTTATGATGTATTGGCTTATTCAAAGTCTGGTTCTTTTGTAAAGAATTTTGATTCATTCTTGAGTTGTATTGAAAAAGGAAATTTATGTCCTTTTATGATCTTAATGCTAATCGACATGCAGTATGCCTAAAATGCATAGCCTTGTAAAGTGTATATTTTATCATGATGAATTAAAAAGTTTGGAGACTGACTTCAAATTGTGGTGTAAATTCTATCGTACTTTGTATGAAGGAAATAGTAATGCTATTTTGTCGATATTCTTTATATATATTTGTATACTATTATTGTTATCATTTAATAAGTTGGATTAAGGGAGTAGTACAATCTCCCTTACTAAAGTGTAACTTGTTAAGTTGCAAAAGATGCCATTCTCTATCTAAACTATTATAGTATAATGATGAAATATGTATTGGACATACAATTAAACTATATGAGTGGTGAATGATAAAAAGGTTATGTTAACCCTAACATTTAATCATGTAGAGGATGACTCTTCCTCTCTCAAAAGAATGAAAAATAAAAGGAATGGTGGTTATGATCTTTAATCTTTGTACTTCGTTTTTATTTAAAGTAAACACTAGGTGAACCCAGGTGGATGATACACCTTCTTTGGGTAGCTAGGTTGCATTAAAAATTAACCGTTTGATGTTTACTACCCTATCTTTGGGATAACTGCATGTTATGTCGAGTTAATGAACATAAATACAAACATGAGTTAATGAAGTTATTAATATCAAATCAGATTAATTATGGATAAAGAACTTAATGAATGTTGGAATTAGGGTTAGTCATGGTTTTTGCAATCTAAATCTTAATCCAAATTTAATTATGAATTAATAACCACCAAGGGGTATGTACATCATGATGAAGCAGTTCTAACGGATGTTGGAACACTCCAACTACATGGATGTACCTTCGAGAAGACTAAGGGCTTCTCGAGGTCACAGTGTTGTAGTTGACATGTGGTAACACACTTATTTATTTGTACATATATATCTACACACATCTGGACTTGAACTTAGTTTCTCTCTAGGTCAGGTTAGTAGCATGATTAGAATAGGAAGTAGCTTTCTATAACTTAGAGTACCTAGGCACATTCAGATGACTTAGGTTAGTCAAGTATTCCCATATACCCTAAGTCATCATGAGCATCTACCTATAAAACATTAGGTCACTAACCAGGGTTAGGGTCAAACCTTGGGCAAGTGGACTGGCAAAATTCAGTAAAGACCATTCTAGATATGTTGCGGAGAAAATTTGTCTTGTGGACAAATTTGTGGATTTCAGGCCAAACCTATCAGAATCTAAGTCCCTCTACATTTGAATGGTGCAGCTACCATTGTTTAGCATGTAAAACCAAAGGGAATTTATGGTTGTTTTTCAACTATAGATCCACAGGAACACTACACTATCCCTATGGTAATAATAGCAACTCCTTGCTATAGTAGAAATCAATCTAAGAAGGGGAGGGAGTGAGAATGAAGGAGGGAGAAGTAAATGTTTTGGGTAGAGTGTTAGATGCCCATACACATCAACTAGAAGTTTCATTACACGCATTCATTAATAGAAGAAAGATAAATTTACAATTTTTGAGCACAAGACAGAATAAAACATGCTAGTCACAAAGCACCAATCAATTTTTCCATCCAGGGGACATAAAATTCCTTCCTTTTTCATTAATCTTAGAGTTGAAACTTGTACAACAAGTGGGAATAAAAGAAAAAATGCAGAGGAAGAGAATAGAATAATACTAACAATCATTTTTTGTCCTCTATTCACAAAAATGTGCTTCCAGTTTCCAAATTTGATTTCTCGCTCACAAATACTTTGAAAAACTGTTAAATCATTCAACCCAAAGCCGTTACAAACAAATTTGATCATTTCCCCTCTTCTAGATTCCTTTGCCGCAAAGAAAACATTTCTGACGAGCCCAAAAGAGCTTCTGCATGCAGAAACACATTTTATATTTCAATTTTCCATTTCACATATGAACCGTTTGATCCTTTTCCCTAATTACTTTTAAATCAGGCCATCCATGTGGTAGGAGAACATTGGAGCAGAGTCGGGGGAATTTTTTTTGCATTTTTTGCATGCTAGAAATGTTTTCTTAATTTTATCCCACAAAACTCCATCAAAATTTAAAATTGAAGTATCCATTGTGTGGAAAATTTCACTAGCTTTCCATTGATACCAAAAATGTGAAAATCTGAGCTCTAGATCGAAACATATGGCCTCTTGAAGATTTAGGGAAAAACTGGCAAAATTAGGGCAAAATTCGGGTCTATGGGCCAAAATTTGACCTTTTTCCCTCTTTTTCCAAATTGAGAAAATTTTCCCCAAAATCTGTGCGCTCCTACCAATCCAATGACACATGGCACTTTCTGGTTTCTCCGCGGGCTTCAGAATAACATTTCGCCCTTTTTATCTGCAAGGGAAAATTTTTCCCAAAGTCCTCTGCTGGCTCGACCTTCATTGTTGATGTGGACACATGGCACCTTCTGATTCGATGTGGAGAGGTGGTCCAACATTTCACCTTTATGCTTTTATGGTTTTGGAAAAAAACCAAAAATCCTTTCGACGCCTTGATCCCCGCTGATGAATGGACACGTGGCGCCTTGTGATTAAATGTGGGGACTTAATCAATTTTTCTCCATTCTCCTTTGTGGGCTTGCGGGAGAACTTTTTACCTTTGATTTTTTTAGCCAAAAGTCTAAGTGTTGAATTTCTCTCCACACCTTTGCCAACCCACCAATTCCCTTGGCAAAATTTCCTCCTTACCTCCACAGGCCCGCCTAGGGAAAATTTCCCCTCCAAACTCTGCTGAGCCATAACTTGAAAAATACAAGGACTTAGGAGGACTTCCTTACCTTTCTAGAAAGGAGAAATAATTATCTATCTAATGAAGCAATACCTAGAAATTTTTGAGTGCCTGAAATGTGTAAAAATTTGACCAAGGCACAAAAGGAAGCTAGTTAACCCAAATGAAGAGGGAGCTTATTTTGGTTAACAAGTATGATCAAAACATGGAAACTTTGAGATAGGAGAAAGTTGTCTTGCTTGAAAACTTTAAATTTTCCCCTTTACGCATTTACAAGACAACAACTAGATCTTGCTTGGGGACATGGCATGGATTGAGTAAGGTGAAGACATGACATGAGGATCTAGAATCATAGGTTTCAAAACATATAACGTTGACCAGTGCCTTATCCATTGGGCCTTGCAGAGTCATGTACAATACTAAAGGAAGGAAGAAGGAAGGAGGGGAAAAGAAAACAAACTAAAACCACACCAAAATAGAAAACAAACCAAAACACACACAACAGAAAAGGGGAAAAAACAAAAACTATGGTACAAGGTGAAGGACAACTCACTTTCATTGATGGTACAACTTTAAATATTGCCCACTTCTAGAAAATCCCAATGGAGTTCCATCTAAGTATGATAAGAGAAAGGTAATTTCACCACAAGCTTCTTGAATTTGAAATGGACCCAACCAAAAAGAATCTAACTTACCATGACTACCCTTTGGCTCTCTCCTCTTGTCCCAAAGTAGGACCAAATCTCTAGCTCTGAACTCCCTTGCTTTGGCTCTTCTGTCAAAGAGCTTCTTCACTTTTAGCTGATGTTCTTTGATTCTGTCCAATACCTGGGATCTTCTCTCTTCTAGCTTCTCAATGAAAAGGATCCTCATATCAATTCGATCTCTATATTGGTTGTCTTCCACTATTTGAAGTAGCTTGAGAGCTGGCATTTCAATTGTAATAGGAATATCCGCTTCAACTCCATATAGCAACTGAAAAGGTGACATGCCTATTTCCTTCTTAGGAGTGATACTATCAGCCCACAATGCATCATATAATTTTTTGTGCCAATTCTTTTGATTCTCATCAACAAGCTTGCAGATAATGGTCACAATTATTTTTTGTTGCTTGACTCAGCTTGACCATTCCCTTGAGGATAGTAGGGTCAGGGTTATAAGAATGAGCAAGAGAAATCCTGAAGCCATAACAAAATTATGTCAATTCCTTCGAAGAGAAATAAGTAGCGGTGTCTACTACAATCTTATGAGGAACTCCAAAATGAACAATGATATTCTCTTTTATGAAATTGCAGACAACTTTAGAGCTATCCTGTTTGATTGAAACAGTCTCCACCCACTTAGTGAAATAATATGTGGCGGTGAGCACGTAGGAATATTGCACTTGAATGAGGGTTTAGAACACCGATAAAGTCCACCCCAATTTTTGAAATGGTTCTTCAATCATCATGGGTCTAAGTGGCAAGGCAGCTAGTTGAACCAAATTGCTGACATGCTTTGCATTTAGAATCTCAATTCTGTGCATCAGAAAAGAGAGAAGGCCAATAGTACCTACCTCTAAGAATTTTTTGGGTAGTCACCATGGCTGAAAAGTGTCCACCACAAGCTTGATCATGATAGGATTTGAGGAGTTTTTCTTGCTATTCCTTGTCAACACACTTGAGAAAATAGCCATCTATCCCTTTCTTGTAGAGTGAATGATTCCAAATCACATATTTGGCTGCTTTCAGCCTGAGAGTTCTTCTCTGCTTGTAATCTAAATGAGGGGGGAAATCCCCATAGGTAAGAAATCAAGCGATTTCTGTATACCATTCCTCTGTAGTGCTCACAAAGAGGACTTATGGGCAATCTTCTGAGCAGGTTGGGAAAGTGTCATCTCTTTCTCCAAGCTAAAATTTGAGAGATTCATCTTCAGCAATCAAATTGCACAAACCATTTCCTCTAACCATATTATAGGGCTTAATGTCCAGGTCATACTCTTAGATCCTTGCAATCTAATTTCCTCTTTTGGCTCTAGGATCTTGTTGTGTCAAAATGGACTTGGTTTCACTTCTAGGGACCATCACCATAGTGTGAGAGTTGAGTATTTAAAATCTGAAATTCTTCATGGCCTTGACCACCATGTATGCATGCTTCTCCAATTGAATTTAATTTAGTTCATGCTTCTTCAAAGGGCAGCTCATGAAAGCAATAGGCGCTTCCAATCCTTCACCATTCTTCTGAGAAAGGACATTAGAAAGAGTGTGCTCCGAGGAATAACAGTACATGATGAATTCCTTGCTGAAATCTAGAGATACCAACATTGGAGCTTTAGCAATGGCCTTCTTGATTTCTTCAAATTCTGATTTTCTTTCACTATTCCATTTGAAAATTGTTTGAGGCTTCATTATAGAGGTGATATGCTTTGTTAGTTCAGCACATTTGGGTACAAAGTGGTAAAGGAAATTTACCTTCGTAAAGAATGAGTGTACTCCTTTCTTGCTGGTGGGAAGAGATAGTACTTGAATAGCACTTACCCTCTCAGGGTCAATATGTGCTCCATGATTATTCATGATGTGTCCCAAAAACTTGCCTTCTGTGACTCCAAAGATATACTTCTTGGGATTTATAGAAATGCCATGTTTTCTACATCTTGCAAAAATCTGCTCCAAGTGGAAGATATGCTCACTTCTCTTCTTTGAAAACACGGTTAAGTCATCAAGGTATATGAAAAATGCAATGCTTGAGATCTTTGAAAGCTAGGTCCATGGCTCTTTGGAAGGTGGATCCCACATTGATCAGGCCAAAAGACATCCTGTTATAAGCAAAAGTGCCCCAAGGAGTTGTGAAATCCGTCTTGCTACAATCTTCTTCGGCCACTTTAATTTGATTATACCCTGAGAAGCCATCAAGCAAAGAGAGCATCTCAGATCTAGTAACTGCTTGTAGGATATGATCCATGATCGGAAGAGGGTAATTGTCCTTGAGAGATGCCTAATTCAAATTTTTGAAATCTACACATATTATGATCTCCCCATTTTTCTTTCTGACTAGTACAATGTTGGCCACCCATGTTGAGTGGTGAATGGGGAAAATGATTATGGCATTCAGCATCTTGTTCACTTCTTCCTTGATAACATCAACAATCTTTGGATTATAGGGTCTTTGCTTCTACCTAAAGGGATTAACATCCTACTTCACAGGAATGGATGATGCATTTCCTTTGGTTAAAAATATTTGATCTCGTCGTAAGAGTAGGCCAGCACATCCGAGTAATTTTTAAGAAAAACAACGAACTTCCTTTTATCTTCATGTGAGAAGCATTTTCTAATGACCATCCTTGGATCTTCAGAAGTCCTAATTTTTTCCTTGTTAAAATTAGATGGACAGCGATAAGATAGCTTTTATTTTTCATGAATAAATCTGTCATGCTTGTCAAACGGGTCCTCCAGAGAGACTAGACCTTTGGGAATCTTGTTACCTTTCAAACTGATTATGCCTTCATCATCCACTCTTTCAATTTCATCTGATGCATCTTCAGCCACAAATTCTCTATGTGGATTAACACTTCCCTCAAAGAAGAGATTATTGAAGTTGTGTCTTTGCTCCAAGAAGGCTAAAATATGATTGTTGTCATTGAAAACTTTCCAGTGATCTGCATTATCACGTACACTTGGTCTGAAAACCATCTCAATGGTTATTTTTTCCTTACCAAAAGAAGGATGAGGAGTCAATAGGGATGATGATACTACAAGAGAATCAGCTCTTTCATTTTTCTACCTTGGGTGGCTTCAATAGAGAATGCATCAAAGAATTCAATGCAATCCCACACTCTATTCCTATAATGCCCGAGGATTGGGTTCTTCAATTGGTATTGCTAGCAGATTGGCTTCACTATCACTTCTGCATAACCAAGGCATCTCAAATTTTTGATTCCCATGTCTTCCACTACACTTATGCCCAAGAGGAGAGATTCATATTCTGTTGTATTGTTGGTGTTGTCAAACTACAGTTTGTATGCAAAAGGATGCATCACATTGGAAGGAGAGTACACCACAACACCAACCCCTGAGCCTGCTTTGGAATGGCTTCCATCAAACTCCATTGTCTAGAATTGATGTTTCTTTGATTCCGAGGAAAGTGGCAAGTCTTCTTCTCATTGTGAAGTAAGGAAATAGTTTCCTAATCCAAAATCTTGAAAGAGGATATTATCTCTTGGGTCACTGGAAGTTCTTACTGTAAACTTCATTTTTCTTACCCGAAGTAGCTTCTTCATCTCACCCTTTACTGGAATAGTTGCAGAGGTCTAATCCATATTTATCTCTCCACCAAGGTCTCTACAAAAAATTCTACTCAAGAGCATGCCAAAAGATGTTGGCATGTTTGCCACTAAGATGGTTAGAAGTACTTTATTATCAAGGTATTCAACCAAAGCCACTTGTGCATCTTTTATCCTTCCTACTAGTGGTAATTTCTTAGATTCCATTAAGTAACAAGCTCTATTAACTATGGTTAGTCTCAGGCCAAGAGAATTGGCAACTTTGAGTGGCATTATGTTATCAGAAGCTCTGGTGTAAATGATGTAATAGTTGAGCTCAAAACCATTCATAAGAAGAGACAAGTTGAAGGGTTCCACCTTATCTATTTTGGAAGAACTTAGGGCCAACATGTTTTGAGCAGGTGGTGTAGATGGTGTCGGGAGTAGACCTTTAGAATTTAAACTTGAGGGTATAGAACTACTGCTCTGAACAACATTGATTAGTCTATCAAACTGAGCAGGGTGTGTTTGTAAGTATTCAATCTCTGAGAGCTACATTTTGGTATTACTTGCATGTTCCACAACATCAAATGGGACAATGTTGGATGAGGGGGAAGTTCTTGGAGTGAGGGAAGGTTTACATGGTAAGGGTCTTTGAGGAACTTTGGCTGACTTGGAAATTGGATTGTCTTCTGAGGGTGAGGCCATCATCTTAGAAGGAGGTGAAGGTGAAGCTATGGTCTGATTTTTAGTTGACTTATGATAGACTTCATTAGAGGGAGGATTGTTTTTAATAACTTGTGAGCTAGAAGAAGGAAAAGGTGACTTACTAGGTATAACAGCCTGATCTCTAGCAGCCATTTGACCTAGTTTCATTTTAGCTGAATCCATTGAGGGTGGTAATGGTGAGCCTCTACTGATGATCTTCTTTTGTGTGGCTACTGAAGTGGGATCTTATTTAGTTTTTTATTTCATTTTGAGCCAAAGAGGGTAGACCATCTTTCTTGGATTGATCTCAAGTGAATACAGAACATGAGAAGCTTGGGGCTTCCTCTTCTTCTTCCCCATCATCAACAAACTCAAAAAAGCCATTATGCATATCGAATTTTTCAATTTCGAGGTAGCCTTCATAATCCTCTACTATTTCTCCTTCAAGTTTTTCAATTTCAGCATCCTCTCTTGATTCTCTAATGTCATAGATAGCAATGATAGGAGGTGCTTTAAGGGAAAGTTGGTGAGGAGGTGGTGTAATTATTTATCTATCAGGGAAGTTTGGCCTCCCTGGAGCATTTCTTGTTGTCATTTGAGATAGTTGTTTCTTCAAGGCAACCAGATCATTTTCCATTTTTTGGAACATAGGATATATATTTACTGAAGCCGAACTCTAATCCTTCTACTTCCCATTTGAGCCTTTCACCTTTGTAGAGAGGATTAAGTCATCATCAGTTTCAATGGAAAAGTCTTGAGCTTCCCTCAGTGTGTTTGGATGGGATCTTCTGAAGAAGAAACCAACTTATGATGGCAAGGCATTGATGAAGAATCTTATTGGGTTGTTCTCTGGAGGTAGCACATCTTCAGGGATTCTTCTTGTCAATCTGTCAAACCTTGCTACAAATTTCCTCATGGATTTAGAGCTTTCTTTCTTTATTTAGACTAATTGCATTAGCAGCTCTTAACCATCTTCAGTGCTCTTGAATTTGTTTTCAAATGCTCTTTTAATATCTTCCCAACCAGTAATAGATCCTTTAGAAAGCATGTAAAACCATTCAGTATCCTTTTCCTGAAGTGATTCCACAAATAGTATGACTGACACATCTTTATTCTCAACTCCTAAAACACCACAAGCAGTGATGAATGCTGCTACATGTTCTTTAGGGAGTTGAGAACCATCTCCCCTGAATTTGGGAAAATTATTTCTAGAGCCTCTTGGCAAATCATGAAGAGGTTTTTGGAGGCAAGTGGGCCTTTGTTTCCTCTCCATGGCACAATAGGCCTATGTGCTTCACATTCATAGTCACCCATTCTATTTCTATTTCTGGTTTCTTGGTCAGCTAAGGTTGCCTCTCTCTCCTCTGCTACAGCTTGGAGTCTTGTAATTTCTTCAAGTTGAGATCCAATCTCTTCCTCTCTGTCAAACCGAGCTGTAACGTATGCTTCTTCTCTCTCCAAATCCTTAAAATTAGGGTCAATCACTCCTCCTTTCCTCAGCTGGTGATTATACCTTCTATCAGCCAACTTGAAAGTTAATTATCTTCTCTTTCACAGCCTAGAATTTACACTCTGCCAAATATGTCAAGTAACCTCTTTTAGGGCTGAAATGATTTCCTTTGGATATGATAGAGAAAAGAAGGTTTTCTAGAATGATTTGTAAGAATTTTGAGTTACATCCATGTAGTTCATAGGGTTTCTCAATCTACAGGACTCTTTTATTTGAATCTTTTTGTATATTTGGATCACAAGGAATTTCAAACTTCAAAGGAAAACTTAATGATATTTTAAAAACCTTGTGGTCATTTTTGGCTGCAGATGTTGCAACTCTGCCCCACGGTGGGTGCCAAAAACTATCAGCAAGAAATTTTTTCTTGTGGACAAATTTGTGGAATTCAGGGCAAGGGTATGGGAATATAAGTCCCTCTACATTTGAATGGTGCAACTACCATTGTTTAGCATGTAAAACCAAAGTATATTTATTGTGGTTTTTCAACTAGAGATCCACAGGAACACTCCACTGTCCCTATGGCAATAATATAAACTCCTTGATATAGAAAAAATCAATCTGAGAAAGGGGAGGGAGTGAGAATGAAGGAGGGGGAAATCAATGTTGTGGGTAGAGTGTCAGATGTCCACACACATCAACTAGAAGTTTCATTACATGCATTAATTAATATAAGAAAGACAAATTTGCAATTTCTGAGCACAAGATAGAATTAAACATGTTGGTCACAAAGCACCAATTGATTTTTCCATCAAGGCAACATAAAATTCCTTCCTTTTTTATTGATCTTAGAGTTGAAACTCATACAACGAGTGGGAATAAAAGAAAAACATGTAGAGGAGGAGAATAAAAGAAGACTAACAAAAAAATTTTTTCCTTTGTTTGCAAAAACATGCTTCCAGTTTCTAAATTCAATTTCTTCCTCATAAAGACTTCAAAAAACCATTAAATCATTTGACCCAAAGCCATTATAAACAAATTTGATCATTTCCCATCTTCCAGATTCCTCTACCACAAATAAAACACTTTTGACAAGCCCAAAAGAGCTTCTGCATGCAAAAATGTGTTTTATATTTCAATTTTCTAGTTCACATATGAACCATTTGATCCTTTTCCCTAATTTCTTTGAAATCGGGCCATCCACATGGTAGGAGAGCATTGGAGTGGAGTCGAGGGAAACTTTTTTACATTTTTTTCATGCTAGAGACGTTTTCTCAATTTTATCCCAAAAAAATTCATCAAAATTTAAAATTTTAGTGTTCATCATGCGGATAATTTCACCAGCTTTCAATTGATACCAAAAATGTGAAAATCTGAGCTCTAGATCGAAAGATATGGCCTCTTGAAAATTTAGGGCAACACTGGAAAAATTAGGGCAAAATTCAGGTCTATGGGCCAAATTTTGACATTTTTCCCTCTTTTTTCAAATTGGGAAAATTTTCCCCAAAATCTCCATGCCCCCACCAACCCGATGACACATGGCACTTTCTGCTTCATCTGCGGGCTTCAAAATAACATTTCACCCTTTTTACCCTCAAGGGAAAATTTTCCCAAAGTTCTCTGCCGGCCCAACCTCTGCTGTTGATGTGGACACGTGGCACCTTCTGATTTGATGTAGAGATGCAGTCCAACATTTCACCTTTGTGCTTTAATGGTTTTGGTAAAAAACCAAAAATCGTTCTGATGAATGGACACGTGGCACCTTGTGATTAAACGTGGGGACTGAATCAATTTTTCTCCATTCTCCTTTATGGGCTTGCAGATGAACTTTTTACCTTTGAGGTTTTTAGCCAAAAGGATAAGTGTTGAATTTCTCTCCATGCCTCTTCCGACCCACCAATTTCCTTAGCAAAATTTCCTCCTTACCTCCGTGAGCCCGCCTAGGGAAAATTTCCCCTCCAAACTCCACTGAGCCATAACTTACAAAATACAAGGAGTTAGGAGGACTTCCTTAACTTTCTAGAAAGAGGAAAGAATTATCTATCTGATGAAGCAATACCCAATTTTTTTTGAGTGACTGAAATGTGTAAAAATTTGACTAAGGCACAAAAGGAAGCTAGTTAACCCAAAAATTAGAGGGAGCTTATTTTGGTTAACAAGTATGATCAAAACATGGAAAATTTGAGATAGGAGAAAGTTGTCTTGCTTGAAAATTCCCCCGAATCTGCTCCATTTTCCCCTTTACACATTTGCAAGACAACAAGATAACAGTAGAGTGAGGTGAAGGACATATTCTGAATTGACGAGTATGTTGTCTAGGAATAGTAATATGAACAATATGTTGAAAATCTTTGGCCAAAGTATCGCAAGCTACTAGTTGCATTGTCCTATGTCATCTAGTGTAAAGAAACATTATGTCAGATGAATATTGGTAACAAATATTTAGATAGGTTCTTTGAACATATCACTCAGTACCCGGAATAGGGTAGGAAAACCAAGTATATGTAGTATACATAAATTATTCTATACTTTAAGACAAACATGAGAGATCGGCTAGTAACCGAGTCATGAAATGAGAGATCGGTAATTTACCGATTCATTACAACTACATATGGTTATCTGTTATGATATTGATTGGCATGGAATGTGTTTTCTAAATGATGTTTTATTTAGAATGGATAACATTGTGGTAAAAAACATTCCCTTGTTTCTAAAGTCTTAAAATAGGAATGTTACAATCTAGGTCTAGACCTTTGAACCAAACACACGCCAACAAAGACTAATTATCGCAAGGTCCATTATACATACAACAATAAGGAATCAAATTTTTGGTGTTCACATCAAAATATGCCCATCATGACTAAACCTCATTTTGTTCTTCGAGCTAAAGAATCACCTAGGTAACCCATTCCATACCTTCATCTCATAGTCGATGGTATGGTTTGAACACTTTTGATCCAAATTATTATTCAGGATCTCCCCACTCTTATTTTGATTCTAATCCAAACATTTCCTCTTCTTCTAAGGATTCCAATCCAAATATTTCCTTCGATTCTTCTGATGATTCAGATCCAAACTACTATTCAAATTCATCTAATGCAAATCATATGTCACAGTACTCCCTATCTTCATATGACCCTCTTCATCATTCATCTAATGCAACTCCTACATCATGGTCCTCCCTATCTTCACATACCCTCTTCATCATGCATTCAATACGACTCCTACATTGTGGTCCTTTCTTTCTTCGTAAGACCCCTTTTATCAGCTTCCTCAATGATGTCTTCTTCCTTTGAAGATACACATGACTCCAAATCCCTCAAATCAAACATCTAATATAATTTTTCAATTGCAGTCCTCTCTATCTTTGTAGGACCCTTGTTATTATTTATTCAATTTGATTCTTGAATCTTGGTCCTCCCCTTCTTTGTAGGACCTTCTTCTTAAGTAACCTCCACGAATTCTTCCTTCTTTGAAGATTCGTTTAACTCAAAGTCCTTCTAGTCGAACGTCTGAATTGACCCCCACATCACAATCAAAAAACTTTGGACTTAATCGTACTAGTTTACAGATGATATAACATCATATAGGTAGGTCCAAACTTCCTTCTTATACTTTCAAGAAATATATCTCCACATCTATTTTGTCCCCCACATTACATTCTACTATCAATCATCATCAAAAATCTTCTATTAATCCATTTTTCATACCAGTTGGACCTTTTTTTCCAATCCAACCCCCATGGTTGATCGGAAACACATACCAATTGATTTCTTTAAGAATGAAGGAGTGATAATGACATTTATAGGGGAACATGAAGATATCCCTCTAACAAGTTACGAGCAAGTATTCTCTTTAGACTTCGATGAATCTGTGTATTATGAGGAAAAGGTTGATTCATTTTATCAAGAAATGAAGGAAGAGCCTCAGATCATGCAACTTGATCCTCCTCTTATTCTTCCATCTTTGCATTCTTCATTTAATGATGAAACTCCTAGGTCTTGCATTGATCCATGTCCTATCTTCTCATCACCTAATCACTCTTTGTATATCACAATTCCTCAATCACAATATCTTATAAAGTCAAAACCAAGTAGTCCTTCATCTTCTTCTAGGTGTGGGTCACCTTTTAGTATCCCTCCCTCTATTATTTTTGGGAAATTTTCAAGCAATCCACTATCTTCTATTCTTGGGGCACATCTAATTAGCCCCTTTTCTTCTACGTATGGGTCACCCCCGGGTAGTCCATCATCTTCTATTCTTGGGCCACATCATAGTATACCATCATATTCCATCTATGGTTCACGTCCTAGTAGTGTTTTTTATTTTATTAATGGGCCACATCCTAGTATCCCTTCATCTTCTATCCATGGGTCACCTCCTGGTAGTCCCTCTTCTTCAATTCTCATACCATATTCTTTTCATCTGTCACAATTTTCTTCTATCAATGATTTTGGCAAGCTCACCATCATTCCTCCCATTTCTCCCATGAATTCTAAAATTCCATGTTATCCTCCCACTTCTCAAAATCAGAAAAGTCATTCATTAGCTTATAAGAAAGCCATACAAGCTCCCAACAACTCAAATGACCACAAAATTCAAAATCAAACATGATTTTAGAATGTATACCAATGCACCCATCAAGTATGGCATAAAGTGTAGAAACCTATGGATAGGTAACTCAAACTCCCACACACAAAACCCATGTTTCAAAACAAATCACAATCATTTGTTGGGTGTGAGCTCACCACGATCATTGAGATTAGGGATAATATTACACCTGATAAGAAAATGTGCTTAGTCTCTCTTATTAAGGAAATCGTGAACATTTTTGTTGGATCCTATCACTCAGAGTAACATGTTTTGCTTCGATAGCCATAAAAAAATCAAAAAATCATAAAACAATTCAAAAATACAAAAAATGAGAAAACATTAAATTATTACGAAAACAAAATCAAAGATATAAAGATCAAACATTACAATCAGGTATTACATGTAAATGGATGTTCTTCCTTCACTTTCTTTCCATTTGTTTTCAATTCATCCAACAGTTTCATCCCTTCAATGTTATTGTGGTTAGCCTATTTGCACGCATTTTGTGACATTTATCTCTATGGTATTTGTTTGACCCTAGTTTTTCGTCACCTTGGTAAATTAAAGAATGACCGAAATCTTAGATATCCTATCACAATTCTGATCTAATAAACTTGTTGTGAAGAAATTTTGGATGTATTTTTTGACACTATCCAATGTCATCATCACAATCACTTCCACATCCTTCCATCAAGCCATCGGTGATTCTTAACCCCTTGTTAAAAAAGAGAGCTAAAATAATTTTTCAGTAAAAAAAACAAGAATCAAAATTAATCAATCAATAAAGAAAAATCTAATTGATATATAACTCCTTGGGGTATTTCCAATAATCTCTACTGGGGCTATGGATTCCTAAATGGTAGTTGAGAAATGTTGTGATTAGAGTCAAATGTAACTTCACTGGGGCTATGAATGCCTGGTTGGAAGTGGAGCAATGTACAACTCTCCTTCCAAAATCCATTCACAAATCACCTTTCAAACTAAATCATTACTAAAAATTGGCTAGTGTCTTCACTTACTATCTATCAGCTCTTTCCTTCAAGAGGTAATTCATTTCCAAATGCACACAAGGGATCTTGATGAGTAAACATGATTATTATGTTACCAAGTTTTGTTTATACCTTTTTCAAACTCTTGCCTTAGTGCATGTCTTGTTTCATGATTTGAGCCTTTGACTAATCAATATTTCATTTCATTTATCCATCTCCTTTCATGGCATTTGCACTTTTATTTTGCTTCCTTCAAAATACCCATGTGTATAGGATTGCCATTTTTCTATGTTTAAGGGAACTTTGTCCCTTCTTTCAATAAAAAATCTTCCATTTCTTTATTTCCTACATTTCTTGGCCATCTTACATTGGGGGCATCTTTGTTCCTTCAAAGCATGTCACTGGGTTTACGTTCATCATCAGGTTGAACGTATCCATAATGGACCTGATACAACTTATGTGTAAAAAAAATTCCTTTGAAGATTCCCACTTAATTCTAGGGGAAATGTCGCATCTTCACCTTCTTCTTATACATAAACTTGGCCTTTTTCCCTTATAAATCCTATCTATCACTGGGGCATCCATGATTTCTTCATTTTACTGTACATAGTTTTGGAAAAAAATCAAATTTTAAAAATAAAAAACATTCACATATGTTTCAAAATTCATAAAAATTCATAAAAATTATAAAATGAATGAAAAAAATCCTAACAATTGGTAAAGAGTTTATACACAGTTGAAATTTGCATGACAGACATGGTATTTATCCCATATCTTGTTGGCATTTTCACGTGTTCATGAAAAAAATGATTCATGGATCATCAAATATATAACCATTTACAAATCTAGCATGCTTGCTTCATCTGTACTTTGGGGCGCAACGAGTTGCCTGATACTATTTCATAGCACACAAAGCTTTATCATTGGACCCTGCATCCTTCATTAACTCCCCTCACATGTATCCTTGTTTAGGGCATCATTTTTAACCCTTGTCATTGATAACAAACATTTGGGATCTTCATCTTGACAACAAAAAATTTGTGCAACAATCTTAACCGTTATTGGTTTGAGTATGTGTGTGTATACTTGTTTCCCTGTTAGATGAGCTTGTTTACTTCTCGTATTGCATTGCATTCTATATGTTGCATTGAGTTGGTATTTTCAGCAATGGGTAATTGTTCGTAGTATTGATTTTCATGTCATTCTACTTTTCTTGTATGCTTATATTTCTAATAAGGTTCAATCATGTAGATCCTTGCCAATATGATGACACAAAATTTTTGTTTGATACAATGGATGAAAGCTCATTCCTTTCTCGCAATATTCATTTTTCCTCTATATCATTCTCCTATCAACTTTATTTTTCTAATTCACTTGGGGCTACATGTCCCTACCCATTCTTCTATCCTTTTCTCTCACCTTTTTTTTCGATCATTGATCACCTTCTTTCATTACCCATCGACACTCGAGGGGGCATCTCTCACTTCTAATAATTTTTCTTCTACCCCTTCAAAATTTTACCCGTCTACTATCTTTGAAATGGCATCACTTACGCCACCCCAAAGAGGGGAAAATGTAGACACCTATAATTTATGAAAGAGGTAACAAAGAACCTCCTAAAAATATTATAGACACCTATAATTTATCTTGAGAAATTTAAATACTTAAATTGCGCTAATTATATCCTTTCTCACAAATTGACAACATATCATCAATAAATGCTCATTTTCTCTTCTATCACCATTAATTAGTTACATTACGTTAATTAATTAACTCTTCTATCCAAAAAATATGCCAATTAATGACCTTCTATTAAGTAATCCCCCTTTCTATCTAGACTAATTAATTATTCTTAATTAATTAGCTTCCTCTTCCATTAGATCAATAAATCATCATTTATATGACAACATCCCTCTCATATTCTAAACTATGCTAATTATTCCTCTAAAAATATTTTATAAAATTGCACACCTATTAATTAATCACTTTGGTTAATCAATAAATCCCCTCAACTCCCATGAGTCACTAAAGGACAAATTAAACTCTTCTAAAGTAAACTTGACCACTTCTAAACAATGATTATCCTTTAATAACCTAGCTTTATTATTATCCCACATGTAATAGGATGAAAAGATTCTTCAAACCATTGGGTTATAAAAGGAACCCTCCTCCAACCTTTCTACATACACCTTACATGCATATAGAATAAATTATAGTAATTTCATCTTAGAGCATCTTTCATTTGAGCTAATAGCCTTGTTGTCGTGCAAATGTGTGACAAGGAAATTGGAAGTTTCCAGGAATGAAAAATATACCTTTGTGCCAAAATTTTCATGTTTTATCATTCCTAGGAATCCTAGGTCAAATCCGTCATTCAATTTAATCCCCTAGCCAATTTTAGGAATTTCTAAAAAGATGCAATCTTCTGGCAGTATTGGAAAGGGCTATCGTTGGCCTTCCCAGGACTGGATCAACCCCCTGGAGCATAAAAAAGGGTAAAATTCAACATCGAGGTGAATTGAGTACCTTAGAACATCATGGAAATAATTTTGGAAGGTTTGGGGAATTTTTGAATGACTTTGAGCAGTTTTAGTAAAAAACAGGGTTCATAAGCCTAGGCAGTACACAGGCCTAAAACAATTTTTGAGCTTTAGAAGAAGATTATAGGAGCTCTGGATGGAGTTAGAAATAAAACAAAACATTTATAGAAAGAGGATTCCAAGACCTGAATAATGGTGAAATAATATTTTTCACAAAACTTTGGTGCATAGGTTTTATAGGCAGTTTTTCTCAAGTACATGTGGAGTCTCAAATAAAAAATCTACTTTTTTATAGACCAAATGGGTGAATCAAGACATGATACTACCACCATTAGATTCAAAATTCCATCTCCAATTAGGATCATATAAAATTTCACCAATCAATTCCACTGGGAGCTCAAGTTATCATTGTTCCAAGTTACCCTCTTAAAGACAATTCAAGAGTTAGTCAATTTTTCGAAGGACACATGTCAACACTAGGAGTCTGGCGGGATTTTATGTCCCCAACATCCCTAAGGTTAAGTAAAAAAACCTTGAAAAAATTATCCTAGCCCCCATGTGACCTGTGGGATGCTCATGTGACCTTCAGACTTGACAGTTCAGCCCTCACTTGCATTTTTGGAGCTCAAACTCCTTGTCATCGGATCAAGGACACGTGTCAGCTCCAGAACCACCATGGTATTTTATGTCCCTCAAATCCATGAGGTTAGGGCCATAAGAAATGGAAAAATTCACCCACCCCCTATGGGGAGTCTTTTGGTCATCCACGTGACCGACTTTCAGCGCCCTGTGCTTTAAAGTAGCTTTTTCCACCTCCATTCCCTATCGTCGGATCTAGGACACATGTCGTCATATTGACCAATGTGGAATTTTATGTCCCTAAAATCCTTGAGATTAGGTAGATAAATTCATGAAAAATTCAGCCAACCCTCTCCCTCCATGATTTCAAAAATTTAAAATATTCACCTACTTCCAGTGCTCCTAACTACTTCCACTCCTGTGCGTAGATATCTCCATTCTTCCTCTGTAACTTCTCATCCATCATTCCACCATTGCTGAAATTTGAACCATAGCTGCCACAAAGGTACTTCCCTTCACTCCATGAAATCCCATAGGTCTTAGAGGGAAATCTGAGCAAACACAGAAGGAGTGGCATAGAACGAAGAAGGAGAAAACATAGAAAACTCCATGGCCATAAAACGAAAGATTGAAGAAATATCTCAAATGGATGCGTGAAAAAAAAATTCATATTTTTTTTTTCATTCCTTTACCCAATACCATCAATAATACTCCTTAAAACTCTCCTCTCATGCAACAGAGCATCCACAACAAAGAAATCCAACTTCTAACTCAACGAAGAAAAAATCCAATTTCCCGTCAAACCATTGGGTGAAACCAAGTAGAATTGTAATTGAAGCATAAATAGAAAAAACCCACATCAAAAATATCATTTTTTTAAAAAATAGAGGATAAAATCAGACCTGCAATTTTGAGGTCCATTAATGGCTACCGCATCTAAAAGCACTATCAGGCCCAAAATTTGAAATTTTAAAATCTCCTGGATTATTAAGCGAGTGGGCATAAAATTTTAGAGGGGTGATATTGGGAAAAAAAACATATCAAAAAAATCTATTCCATGTCAATCCAACCTCTAGAATCCTACTTTTTAAAATAGTAGGTCTACTACATATGGATTGTTATTTCGAGAAAGTCATCAACATAAGAGCCTGTGAAGGAGACAGTGACATTGAAGATGAAGTGCAGCTGAGAACTCACCAGAACAGGCATTTAAAAAACTACTAAAAATATTAAGTTGTCCCATAGAGACCTACTAAAAAATGATCCAAAAGGAACGAGGAATGCAGGGAGAAAGAGGAAAAATGAGCCAGATCATCCATTTGAAGATCAGGGACTTAATTTTCACACTTACTAAAAATAGTAAGTTGTTCTTTCTATGTTAAACATGAAGTCAAAGTGGATGGGTGAGAAGCTGAAACAACCCTTCACTTGTGAGTATGACATGGAAGACAACGATGTTTTGTACATGGACCTAAATGACCTTAAGACTCACATGGCCTCCAAGGACTGAAAGAGGATTGAAGACTAGATATTCACAAGTGGCTTGTTCACCACTGCAGGGCACCTAGCATCTGTGCATAGTTTTGAGTTATTCCTAGCCTACTCTTTCCACTATGAGCCTGAAACACAAACCATCTTAGCTGACAATGGTATGACAATGATAGTCATCAGCCCTAGGACTATTTCACTCTCTCTACAAATATCAAAATCCTCTAGCATGGTCGTCATCTCAAAGGATAGTGCCTTACATGATTTGGAAACAATGGATTCGTATGTCTAAGGAATAACACTCAACTCATGGTTGAAAATAGGAAGAAATCCTTCCAGGATGCCCAAGAATATTCCAAGGTGTGAGTTCTGAGAAGGGTATTATGATGTCATCACTATCCTCAGTAGATTTATGGGTGAAGCATGTATGAGAGACTTCCAGGACTAGATGGGCCTTTTAATCCTAACATTAACAAAAGAAAACAAGAGAATTGACTGGGGGTAGATCATCAACCATAATCTCCATCTGCAACTGCTCCAAGTGCCCACAACAAGGAAGTTCCACATGACTTATTACTTGGTTTATCTCCTTGCAAAATTAATATCATTCAAAGGATTAGCTCTCACGCAGAACATTGCTACCAAAGTTCCTACATTCGAGAAACTTCCACAATTGGTAATGGAGGAGAGTGAAAACCACTTCGACACATGAACGATGCATTCACCATGTACATTTCCCGAAGCTTATAAGGGGGTCTTGAAGCTAGGATGTCACCACACGCAGCATCCTTGATCAAGGAATATGGCTCATACTTCATGTAATTATCAACCTTCTCCTACATGCGAGTCATTGGATTCGACCAAGCTCCGTTGAGACTAGGTAAGTACCTCAGTGACCAGATTATATTGTTTGAGCTCTACAGGAAGATCACTCAAGTGAATAAAAAACTCGAGAAATAAGTTCATGTGCAAAAGATCAAATGGCACATCTCACCTAGAGGCCACTTTCACACATCTGACTTTGCATTCCTACATCACCAAGCCCAAATTTTACATTTGAGAAGATCCCAACTCATTATATGTACTAGAATTGCAACATGAGCCACAATTCAAGGACTACTAGCCCAATTGTATTGATGAGTTCAAAGTACGTGAAAGGGACTACATGAGGATGACAATTAGTGAGATGAAGAAATTCAAGTTCTCTTGGTATGAATACATCTTCCATGATGATGGGACAGATATATATGACCCTAAGTACGCATCATTCAAGATTTCCCCAATGCCCCAAATGAACTGGCATGTTAATGAATCAAGAGATATATTGGAGCGGACAGAAAGGTGGTGAGGAGAATGAGGGACTGGTTTCAGAAGAAAAGGACTATGGTCATCCATTCACGAGTAATTTCTCCAAGCCAAAAGAAAGCTTCACATCACTCGCCTTCAAAATTAGTGGAGGTGACTTCCATCTCTAAACACTTTGGAGAAAGTTCAAAAAGGAAGGCCATGGAATTGGAAAATTCTTCCCACAAGAAGACACCCCAGAAATTCAGGGTAGAAGAAAGCTCATTGGCATCATTGTAGGAGGAAAAATTGATCTCAGTAATGTAAACAAAAAATCCAACATTAGAAGCACAAGTGAATGAGGAGTTCATGGTTCATGATTCAATCTTCGAGCTACCATAGGAGGTCTCGCCTCTTGTTGACACCAACACCCATCCCATTCAGGAATTTCCTTCTCCTCTAGAAAAAGGAATGGTTGGTGACCCCATCATTGATCCTAAATCTGGCGAGATGTTTCCATGGATGTGGGAAACATTCATCCCTGACACTCACACTGTGTAATAAGTAGCAACCTCTGATCTATTAGCGATTGTCTCATTGGTTAAAGAAAAAAGTTCAAGAAAAATTACACATACAACATCACATTTCTATAGTGGGGAAATAGGTAATCAATGCATCAAAGTAGCTCAGCCAAATGTAATCAAGTAATTGGATGAGATGACACCAGCTGACTATGAGATGAGAACGATCCAATTGGGACCAACTACTCATGAGGAATATTTGCACATATATCAATAATATTTTTCTCACATAGTTGCAATGAATAAAGAATATAAAGAGAAGATTAAGGTACTAAAGGAACAAGTATGAACTCTTTCATCTTATGTGCAACACCTTGTCGAACCAAGCACTACAACACTTCCTATTGATAAAGTGACACCCATTAGTAGCTTTGATCTATAATCCATCAGAAGAACGCATGAGCTCAAGATGCAGGGGTGAGAAAATAATGAATGGGTTGACTCAATCTTTGAAAATGGGAAGCCAACGCTCCAAGAGATAGTCAATCTCTTTACGTACATGTGCACAACAACCAAAAAAATACATGCACTCAAAGAGTATGTGGAGAAAGAAAGAGAGTACTCAGAACCTCTGGGACCAATAGTGAGTGAGATGAGAAACACCCATCATCAGGAGTTAATTGACAAGAAGGTTTTTGAAACTCCTGCAGAAGACTTGACACGTGTATGGGCGAGGGCCTCAATAATCAGGTTTGAGGAAATCAATAGGTCCTTCATGGAGCTAGAGGAGAAAGAAGAACAAAAATACAAGCTACAACATAGTATAAATCAAAAATTTTGGAAACTTGGAGTACCTGTAATGAGCAAACATACAACTACTGATGAGTTGATCAACCCCTTTGATGTATATTTCAAAAAAGGGTTGGGAAACCCATTATCCTTCACTAAGGATACTCTAAAGTTCCTCTCAGAGATCCAAGTCTCCATTGCACTCATTGTAGAAAAACACTCATCATGGTTTGGGAAGTGTAAAGACATCAACAGTGTGATTGATGGATGAACCAAAACCTTGAGCTGCATTCGCATCCCTCATATAAATAAATTAGAACCTGCACCAACTCATTTCAACAAGGATCTTGGAAAGACAAAATTCTTCTCACAAACTCGAAGTGGAGAGCAGTCAGAGAGTGGAGCCAAGTCCACTGCAGCAGCTCATTCTTCCACATAATTCTTCTTCTTTCTTCTTCTTCTTCTCTTCTCACTCAATGCTCTCTCTCATCAATGTTATATTTTTACATTGAGGTCTGCACTTTCTAATATCACTTTAAGTGACTTTAGAAACATAATGTAAACTTTAAGTTGCCTTGATTTTATAAAAGGGACTTAAATATTTAAGTGGAATATGAACAGTCTAAATTCAAATTACAGTATTTGAAAATTCAATGGGAAGATGAAGAGTTGCATCCTCTTCTATAAATTATAGCTAGCTCCTCATTTTATGTTCTTCTTAGAAAACTTCTAAAATCTTCTTTAACTTCTTAGATATTGGATCTATTTTTTGTGAATGCATGAGAGAGATATCCTTGTGAAGAGACCAAAGAGATAGCAAATTTCTTCTATTTTTCCCTACTCAAAATGTCTTCCATTTCTATGATATGTATAATTTCTACTTGAGATTCAATAAAGGAAGAAGGAATTCTAGCCTTTTTTGACTGAGGGGTTTAGTGGTACTTTGTGTTTATCAAACTCTATTTATTCTTATTGCTGTTATGAAAATTTATTTTCTTCTAAATTCAAGTGCATGTAATGAAGTTTGTGGCTGGTGTATGCAAGTTTCTAATTTTCTCACTAACTTTCCCACTCTCCTAGAAAATTCTTCATTTATAGATATCTGTAAGCTTTTTCCATAGGGTTAATTGGAGTGTCCCTGTTGGAGTGTATTTACAAACTCATTTTTACTCATGCATGCACATACAACTACACCAGTTAAGTAGAGGGACTTAGACTTCCAGAGTGATGGCAAGATAACCACCAATTTTTCCCCGAAAATTTTTCTCAACAACAATTTTTGGCACCCACCATGGGGAAAATTTAGTAGCATCTACACCTAAATACGACCTGAAGGTCAAAAAAATACAATTTTTTTTTAGAAAATTCAAAATTCAAAAAAGAAAATTTCTTGAATTTGAATAGCTATATGAGCCACATGTCTATAAACCATGACTATTCCAGGTAATCCTCTTGTTGAAAGACCTAAATTTCTCTTCCATATCCAAGAGGACATTACTTCAAATTTGAGAGAATCTATCTGGCACAACAAGCAAAGTGTCAATCATTACTTCATTTCCACAAAAATTCTTGACCTTGAAGAAGAACGCGCTATTAAATTAGAGAGGCAAAGACAAATTCCAGCACCAAAAAGAAGAGTATAAATTTTTGATCTGGAAGATAGAAGATACACCTAGCAACAGAGACAAGGAGGAAAAACTGACCCCACTTATTAAGAGCTTCAAAGAAGACAAGAGTTGATCAGAATTCATAGGTCTCCCTTTCATCAAGCAATCGATCACTTGGGAACTTGAGTATTACCAATCCTTTAGATAGTCAATTTCCATACATCAATGAGAACCTTGAATATTTCACTGACGTAGAGACCGAAAAAGAAGCTAGAGAAAGAGAGGAAATAGTAGAAGAAGGAATAAGAACTCAACTCAAAGAAATTGAAAGAATTCAAGCTGATGTGGATGAAAGAGTAGCATCAAAAGTAGAAGCATTAGCGAGGTTGGAATCTAGAAATAGAAATAGAATGGGGGATCATGATTGTGAGGTTCGTAGGCCTAATGTACCATGGGGGAGAAACACTAATCCATTTTCCCTTACTTAACGACTCCACGAGCTACCAAGAGGCTGAAGAAACAACTTTTCAAAAATTAGAGGGGATGGTACTCAATTCCCCAAAGAACATGTGGTAGAATTTATCATCACTTGCGGTGTATTGGGCATTGAGGACAAAGATGTGTTAGTTAGGATCTTTGTGGAGTCACTCCAAGAAAAATATGCCTAATGGTTTTACATGCTACCCATGAGGTCTGTCACCTGTTGGGAAGATATAAGAAGTGCGTTTGAACTCATGTTTAATACCACAAAAGACTGTTAGGATCTCTTAGTCCAATTGGTACAACTAAAGAAAGAAACCTCTGAATCAATGAGATACTTCATAACAAGATATAATAGAGTAATAAGAATGATCCCCGAAGATGTGGTGCCTCCTGAATTTTTTTTGAAAAGATTCTTTATCAATTCCTTTGTTGGGTGTCATTATTCCCTTCATTTAATCAACTTTCAGTTGATTTCATAGTCAAACCAGGGGTGTGTCTGAAGCTATATACAACAATAAGAATCCTAGTCATCTAGTAATTGACTGTAGGTTTTTTGTTTATATTTAATGGGGGATTTTCTCAATGTCTTGAGACTTCTTGGCCAAAACCTTATTGAAATAAAACTATGAAAACTTGGTAGAAGTAAACACTCTCTGCAGAAATAAATTGCTGGAAATAAACACACATTTGTAGAATGAAATATATTGTTGTAAGTAACCACAAGTTATAGAAATAAACACACTTGCTTTGGAAATAAACACACAATTGAGAATGCTGAAAAATGATTGCAAGGAAATAAGAGTCTAATCTAGAACACCTGCAAGAAAAAGTATACAATACATTTCAACTTGAAATAAAAAAGCATTTACATAATTAACAAATCTATACTATTTGCTCTAGAAAAAAAAAACCAATAAAACAAAGATCCTAGTTCTTGGAGGAGTGGGCCCTTACTCCACCTTGAAACATGATTTGACAACTTAATATTTTCTCAAACCAGAAATGGCTATTTTATTGATAAAATGTTTTGCATTACAAAGATGTATTGTCTCTTTCTATAACTCTATGTTTGTATCTATGTATATCGATCTATCTCTATATTATCTATATATATATATATATATATCAATCTATCTGCATGTCTACATATATATACAGACTTCTTCCACAGGTGAATTTATGGCCATAGCTGTTCTACCAATTCAGATGGAATTGAATTGTGCCCAAAATAGATGTTGAATTGGAACATGGCTGGACGTACAACTGTATGATAGTTATCCCTAGATGTGCGAGTATGAAGAATAAAAAATATTCTAATCTACTCCTGATTGAAAGGATCATTGATTGCTAAATCACCGGGCATTGTTGGTATAAACAAATTCTTATCAGTTCCATAACTTTAGAGAAGTTATAGAAATAAAACAAATCATCACAGATCTACCCACGAGGGTTCCAGAGCTACATGTAGGAGTTCCATAACTAAGTTCAAAAATTTCAGAACTAAGTCTGGAAGTTCTGGAACTAAGCCGTATTGAAACCAATGCTTCCAAAAACATGTTGACCGCTTCATACTTTGTTCTTCCAAATTATTGTGACATGTTTTATTACAAAATTGAATTTCCAAAGCACTTTGTTAGGAATAACAGAGATTTTAAATGTTATAAATACAATCAAAAAAAGATGTAAAATTACATCCTAACTTATACTAGATAAAAAAAGTCACAAAATGCAGTCAAACTTGATAAAAATGAGAGTAAAATAAGATCATTTATTGTACATTAACGAGACATATTATGAACTTATCATCTTCCCCATACTTACTTGTTTTTAATTCCTCTTACAAACTTTACTCTTCAAATCTTGGGTTGTGTATTCTGCATTCCAATTGACTGCTCATTTCAAATGGCTGAAACTGAATATCTCAGTGTTTTAGTTCAGAAATACTATACCCTGATCATGTTTCTACTTTCCTCTTCCATTCCTCAAATTGAGTGGGATCTTGAGGTTATTTTTTTTTCCATGGAGAAATGGGAGAGAGAAGAAGGGAAGGCCTTGTTCTCATTCCCATACATATGCCCTTGTGTTTTTCATTGACTTGAGGGATGAGTGTGCACAAGGCTTTAGCTCTTTCTAAGCTCCATATTGAGTTTGTGGGAGATATTACTTATCTTCTTCTCAATGTAACTGTAAGAAGCTCCCATCTTTTCAAACATCCATCATAAATCTCCTCAAAAATACCCTCCTCATAAGAGGTGAAGGCATCAATACTTTTCTGTAAACTAGCAAGATAATGTGTCTTGAACCATCTGTCAAAGGCATGGGTTCTAAAATGTTTAATGAAAGTAGATGTTTTACCATAATGAGCCCTCATACAGAGACTAGATGACTAGCTTTCAATAGATGCTCAGAATCCATTTCCTTCCATGCAATCTGATTTTTAAGAACAGAAACAAATGCATTAAGATGGCTTTCTCCCACATAAAAATTGATCATGAAGCCTACGTTCTTTTCTAGCATAAGATTGCAGAGATAGAATTCCCAGAGAAGATTTTTCTACTATGCACTAGCTGAAAAATAGGCTGTCATGAACTCAAATTCATCTTTTATTTCATGTAGAAGGCCACATGCAATTCTTGATAGCTGCCAATGGAAGAATTGTTCCTCCAGAAACACGCTATATGTAGGAGAAGGTCTTCTGCATGCAAGCAATTTTTCACTCATTATGCAAACCGTTTGTATTTTTACAAGACATTTAAATTTTTCATCTTATTCTTTGTGAAAATTTTCTTCCCATTTATTTCTTGCTTTCTTTTCATCTTCCATATTGCTTCTCAAGTCCCCATTGGATGTTTTGATTTCACTAAGTTCCCTACAAGTATCATCCCATAACTACTTGAGTGGCCAATAATTTAATTTAGTATGGGTAGAGATTGTTGACATAACACTTTGTCTTCTGGAAATTTGACATTATTCCTCTTTCTCCATCATCTACTGTTTAACTATTGTCAATTCCTCAGTCCTATCTATGAGCTGAGTTGTTAGTTCCCCAATGATAATTTATTTCTGTTCCAATTTGAGTTTAAGGAAGTTCAACTCCTCATCCTTTTCTCTGATAATGAGTTCTACTCTGGACAAAAATAGAGCCTGTCTATCCTGTTGTTTCTCTTCTTTCTCTGAAAGTTATTTGGGGGTTAAGCATTCCTCTTCTACCAAAGGGAATTTCCCTTTTCATCTCCAAGATGTCAACTCTTCTTCTTCTTGTGATAGTGTTTTTTATTCACCAAACTCTTGAAAAACATGTTCCTCAAATATCTCATCTTCTTTTTCCATCTCAATTTGGCTTAGTCCAAGAGTAGTCATGGCCATGCTACCTAAAATATCAGCAACTTCTTTTTCCAACTTGTAATGCTCTTTCATACCCTCTGGAATTTCTTTAGACCTTTTATGAATTATTATTCTTTGAGGAGCTTCAATATGTCTTGAAGTGGGTTTCCTCCTAGAGATTCTTCTTATTTTCACTTCTTGCTCTTTCCTAGGCAAACTTTCACTTTCAAAGACAGATATTAGCTCTCTTGTAGGTGCTGCAGAGGAAGGAGTTTCTTTTAAAGGTATAGTAGATTCTACAGTTTTAATCCTTCTTCTAGATCTTCTTTTTTTTGGTATATTCTCCCCACCTATTTCCTTCTTTTCATCTACAGGGGCATCAATTTCCAAATTAGTTGTAGGAGAAAAAGGAGTTGGTATTTCCCTCCTGATAATATTAGGTTTTTTCTTAAACTTCTTAAGAAATTTCTCCCATATTTCTTCTCTATTTTTTTTGAAAGAAAATGGTGCTGGCACACCAAATGAACTAACCCATGATGTTTGATTGTTCCAACACCCCAGGAATACCTCTACACCATTTTCTAGATGGAGTAAAAAAGAAACCCTGGAAGGTTTACTATATATTCTAGTTTTGTAGCTCCATATATAAGATATATGAGCATCTTCAGGATTTCTTTTCCCACCGACCCAAATTGACCATCAAAGGGTTTGGGAAATTTGGCCCTTCTAACCCCTTGTATTATTTTCTTAATGTTGTAAATATATTGGGGTTAAGTTTCCCCCTCTTGTAGCAAGGTTTCAACTAGTTATTTTAAGGTCCCTTTGATAGGAGTTGGGATATGCACAATTGTCACACCAGATACATCGCTTATTGTATTCACAGAAAAAGGAACTATAATATTTCTAACCTTTGTTTTAGATTGTTCTAAATTTATAATGAATTCTCTTACCAATTCGTCATTATACTTCAAGATTTTTTTTAGGAATTCCAACCATCCTGCCTGTTTAAAGATAGCTACCACTTCTTCATCTGCAAGAAGCTGGGTATCATCCTCAGGTTCCAACTTATTTTTAATCACTATGGTAAAGAGGGTGATTCAAATTATTACTGTGTCTAGATTAGCTACAGAACTCTTTACTTAGCTATGGAATGGATGGTTTTATCTACAAAACTAATGGTTTTAGCTATGGAATTGTTGTTCTTAGCTGCAAAAATTCTACTTCTTCCTTGAAGTTCTTTTCTACAATGAATTATTCACTTTGTTTATTCAACACAAATATAACTCATTATAAATATGCCACCACTTTTGTTCCACCGACATCATCTTCATGATTACTCACTTGTAATCATAATGTACAATATATAACTCACCATACCGACTTTTAAATCAAATCCAATCACACATGCAAACTTTTAATCTAACCTTTAATAAGTTAAATACAAAATTACAATCCTTGATGATGTAATCCCTCCATCATAATGACTCATCATTCCTAAAAGTGAAACAAAAGAAAAAATGGTTAGAAAAGACAACTAGAATTCCAAAGAAGTTCCTTTTATTTTGAATTAGCCATTTATTGAGGAGATCAACCACCATTGTTGGTTTTTGATTGATCTTTGAGAGATTTCTTTTGGGGAAGAGAATGCCATTTACTGGTTTTCATTCTCTTCCCTTTATTTTGGATCTATCCATCTGATTATTTTATCATTTTGGAAGAACTGGGTTCTTCCATATGATCAAATTATTTATCTTCTTCAATCTACCTCAAAAATTCATCCTTAGTAGGAGGCTTCCTATATAGTTTTAGCCTATGTCCATTGACCAAAAGTGTCCTTTTGTTTCCATCAATAGGAAGTAATTAAATAGAACCATTTTCAAATATCTACTCAATATGATAGGGTCCCAACCATCTGGTTCTCAATTTTCCTTTGAATTGTTGGTATTTGGAATCAAACAGTAATGCCTAGATTCCTACCTTGAATTTCCTTCTCTTTATATGTGTGTCATGTCATTGTTTTCTTTGATCTTGGATTATCTTTGTCTGTTGAAGTGCTTCCATCCTTAACTCATCCAAATCATTAAGTTGAATAATTCTCTCCTTTTAAACTTCATCCAACTCAATACCTACTTTAACAGTCATTCTCAATGTTAGTAGTTCAAACTCAATAGGAAACAAGGGATTTTTCCCATAGACTAAATCATATGGTGAAAATCTTGTTGTGGTCTTCCAAGTTGTATTATAAGCCTAGAAAAATTTAGGTAGTATCTTTACCCAATATCTTCTACCTATTTCAATTTTCTTGGTAAGGTTGTTTTCCAATTCTCTGTTTATTACTTCATCTAATCCATTTAATTGTGGGTGATAGGGAGATGACTTCCTATGATTGATCTAATAATGCATTGTGAAGGCTTGGATAATATTAGACATGAATTGTGGCCCCTGATCCGAAACTATACTTCTTATTGCATAAAAATTTACCATAATATTGTGACAAAGGAAATAAGTAATTGGTTCTCTAGTGGAATTTGTTAAATCCTACACTTATGCCCACTTTGTCACATTATCAGTACACACAAGAATGTGCTCTTCTCCTTATGAAGGAGGACTAAGGGGACCAATAAAATCAAACCCCCATCTTTCAAATGGTTCAATCACTACTTGAGGTTGTAGAGGAATTTCATTGGTAACAGTTGGTTGTCCCATCCTTTGACAGGGATCACACCGCTTGATATATCTCTTCACATCTTTGTACAAAGATGGCTAATAATAGCTAGTGCGAAGTATCTTGTGAGCTGTTCTTTTAACTGAAAAGTGTCCCCCACTTGGTTCATTATGACATGCCCTCAGTATGTCAAAGATTTCATCTTTTCTCACACACCTATGTAAACCCAAATCAAGACCAAATTTAAACAAAATTCCATTTAACCATTTAAATTTTGCACTGGTTTTGATCAACTTATTCATTTATTTCTTAGTGAAAGAAGGAGGAAACTTCCATGTTGCAAGATATTTTTCCATATCAGAAAACCATGTTGTATTAGCTGAAATAAAAAATAGTTTCTCATCTGGAAAGTTATCCTTAACTGGATATTTCTCCCCTGTAGTGGTCAATCTTGAAAAGAAATCAACTACCACCGTAGATTTTCCTATATTATCTACTATGGTAATATTAAATTCTTGTAAAAGTAATAACCATCTAATTATCCTACCTCCAACCACTGGTTTGTCTATTAAATATTTAATAGCTACGTGATAGGTATGTACAAATATTTTGTACCATATAATATAATGTATGAACTTATTAATTGCATAAATCACAACAAGAAATTATTTTTCAGTGGTGGTGTAATTTCTTTCAGTGGGAGTAATATTTTTACTAAGGTAATAAATAACATACGTTTTACCTTCTTCATCTTTCTGTCCAAAAACTACACCAATGGAGTTATTTGAGGCATCTATTTGGATGTGAAAAGGTTTTTCCCAATCAGGTCCTCTCAATATTAGGGAAATGATTAATTTTTCTTTAATTTCATCAAAAGCATGTTGACATCTTTCATCCCAAAGAAATTCACAGTCATGGGTAATAAAATTAAACATGGGGGCATAAATTTTACTAAAATCCTTGATAAAGCAACTATAGTATCTAGCATGCGCTAAAAATGACTTGATATCTATGGGGGTTTGAGAAATAGGTAAGTTTGAAATAATTCTTATTTTTTTGTCAACTTGTATTCCTCTTTTTGAAATGTAGTGTCCTAATACAATCCCCTCATAAACCATCATCAAACACTTCTCATGACTAAGAGACAAATGATGTTGCTCACATCTTGTTAATACTCTATTGAAATTCCTCAAAGCATCATCAAATGTGTCTCCATGCACAGTGAATTCATTCATGTATACCTCTACACAATCATTTGTTAGGTCTGTAAAAATTTCTAATACAAATCTTTAGAAGGTTGTTGGAACATTACATAATCCAAATGGTAATACACTGTAGGAAAAGGTACCCCATGGACATGTAAAGGTAGTTTTTTCCTGATCCTGACCAACAACTCTGATTTGATTATATCCACTAAAGCCATCTAGGAAGGAAAAGTATTGCTTACCTGCAAGGTTGTCTAGGACTTGATCTATGAATGGTAAGGGAAACTAATATCTCAGTGTGGCTTTGTTTAGTTCCCTATAGTAAACACAAATTATCCATTTTCCATTATTTTTAGGAACAATTACAAGAGGAGACACCCACTGACTATCTAAGATAGGGTAGATAAAACCTACTTGTAATAGTTTTTCAATTTCTTGCTTGACTATATCTCTTAAGGCTAGATTAATCCTTCTCTGAGGTTTCCTAACTAGTCTAATGTTTTTTAGTATAGATGTGATGAGTGAAAATACTTGGATGGATTCATTTTATATCTTTGTATTCCCAAGCAAAAGATTTAGTATGATTTTTTAAAACATCAAGCAATTTAGCTTCTTCATCATTCTTCAACCAGCTATTAATGTTCAAAATTTTACCCAACTGAATCTCAACATGTTTGGTTCCAATGTGTGATGAAATGATTTGTTGAAAGGGGTCCATTAAGGTATTTAGTGGACATGCATGTGGAAATAACATATAATATGTAGCAACATCTCCAAAAGTTCCTTGAGATAGAATACTGGAAAAAGGATAGTAGGAAGAGTTATGATACTTATTTTTTTTAGGTCGAACTCCTTGCCACTACTGCTTTCAAGAAATTCTTCACCATTTCCTGATATATTTGAATCTGAAGCTACTAATTATTCCTCTCCCCAAGATGAATCTCATTCCTTTGGAGTGAAATTATTTACATTCACAGGGAATTATTGTTGGTGTGGTTCTGGAACTAAATCTGATGATTCCAGAATAGATTCTACAGGTTTCAAAACTAAGTTCATAGGTTTTGGAACTATTCCCGATTCCTCCAAGGACAATTGGTGTTCATTCAATGGTTGATTAATCATATCTTATACCTCGCATACGTGATCCTGTAACATTATCATGGCCAAAGAAGATAGGTTTTGTTTATTAGTATCAGGAGCATCAACCCACAATTGTTCTTGATTATCAATAGAAGGTCATGCATAAGGATATAAGGAAATTTTCTTATAATTATTACCATTTGAGATAGTCATATCACTTGATCTGTAATCAATTAAGGCAGCAACTGTAGATAACCATGGTCTTCCCAAAATAATGGGATAACCAAGTGTACTACCTTTTGGTTGCAATATAAGGAAATCAACTGGATATTCCCATGACTTTACTATAACCACCACATCTTCAATAACTACTTCCATTTTTGCTAAAGACTGATCTTCCATCTGTAATATGGTGTTAGTAGGTTGTATACCTATTAATGGTAATGTTTTCAAAGTGTCCATTGTCATCACATTTATAGTTGTTCCCAAATCAACCAAAACATTATGTATATCTTTATTCCCTATAGAGACAAAATTAACAAGACTTCTAAGATCTCTGTATTTTGGAAGCAAAATTTTTCCTGCTAACAAATCAACAAGTTTCCCATCTACCTTAATAGTCCTGTGGTACTGCTTCTTCCTTCCAGGTCTTTTTAAACATAACATTTTGATTAATTTTTTCAATTCTAGAATTTTCTTAATTTCTTGTAACAATGGTATTTCAATATTCAATTTCCTTAGTTCATGTACCAACTCATATTCCTTAGTCTCTGTGGCTTCTTTAAATCTCTCTGGAAATGGAGTCTCAATAGAGTTGTTATCTAGTTCCTTATATTTTTATTTTACATCCTTCTTGAGAACAACCATACTAGGGGTTTAAATTTCTTCTATCATCTGAGTGATTATAATAGGTGGACTGCTAATTATTTTTCCAAATCTAGTTTGAATATCCTTACAATCCATGACATTCAGATCAACTAATTTTTCTGGTTCTATTCCATAGACATGAGTTGTTTGTTTGTGTCTTGGGTTTGTTACTAATTGAGCTGATATTTGTGTTTGTACCACATTTTCAGTATATGAATTTTGTGATGGGGAACCCATTATGGCTTGTTGATTTTGATTTTGATATGTTTTCCCTTGCACATAATTTTTAGGGCTCTACCTAGGTTGTGACCAAGCATAAGGGTTTCCTTGACCAGACCATGGTTGTTGGTGTCCTTAGGTATACCAAGCTTTCCCTACCTAATCATAAGGATTCCATTTTGGTTGAGGGACCCAAGGTAGTTTCCCCCAACTTGTGGTACTTTCTGAGCTACTCATGGCATCATCTAGGGGTTAGGAACTGACCTAGGCATGAACTGCCCTTGGGTAGGTTGTCTCTGGAAAAAAAATTCTTCTTCTGATGTGGATAGAATGTTGGTTTGTTTAAGTTGATTCTTTATCAGTGGAAGAAGATAAAAAGCATTAATATCATGCTCCCTAGATTCACAGATAAGACATACTTTTATTTTATCTAGGGGACAATCTCTTATTACATGCTTTTTCATGCATCTAGGACAATACATAGCTAATGGTTTAGTTTTAGCATTTGATTTAGCTTGCAATCCATCCATGGTGGAGGTTAATTGAATTAAAATGTTTTTTTTTTTAATTTTCCAATTCATCCATCAGTTTATTCATACCTGGGTTAAAATTTTTAACTATTTTTCCTTTTCTAGGTCCACCCCTTGTTCGTGAATAGCTTCTATAAATGTCTTTAATATCATTCATTCTTAATTGATCAATGTTTCCACCTCCCATAAAATCAAGTACTTCCCTTGGTTCATCATCCATACCTTTAAGAAAAATGGTTTTACTTAACTCTTCTTGTAGTACAAATCCACATCTTTTACTCACAAAGAGGAATCTGTCTAAATAATCTTCCATATTCTCATCCTCCTCCTACTTGATTTTGAAAAATTATTCCTTCCTATTCCTCCCTCTATAGTAATATTGATACTTTTATAGGAAGGTAACTTCTATTTGTGCCCAAGTGTTAATAGAATTATATGCTAATCCCATAAACCACCTCATTGTTGCATCCTTCAGGGTGGATGAAAATAACTCGAGTTTCTAATTATCTGTTTTGTAATCATAAGTTTGACACAATACTTTAAATTCAAACAAAAATTGGTCATGATATTCATATGACATCCCTCTAAACGTGGTTAAATGTGCAGGTGAAATATTTTTCATAGGTGTATCATCATCTAATTGAATTGGATAAGTAAAGGTCCTATCAGGTTCTCTTTCAGCTTCTCGTGCCATTTCTGCAGTACCTTCTAGACTTTTATCCCAATCAATATGGTATGTGATTTTTTTTGGGGAAGGTGAAGGAGGTTGAATACTTAATTTTGAATCAAAACTTTCTCTAAATGGGTCTTGGGATATAATCTTATTTCTAAAGGTTCTACTTCCTTTTGGTGATTGATCTAAGAATTCCAAAGGTGGCAATTCTGCTTCTTGTCTAACAAGGGACAATGGTGCTTCTAATTATTGGTAAACTTCCTTATTTGATCGAGAAGATGATGACGATTCTTGTTCAGATATTTCTGGGAGGAATATACTCTTGGAGTCTCTTGGTCTACTCATAAATTTTATGATGACATAGGGAGGATTCTTCAATTACTAGATATATGATTGTTGCTCTTGTTGATACCTAATTAGAAAATTCTAACTAGTGTTGTCCCCGGAAACGGTGCCAAAAATTTTCAGTGTCACTATTCCCTTTATTTAATCAAATCTCAATTGATGTCATATTCAAACTAGGGGTGTGTCTGAAGCTATATACAACAAGAGTAATCCTAGTGATCTAGTTATTGACTGTAGGTCTTTTGTTTATATTTTCTGGGGGATTTTCTCAATGTCTTGAGGACTTCTTGGCCAAAACATTATTGAAATCAAACTATGAAATTTTTTTGGAAGTAAACACTCTTTGTAGAAATAAATTGCTTGAAATAAACACGCATTTGTAAAATGAAATCGATTGTTGTAAGTAAACACACCTTATATAAATAAATACACTTTCTTTAGAAATAAACACACAATTGAGAATGCTAAAAAATGATTGCAAGAAAATAAGAGTCTAATCTAGAACACCTGCAGGAACAAATATACAACAGATTTCAACTTGAATAATCAAAATAATTTATAGAATTAACAGATCTATAATATTTTCTCTAGAAATATAAATACCAATAAAACAAAGATCCTGGTTCTTAGAGGAGTGGGCCATTGCTCCATCTTGAAACAAGATTTGACAACTTAGTATTATCTCAAAATAGAAATGGCTATTTTATTAATAAAATGTTTTACATAACAAAGGATCTTTCTATAACTCTATTTTTGTATCCATGTATATCGATCTATCTCTATATTATATATATATATATATATATAATATATATATATAATCTATCTGCAGGTCTACATATATATACTTCTTCCATAGGTACATTTACGGCCATATCTGTCCTACCAATTCAGATGGAACTGAGTTGTTCCCAAAATAGATGTTGAATTGGAACATGGCTATACGTACAGCTGTATGATAGTTATCCCTAGGTATGTGAGTATGAAGAATAAAAAATCTTTTGATTTGCTCCTAATTGAAAGGATCCTTGATTGCTAAATCACCAAACGTTGTTGGAATAAATTAATTCTTATCAGTTCCAGAACTTTAGAGAAGTTTCAAAACTAAAGAAAATAATCCTAGATCTAACCATGAGGGTTTCGGAGCTACATATAGGATTTTTGGATTTAAGTCTAAAAGTTTCAAAACTAAGTCTGGAAGTACTGGAACTAAGCCGTATTGAAACCAATGCTTCCAAAAACATGTTGACCACTTCATACTTTTTTCTTCCAACTGATTATGACCTATTTTATTACAAAAATGAATTTCCAAAGAAATTTTTTAGGAATTATAGATCTTTTAAACGTTAGAACTACAATTAACAAAATATGGACAATTACATCCTAACTTATATTAGATCAAACAAAATTTACAAAATACATTCAAACTTGATAACAAGGAGAGTAAAATAAGATCATTTATTGTACATTAACGAGACATATTCTATCCTTATCAGCCTTTTCATCAGAAGTAGGTTTCTTCCTTAGAAGAACCCAACCAAAAACATTGAGGGAAGCTCAAGACCATGTGATACAAATCGATGATGATCTAATCCTATTAGGAAAATTGAAAGTATTGAATGGGAATCAAAAGGGCCAAAGTTCAGGCTCAGTCACCATAGACCCAATGTTCCAAAAAATTGTGAATGACTTGGTTGCCTTGAAGAATAGTTGTCCTATATCACAATGGGGAGAACTCCAAGGAAGCTAAATCCTCCTAATAGAACAAGGATTTCCCCACCTCCTCGTTGGATTGCTCTTGACGCACCACTAGTTAATGCCATTTGTGACATTGAAGAACTAGAGGAGGAAGCAGAAATTGAAGAACCTGAAGAAGAAAATCCGAAAGAGTATGAAAACTATCTTGAGGTCGAGGAAGTTGATGGTGATACACACAATGGTCTAATTGATTACATTGATGATGATAATGAAGAAGCTCCAAGTTTCTCATGCACATTTTTCACTCGTACATAGTCTAAGAAAGGTGCTCCATCCTCGGCGACTACAGTGAAGGAAAAGAAGAAGAAAGAAGATTCTCCTATGGAGGTCCCAAAAAATAAAATCATCAACAAAGGATCACCATTACCACCTTTCATGTAGTCAACTATAGAAAAATCAAACCCACTAGTTAGCAAGGATCATGCTACCATATGAAGTAAGTCATCTAATCCTTCTCTTTGCTAAAAGGTTCCTAATAATAATTCTCCTTAAAATGTTGTTCCCATAAAAACATCAAAGGTTTCATAAAAACCTACATCTCCATCTCCTTCTAAGCCAGTTAATGCACCCGTGAAGGAAAATTCAACACCTAAAATAGAAAATCCTTCACCATGTAAATCTTATTTCATTCCCGAAATCTCTTCCTCATCCACCATAACCCCATTTTAATTTTTGGAACATGCAAGAAAAATTAAAGTCCATCTCTCATAAATAGAATACCTACAAACACATCCTTCCCAATTTGATAGGTTCATTAATGTAGTCCATGACAGTAATCCTATAACCTCAAGTCTAAGTTCTAAAGGCTTACTCCCCATGCCATCCACACCACCTTCTCAAAACATGTTAGCTATTATTTCCTCCAAAACCAACAAGTTTAAACCTTTCTACCTGTCACTCCTCATTGCAGGCTTCTAGGTAAATAATTGTATCATAGATTATGGAGCCTCAGTTAATGTGATGCCCACTAAAGTTACAAATCATCTAGGCCTCACCTTGAACCAGGTGAGTGGAACTTTATATTCAATGGAATCCAAACAAGTTCCATTGGTAGGAAGAATCAAATATGCACAAGTACCACTATCTAATTTTCCAGACAAGAAGGTGCTCCTAACCATCCTGGTGGCGGACATCCCAGAATCCTTTGGCATGCTATTAAGCTGAAGCTTCTATAGAGACTTGGGTGGAGAAATAAAAATTGACTGGTCATCTGTAACTATTCCAGTGAAAGGTGAGATGATGAAGTTGCTGCCAGTAAGGAAGATGAAGTTCACAGTATGAAAGTTCGATGATCCAAAGGTAAACATTCTCTTTCAAGATAGCGGGCTAGGAAACTACTTCCTCACATCATAAAAAGATGAGAACTTGCCACTTCTTATGGAAGAGGAATAATATCAGGTTTGGATGATGGAATTTTATGGTAGTCATTCCATTGCAGGTTTGGGAGTAAGTGTAGTGTTGTACTCTCCTTCTGGTGAATTGTACATATTTTCCTACAAGCTACAATTTGATAATACGAATAACACGGTGAAGTATGAAGCTATCCTCTTAGGCATGGGTGTGGCAGAAGACATGGGAAACAAGAATTTTAGATTCCTAGGTGATGAAGAGGTGATAGTAAAACAAGTCCGTCAACAATATCAGGTGAAGAATCCAAGACTCTGGCATTATAGAAACAAAGTATGGGACTGTATTGAATATTTTGATGCATTTTCCATTGAAGCTATCAAAATAGAAAATAATGAAAAGGTTGATTCTCTTGTGATGTCAGATTCCCTAGTGACACCTCATCCTTCTTTTGGTAAAGACAAGGTGACCATTGAAATGGTATTCATGCCTAGTGTACTATATAATGCAAATCATTGGCAAGTCTTTAATGATGATAACTAGATTTTAGCATTATTGGAACAAAGAGATAATTTCAACAATCTCTTTTTTGAGGGATGTGAGAATCCACACCGAAAAGTGTTAGGTGGAGAAGAGAAAGAAGGAATTAAAGGGGTTGATGAAGAAGGAGTGATCAAATTTAAAGAAAACAAGATTCCCAAAGGCCTAGTTTCTCTGGAAGACCTCTTTGACAAACATGACAAATTCATTCAAGAGAAAGAAAAACAATCTTCTTGGTGTGCATATGATTTTGATAAGGAAAACATCAACACACTAGAGGAGCCAAGGATGGTCAACATTGGAAAATGTTGCTTGCTCGACGAGAAAGAATATTTTTTGCACAACTCAATAAATATTAAGATGTTTTGGCATACTCTTATGATGAACTCAAATCCTTCCAACTAAAGGAAATTCATCACTTGATTCCTTTGAAACAGGAATCAAGGAGGAGGTAATTAATATGCTCAAGGAAAGAATCATCTTTCCCATCCCCCATTCAATGTGGGTGGCTTACTTTGTGTCAGTGTGGAAGAAGAATGATGAAATAAGAATATGCATAGATTTCCACAACTTGAACTAGGCATCACTGAAAGACAATTATCCTCTCCCTATCATGGACCATATTTTATAAGTAGTCATCAGACCTGAAATGATTTCATTGCTTGATAAATTATTAGGGTATAAGTAAATCAAAGTGGTGTAGGAGGGTTGCACCAAGACAACATTTGCAACACCTTGGGGCACTTTTACCTACAACAGAATGCCTTTTGGCATAATCAATGTGGGGGCTACAGTTCAAAGGGATATTTTTTTGGTATTAAAAGATCTAAAACATTTCTTTGGCATATATCATGATGATCTTATGGTTTTTTCAAAGAAGAGGGGATATCATATCCATCACTTAGAACAAGTACTTGCAAGATGTAGGAAACATGGCATATCACTAAATCCAAAAAAGTGCATTTTTGGAGTCACAGAAGGCAAGTTACTGGAGCACATTGTGAACAAACATGGATCACACATTGATCTTGAGATAGTATGAGCCATTGAAGCATTATCTCTTTACACAAGCAAGAAAGGAGTTCATTCATTCTTCAGAAAGGTGAATTTTCTTCATCACTTTGTTCCTAAGTTTGTTGAATTAACAAAGTACATCACCACCATGATGAAATCACATACAAACTTCAATTGGAAAAATGAAGGGAAGGAAGTGTTTGAAGAGATAAAATATTCATTTCCAAGGTTCCGACTCTTGTGTCTCCATATTTTAATAAATATCTCATCATGTATTGTTATGTATCAGAACATAAACTCTCTATCATTCTTATTTAGAAAAATGATGAAAGCCTAGAAGCACCTATTTCTTTCATGAGTTGTTTGTTGAAAAATATTTAACTAAACTATAGCTAATTGGAGAAGCATGCCTATGTAGTGGTCAAGGCTATAAAAATTCAGGTTTTACATCCTTAACTCTCATATGGTGGTGATGGTCCCAAATAGTACAATCAAGTCCATATTGACATCAAGGATCCCAGAGCTAAAAGAGGAAATAAGATTGCAAAGAATCAAGAATATGACTTGGATATCGAACCATCCAATATAGTAATGGGGATTGGTTTGTACACATTGATTATTGAAGATGAAAAACTCAAAGCTCAACACAGTGAAGAAAATTGTGCTTACTCAACTTGTTAGGAAAAATCCCAGATGTCCTCTTTGTAACCACTACTGATGAGTGGTATGATGATAATGCATTTTACTTAACTTATGGTGAATTCCCTCCTCATCTTGATTACAAGAAAAGGAGAAC